>JAAKBH010000407.1:0-352914 GCA_019776075.1 Amaranthus palmeri
TTTTTTTATATTTTTACCCTCTTTAAAATATATCATTAGTAAGGGGGCCAAACCAAAATTACAAGGCTCGCCATTTTCGGCAAGGGGGGCCGGGCCTCCGCCGGCCCCCCATGTGGCTTCGCCCCTGTATATGAGGAATGACAAGGGTAATAATGATGACGATTTATCTTTTTTCTTTATAAAATTATTCTAATGAATTATCATTTGGAGAGGAGGTATTAGATGGTAATGAAAATTTTTAAACAAAAAAACGTTTTTTTGATCAAAGTTCATTACTATAGCAATGATATGAAACTTTTGTGAAATGTTACACTAAATCATTCTCATTACCACCATTTAGTATCACTACCGTTAAGACATTATATTGATATTATATATTAATCTTATTATTTCTAATTTGTAAAGCAAATTTACTTCAATATGCACTAATTTATTTTTAAAGACAAGGATGCAAAAGTTATAGAAGAAGAATGATATGAGTATGTTTTATTTTATTAATTTATATTTCTTTGATATTGCATTATTTTTGCTTATATTAGTTTTCTTATAAACTGTGTTAGGTACTAAGGATAGACTCGAAGCAAAGTCGGAATATGTATAATTCGACTCCGAGTGGAGGAATTGAAAAAATATCCGAGATTTATCTAAGCCTAGTCAGAGGGTGAATAATCTGAGCCGAGTCCTTGTTATAAGCTTCATTGTTTAACTTAGAACTTTGTTATATTTTGGAACATTACGTAATTTGGAACTTTGTCGGTTCGTGTGATTTTAAATCTGGTCATTGTATCTATACTTGAAAAATAGATAGATTTGATGAACATTTCGTTTTAATAACTTGAATGTTAGAAAACATCATATATTTGGTCGCGCAATTAGTTTAATGTATTAACAGATCCTTGATAGTTGGAAATGTTTGAATAATTGTATTCGAATAGACGAAAACTGTATAAAACAAAACATTTTTTAGACCTAGATTATGGGTCTGGATCCAATAAGGGTAGATCTGGGTTTAGCTGGGTTTAATTCAAACCCAGATCCGACTAATCTATATCCCAAGTCATGATAGTAAATAAATTGAATGAAAATGACCATTTGTAGAGCAAATCCAAACTAAAACATACATTTTCCATTAAGGGGGATAGATTTATTTGTCAATTTGGCCCCTCTAACTTGTTTATAAATGATAAATAATTTGCCTGTATACTGACAATTTGGCCCCCTTACCTCAAAATTCTAACTTCGCCCCTGATTACTGGTTTGACGAATTCCCATTTTCTGCTTCATCAGCTGGGCTGAGGTCTTGTCTCAACTATTACATATGCAATTGTCGTTCGGGCTTAATTAAATTCCCAGCATATCGCCATATTCAAAGATACCAATTTAATTACCAAGTTACTAGATAAATACCCGTGCTATATACGGAGAGTGCAAAAAATTGAGTTAATTTTATACTGTGTAATATTTGTTTTAATGATTATTTACTCTAAACATTATAAAGAAGGTTATTTGTTAGTTTTTGAATAACTTTTATAGACAGATTGGAAATATTGCTAGAATATATTGTATAACGTGCAATCCAGTTGAATACTATCTATAAATATTGCTACAATATATTGTAATTGTCCAATTTGTATTCTATTAACTTAAATAAAATAATCACGCAGTCCTGGGAGAGTCCGTCTTAGAATAAGACGGCCTAATATTCCAGTCCTTCGCTCTTTCTCTCTTCTTTTTCATTTCTGGGTGTTTTTTAATTTCACTCTCAAAGTATCAATTTTGACCTTAAAGATATCAATTTCAATTTAGGTAGAAATTGATCAGTTGAATGCCACAATTAATCACTTATAGGTTCAAATTTAAATTTACTTTAATTGATATTTTTAAGTAGTAATTTACGTTGAGATTGATTTAAGGTCCAAATTGAAAAATGCCCAGAAAATGGAAAAAAAATGGAATTATGGAGGGCGCGTGTGCAATGGGCCGGCCCAGTTGTGATCTTAGAATAGGACGGTCTTACGCAAAACGAAAGTTTTCTGTAAAATAATTTGTATTCTGTTAACGATAATAGAACAGCTTTGCATAATTGTTTGTAAGTCTTCAATGTATAACGTGCAATCCAGTTGAATATATATAAATATTGCTATAATATATTGTAATTGTCCAATTTGTATTCTATTAATTTAAATAAATTCAATTGATTTAGGAAATTATTTTCACAAAATATTTAGCTACAATTCAGAGAAAATGGGTTGGAAACGAATGAAGGATAGACTGACATGTGTCAGTCTCGTTTCTTCATTAGTATTTTTTATAGAATAAATAGATAGATTGGCATATAATTTTAATTTCCACCGTCAAGGATTTAATGCTCAATAAATAAAGTTTTAATTCCAATTAAATGGGTAAGGTTGCAGATAATATTTAATCAATAAAAAACAACCATTAGTTAGAAAGTTAAGATTGAGTACACTGTAATGATATGTTATATAATCTAACATGTCCTCTCATACGAGAGCCCTTTGGGCTAGAAGTGTGGATGCAACACAGATCCTTTTTATATCAGGTGTCAAATATTCCACTTTAAATGAGAGATGGTTGAGACTCGAACCTGTGACCTCTTGTCACCCTGGCTTCTGATACAATGTTAAGGAACAACTCAATCAAAAGTTTAAACTTATGGTTGAGGCCTCATATATATTATATACTCTAACAGAATGATTAAATGTCTGAATGTTTAATACAAATTAATAGCTTGAAATTCTTATAAACAACACATCTTCAGGTATGCTTAAATTTTTTGTTGCATACGATATAGTATCAAAGTCAGCGTGACAAATGGAAATAGCAAGTTTGAATCTAAAACAAGAATTCAGAATGCAGAAGTAAATTGAAAAGAGTTATCGATAAGCTACAAAAAAATAATGAAATCCGACCTGCCGGAATCGAACCAGCGACCTAAAGATTTCAGTTGAACCAACTACAGTCTTCCGCTCTACCAACTGAGCTAAGGTCGGATGTTGATATATTGTTATTAACAAAACATTAAGTCATTAATATAATTTTGATCAGGGAATATAAAGCAATTACTAATTCGTATAAAGTTTGATCCTCCTTAATCCTTTCAATATTTATACCACTCGTTTTTCTTAATCAAAATATTTTAGAAAATTATATTAGCAGTTTTTTGAATACCAAATAAAAATTAAATAATATATCAAAATTATATTTCTATTAAGATTTTATCCAACTAAGTACCTCATATAAATTCAATTTTTTTTATTGTTTGATACTTTTATAAATTTTGTTATTTTAATACAAGGATCCCGCATGGTTTCATTTACATGAAAAAGTGACAATGAGAATATGCCTTAATAAAGACGTTACTTTAATCACTTAATTGAATATGCCTTAATTAGCTTGTACTTTGGAAGAGGATATTTAGAATGAAGTCAGTAGCTGGACTCAACCAAGCGCACGATCGAGGAGTCCCTGGCTCGATCGAGCAGAGGCAAAAAGAGTAGACAATGAGCTTTTTGCAGTGAGTTCTAATTTGAACACTGTTGAGGCTCATTCGAGCATTGTGCCTCAAATTCTTTTTCGGCCAATTTGCCCGAAAGACATTGAAAGGTTTTGTAATGCTTATTGTTGTTTATTGTCATACTTATTATGATGATTATTGTTGATGATTATTGTACGTGGTTTAATGAGGATTAATGTGTGGTTCTAGAATGAGGTACTCCTTTCCTATAAAAAATACATCATTCATAGAACAAATCTTCACAAAGGCACAAACTTGTGAGATGGATAAAACTTCATTGAATTTGTATATTATACCTAATGTAATAAAGATATATAACGTTGTAATTATACAACTTTTGAAAATTTTGCTAAAACAACTTGTTATAGGGATTTAATTGTTACAAATGATCTTAATATTGTAGTAATTTTTGTTTAATTTTATGTAGCTTTTAAATTCTATTTGTAAAGTTAATGCCACATAAACGCAATACCTACAATATTTCACTATCAAGAGACAAGAGTTCTATAAACATGACATTTGTCATTTAGCAACTCTTTTGTAATTGTATGATGTATTAAAAAATATTATAATCTTTAATTTTTTATTTAAAGTATAACAATAAAAATTCAATTGTAATTGATAACTCATTAACCTATAATTAACTTTTAAAAATATATCTAGAGTAATAAAGATATATAATGTAATTATACAATTCACAAAGGCCAAGTAGTAACTCTAAGTCAGTAAGGTATGAACTAAATTTAGAAAAAAAATTTAATCTCTTTAGGGAGGGTGAAGAAATTGGGGTATCATATCCATATGATGGATGGGTGGATAATAATCACTAGGGGGCTCTCTGATGTGCAAATTTTATTTTAACCGCAAGCGCACGGTGTATGTGTAGTCGCGGGTCGAATTTAACACAAGGAAGCTAAGACAAGAAACTTGGTAATTTCGATTGATTAAATTGTATTACAAGTGTTATATAATGCAAACAAATTACAAACGGGAATTTGTTTCAAACCCCTTTTAAGATGACAAAAATGAAATTACAACTCAATATTACAATACAAAAGAAAGTGAAGATAAGTTTGTAACACCAAAAGTTACCCGGAAACTTGATACAAGTTGTAGGCGTGTGATCACTTTCCTTTTGTGATATTTCCCCCACAACGGTACTTGGGTTTGCAATTGGAAATTCACAATGAGATACAAACAACTCCAACACTACCTTAGTACTTAGGAAGTGTAATGCAACAACAATGTGTTTATAGAAATTATGAGAATTGTATCACTTGAACAAAAGTTAATTACTCTCTTGATCAAGCTTAAGAACAAATGAGAGAAGAGATTATAGAAATCAGAAATTATATGTGAAAGGTGCAAGGAATGCAACACCCAAGGTCCTCTATTTATACTAAGTAGAGGAGCCTTTAGCTTTAATCACCATTATGACCATAATGGTGGTCATAATCTTCAATGCCATAATTCTAGAGAATTATGAAGAATAATGGTGCTTAATTCTCCCTAATAATGCAGAGAATCAAGTGCATTAGTGAGTATCCAAGACATTTAATCACAAGAAAACGGGAAGAAAAGCAACGGTCTTTTCCAGAGACCCATCGCCGAGTCGGCGACGAGCCCACTAAAGTGGGCGCCGACTCGGCGCAAGCATTCTGCCCAAATCAAGATTTTCCAGAAGCCTGGCGCCGAGTCGGCGACGAGGCTCCATGAAGGAGCGCCGACTCGGCGCATACCCCCTGACCAAAACATGTCTTTCCAGTGACCTCGCGCCGAGTCGGCGACGAGGCCACATGAAGGTGCGCCGACTCGGCGCCGACCCCCTGACCTGGTCCACTTGATTTCTTGTGTTCTACTTGGACTATTTTGGACCACGTAAATTAATACTTATATTGTCCCACTATTTATAATAGCTTTAATCGATATGTTACGGACTTATAAATTGTCCCACTACCTTAGTAGTACTCGGTGATTAATACTCAGGATTATTATTATACACTAAATGTCTAACAAATTGCTTAGGGAGAAAAAAGATTGATTGGTTTGTGAACTAACAACTACGAATACAATAATTAAAATGTGGTTGAACTATATGATGAAAGCATCTAGGGTGTCGGGAATCCCCTAAAGTCTTGTATGATTTAATTCTCATAGTGTCTATGAAGATTCAGATTAATTACGTGGTTAAATATGATCTTGTTAATCTCAAAGTCTCGCTCTGTTAATTAACTATTAGATTTAGACCCTACTAATTCAATTCTCACACGCTAGTTTTATTGAACGAATCGATAAGAATTTAACTAAAATTTACCCTAAAGCAAAGGCGATCCCAATCTCATACGCTAGTTCTATTGATTGATCCGACAAAGCATATTTAATTTAGGGTTAATTAGGACAATTTAACTACTTTAATCCTTAATTTCATAGACACATTCAAGAATCAAGTCATACTCAACTAATAGGTTCAAGACCCTAACCCTAGAATATGGATCTACTCACTAGACATGGTGAATGCAATGAATACTACTTCAAAATTAATGTTAAACATGAATGAAAATAATTAAAAGATAAACTAGGATGAGCAATAATGAAATACTTATTACGATGTATATAATTACAACACAAATTACAACTTGGGAATTTGTATTACCCCTTTGTTTGATGACAAAAAGAACTTACAAGATGTTTACAACAACAAATAAAATGAAGATAATTGTGTAACGATGAACGTTACCCGGAAACTTGATACAAACCGAAGGCGTGTGCTCACTATCCTTTTGTGATATTTCCCCCACAAAGGTACTTGGGTTGTTGTTTGGAAATTCACAACGAGATACAATCGATTACAACACAACCTTAGTACTTAGGTTGTATTATGAAATAACAATGTGTTTAAGAAAACAAAGAGTTGTGGAATTGCACTAACAAAAGTTAATTACTCTTTTGTATGCAAAGAACAAATGAGAGAGCTTAAGAAAAGAATTCAGGTATTCAAGTGAAAGGTCCAAGAACACAAACACCCAAGGACCTCTATTTATACTAATAGAGGTGCCTTAGCCTTAATCACCCTATTGATTATGATTCAATGCAATCATAATCAATATTGCTAATGAATTAGCATTATACTCCCTCATTATCTCAGAAATTATGAGAATTAAGAGAATTAAGAGAGGATCCTAGGCATTACACAAGAAAACGGGAAGAAAAAGGCAACGGTCACCTCCAGAAGGCAATCGCCGAGTCGGCGACGAGCCCACAAAAGTGGGGCGCCGACTCGGCGCTAAGGTTCTGCCAAAATAGTGATTTTCCAGTAGCCTGGCGCCGAGTCGGCGACGAGGCTACCCTAGGTAGCGCCGACTCGGCGCATACCTTCTGTCTCTTTTTTCCCTCTTTTCCTTGTGTTATCTCAAAACACCTACTTGGACCCCGTAAATTAATACGTATATTGTCCCACTATTATTATAGCTTTAATCGATATATTACGGACTTAAACTGTCCCACTACCTTAGTAGTACTTGGTGATTAAAATACTCAGGATTATTATGTAGTATATATTATTATACACTAAATGTCCAACAATCCTCCCCCATTTTGGGTATAATAAGCCTCTCATTTACCAAAACTCACAATACATTTCATGCATCAACGCTAATATCCCTACGGATTGAATTAACGCCTAGTACAACACACTTAACAAGTGATCGAGCCAGAGTTGATTTCCATGAGGAATTGAATCAATCGACTCATCCAACCACTTGAAGATGTAGTACACATAAAACAAATAACACAAAGTTATTAACTTGACACATTATAAGGCCGTGTCCGTATCTTATTCATAAGTTTATCATAGTCGTTATGCCAATCTTGACTACTTGAAGCGGCCACACTTCAAACTTATATAGGTAGGTTCTCATTACGTATAAAACATATCCCCGTGACGTGGATATAGCACCAAGAGCTCTTCAACTCTTGATCTTGAGAACTTTCAAGACGACTACCTTATTCCATCACGGTACAAAGCAACGATGGGTCATGCAAGAGTTGCTTTAACAAAAACCAAGAGGACTTTACCACATTGAATTCAGACACGATGTTACTCATGCGTGAATTGGGCTTTTCCTAATGATTTTACTGACATAAACCGATCTCAATTGAGGCTTTCTCAATTGAGTCTCTATTCATGGCTTTCGTAAACGAATCCGCCACATTGAACTTAGTGTTCACATAGTCAAAAGTTATGACCCCGTTAATGATAAGTCCTTGCACAAGGCTATGCCTTAAAGCAATATGACGAGACTTACCATTATACACTTGACTATAAGCTCTACCTAAAGCCGTCATGCAATCCGCATGAATCGCCACCGGTGAGATTGGCTTAGGTAACAAAGGTATCTCAAACATGAGATTCCTCAACCACTCAGCTTCACTAGCTGCTGAAGCTAAAGCGATAAACTCAGCTGACATCGTAGAGTCTGCTATACATGTTTGTTTCTTAGAAGACCAAGAAATGGCACCTCCCCCATAAACAAACACCCATCCACTAGTAGAAGAGTTGTCCTCTTCATTAGTGATCCAACTAGCGTCAGAATAACCTTCTAAAATAGGAGGTTCTCCGCTATACGTAATACCAAAATCCTTGGTACGAAACAAGTATCTTAATACTCTCCTTATCGCCATCCAATGATGGGGACCTGGGTTACTAGTAAATCTACTAAGTTTACCCACCGCAAATGCTATGTCAGGCCTAGTACTAGTCATAGCATACATCAAAGATCCTATGACCTTTGAATACTCCAATTGTGAAATTGGTTGACCGGTATGTTTTGCAAACTTCATACCCGGTTCCATGGGAGTAGAGACCGGCGCTTTATCAAGCATATTAAACCGCTTAAGTATCTTCTCAACATAGTGAGCCTGACTTAACTTAATACGGTTCCCTTGCCTTATGATCTTAATGCCTAAGATCACATCAGCCTCCCCCATATCCTTCATCTGAAAGGATCTAGACAAAAAGTCTTTTGTCTCTTGGACTTGTGTTATACAAGTTCCAAAGATAAGCATGTCATCAACGTATAGGCAAATGATAACGCCATTACCATGGCTATCAAACTTGCTATACACACACTTATCGGCTTGATTCAACTTGAATCCAAAGGACAAGATAGTTTCATCAAATTTTTGATGCCACTGTTTAGGTGCTTGTTTAAGTCCATATAAAGACTTGACAAGTTTACACACCTTTTGCTCTTGTCCTTTCAAAACAAACCCTTCGGGTTGTTTCATATATACTTCCTCATCTAACTCCCCATATAGAAATGCGGTTTTAACATCCATTTGATGTATTTCTAGATGATAGACCGTAGCTAACGCTACCAATAACCGAATAGTGGTTATTCTTGCAACCGGTGCATATGTATCGAAATGATCGATACCGTGCTTTTGTCTAAAGCCTTGAGCCACTAAACGGGCTTTGAATTTATCAATAGTACCGTCGATTTTCATTTTCTTTCTGAAAATCCACTTGCAACCGATTGGTTTACAAGTCGGAGGAAGATCCACTAACACCCAAGTGTTATTTCCCATGATGGATTGCATCTCATCATCGATAGCCTCTTTCCAAAAAGCACTATCATGTGATGCCATAGCATCGCTATAAGTCAATGGGTCACCTTCCACATTATATAAATATGGAACACTAGAAGATACTTCACTTCTATCACCTTCAACCAAGTATACTTGGAAATCCGGTCCAAAGCTCTTCGCTTTCCGTTGTCTCTTACTCCGTTTAGGAATAGGATCAACTAAATCAAGTTCATCTATTTGTTGACTCTCATCAACATCTAGAAGTGAACTTTGTTGACTATCATCAACACTTTCATTGGTACAACTTTGTAGATGTCTTTGTCTACTCAATGATGAAAATCTATTTTCATCAAAAATTGCATCTCTTGACTCTATAATCGAATGAAGCGATATATAGTCATTTTGTTCTATAACATAGAACCTATAGGTTTTGCTATGAATAGCATAGCCTATAAAGATGCACTCAAGCCCACGTTCACCGAGCTTCTTTTTCTTGTTGCCGGGCACTCTTACAATGGCCCTACAACCCCAAACCTTAAGATAACTTAAGTTTGGTTTCTTTTTGTACCAAAGTTCATAAGGAGTTTCCTTATTCGTTCTCATTGGAACTCGGTTAAGAATGTGACAAGCCGTCAACATTGCTTCACCCCAAAATCCATCACTCAAACCCGAGTAGGATAACATGGAATTAACCATCTCTTGTAGAGTACGGTTTTTCCTCTCCGCCACACCATTAGATTGTGGTGCATAACCGGCGGTTGTTTCATGAATTATACCCATTGAATTAAAATAAAGCGGATCATAATATTCACCTCCTTTATCGGTTCTTAACCTTTTAAGTTTACTACCAATTTGTATTTCTACTTCTTGTTTGTAAATCTTAAAGTGTTCAAGAGCCTCATCTTTTGAATGCAAAAGATAAACATAACAAAACTTTGAGAAATCATCTATAAAAGTTATGACATACTTTTTGTTTCCCAAAGACGGTGTACTATGAAAATCACAAAGATCACTATGGATTAACTCCAAAATTTCGGATTTTCTTTCAACACTTTTAAAAGGTGTTCTAGTGATCTTAGTTAACATGCACGTTTTGCAATTTTTAGACATTTTATTGCACATAGGAATTAACTCATGTTTAGACATAAAAGAAATTTTATCAAAGTTAACATGTCCTAGTCTAACATGCCACAAGTAATGTAAATCATCATTTTCATTCATAGAAGAAACATTGCAAATAACATCTTTATTCAAATCCAAAGATAATTTAAACAAACTATTACATAGATAAGCACGCCCAATAAACAAATTGTTTTTAGAGATAATACACCTATCGGCTTCAAACACTAGTTTGTAGCCTAATCGATTCAATATAGGACCCGAGACTAAATTTCTACCTATTTCGGGTGTGTAATACACATCTCTTAATACTAAAAGATTCCCCGAAGTAAACAATAATTCAACTTGTCCTTTGCCTTGGACCTTGATAGGTGCATTGTTTCCCATGTAGAGATGCTCCCCATCAACAACCTTGTTAAAGGTTTTGAACCATTGTGTAGAATTGCATACATGTCTCGATGCCCCCGAATCGATCCACCAAGCCAAGGAATCATCCTGCAAAGCACTAATATTAGTATTCAAAGTAGAAAAACTCATATTAGAATTTTCATCAAAACATGCAAGATTACCTTGTGTGGGTGGTCCCTTGCTAGTTGAAGCTTGACCATTCCCCTTGGCTTTCTTTTGCTTGTTCTTTAGAACGAAGCAATTCTTCCTTCGGTGCCCGGGCTTTCCACACTCCCAACATACCTTTTCGGTATTGGGATTAGTAGCTTTCCCCTTAGAAGAGTCATTCCTCTTCCTCTTATCTCCGGGACGGGATTGTGGTTTCCCTTCCCCAACCATGTTAATTGTTGGTACATTAGGATTATCATCCTTCCGGTTCTCATGAACCCGGATGCTAGACTCGACAATAATGTGTTGTCCAAGGTCGGAGAGTGTAATCTCCTCCCTTTTATGCTTAAGAGCATGTCTAACATCCCTCCATGAAGGAGGCAATTTGTCTATTATGCTTGAAACAAGAAATACTTCATCAATTTCAATTTTATGTAATTTAAGGTTAGCATGCATTCGTTGCAATTCATGAAATTGATCAATGATTGGGCGATCCTCTACCATTTTGTAAGAATTAAAATTACTTACTAGAAATTTCTTGGAGCTAGCATCCTCCGCCATGTATTTATTTTCAAGAGCATCCCATAATTCCTTAGCGGACTCATGGTATTGATAGATGTCAAAGAGTGCATCTTGCATACCATTGAGTATATGCCCCCGGCAAATGAAGTCATCATTTTCCCACTTTGACCGTTTGCGATTTTGTTCAAGAATCTCCGTTTCCGGAATCACCGTTTCCGGATCATCCGACTTAGCGACCTCCGGTTTGGGTGAGCTTATAACATAAGCCACATTGAGGGTAGTGAGCATGAACATCATCTTCTTTTGCCAACGTCTAAAGTCGACGCCGACAAACTTTTCTAACTTAGCAAAGTTAGAGGTAAAGTCCTTCATTGATGCCATCGTATGAAGATTATCACAAAAGATTATTACGATGTATATAATTACAATACAAATTACAACTCGGGAATTTGTATTAAACCCCTTTGTTTGATGACAAAAAGAACTTACAAGATGTTTACAAAACAACAAATAAAATGAAGATAATTGTGTAACGATGAACGTTACCCGGAAACTTGATACAAACCGAAGGCGTGTGCTCACTATCCTTTTGTGATATTTCCCCCACAAAGGTACTTGGGTAGTTGTTTGGAAATTCACAACGAGATACAATCGATTACAACACAACCTTAGTACTTAGGTTGTATTATGCAATAACAATGTGTTTAGGGAAATTATGAGAATTGTACCACTTGAACAAAAGTTAATTACTCTCTTGATCAAGCTTAAGAACAAATGAGAGAAGAGAAAGGAGTATTCAGAAATTGCTAGTGCAAGGTGTGAAGAATTCATCACCCAAAGGCACCTATTTATACTCAAGGAGTATATGAGGAGCCTTTGATCATAATCACCCAAATTGAATGTGATTCAATATGACAATAATCACCCAATTCAATTTGATGTTTTAATTAGCATTATTCTCCATCATAATCTCTGAGATTATGAGCATTAAGGAGGAATCCAAGACATTAACTACAAAGAAACGGGAAGAAAATGCAACGGTACACTCCAGACCCCAAACGCCGAGTCGGCGATGGGTCCTCCAAAGGGACCGCCGACTCGGCTTTATGTTCTGACCAAAATCCCATTTTCCAGAGAGCAAAAGCCGACTCGGCTAAGGCTCTTCCTGGGGTGCCGCCGAGTCGGCTGTCAGCCAAACAAGGCGCCCCATGCTCTTTTCCTTGTCTTATCTTATAATGCCTTAATTGGACCACGTAAATTAATACGTATATCGTCCCACTATTTAGAATAGCTTTAATTGATATAATACGGACTTAGTCCCACTACCTTAGTAGTACTTGGTGATTAAAATACTCAGGATTATTATGTAGTATATATTATTATACACTAAATGTCCAACAAAAAACCTTTAAAAGATGGAGGATAAATCATATTAATTAGTGGAGGGAAGGTAATTGACAGTTTAAAATTAATAATTAGGAAAAATTAGACTAAAATTATAAATTTACCCCGTAAAAAGTAACTCTAACCTCTAAATATCAAAATAATTTTAAGTTAGAAATTTAAAACATACACTTAAATCAAAGTTAGAAACTTGAAAACTTAAAAACCTTTAAAAGATGGAGGATGAATCACATTAGTTAGTGAATGGTAGGTAATTTACTGTTTAAAAATAATAACTAGGAAAGATTGGACTAAAATTATAAATTTAACCGGTAAAAAGAAAATAAAACCTTTAAACATCAAAATAAATAATTTAAGTTAGAAACTTTAAAACATACATTTAAATCAAAGTTAATTTTTTTTTTGAAAGACAAAGTTAAAATTTTAAGTACATCTATAATTGGGTTTTTTGATACTAAAATCCATATCTGATTCCCCAAGTTGGAATCCGGCTGTATCCCATCCCATCTTCCGGTGAACCGAATAACTTTTTTTTTTTAAAGTAAACCGAATAACTATACATTGACCTTAGTAGGACTGGCCTTTCCTTTTATTTTTATTCACTAAAATTAAGTTCAAGTATGAAGTAATCATTTTTTATTAAAATAGTCGAGTTCGATTTCTGTTTAATCTCTCTCTCGTTCCTCACTGTACCAAATAAAAAAATAATTTAGTAGTATTTGTTTTCCAGGTAATTTCCACCCATTTTTTCTCTCTCATCCCATTCTCTCATTCTCTCTCCTCCCGGCATTTTCCCGGCGATCAAACTTCTCGCCTGAAAATGAAATCGTGAGTTCTTTCAAATCCTAAATCCTGCATAGTGTTCCTCTCTGTTCGAGGGAAAACAAATCAACAATGTCTCGTCAAATGACTTCTGCTCATTTTCACAAATCCAAAACCCTCGACAACAAATATGTAAGAATAACTTCGCAATTAAGCTTCAATTTCGTTTTGTAAGGTTTTATTCATTTTTTCTTCGTTATATCTTGCTACATTTAATAAGGCTGGGATTATTTGCTGACTGAACTATTTTATCTTGATTTTGATGACACTAGTACAGTTTAGTTACTTCTTTTTAATCCGTGAGATGCGAATTCTTATTCTGGTTTGTAAGTTTTTAAAACATTAGTAAGTTAAGTTAATTTGCTTGGCATTTTGAGCTAGAATGTAAACTATTTTTCTTCTGAATGGTTCAAGTGTGTGTGTGTGTGTGTGTGTGTTTGGTGTTTTAGTTTTTGTGCTGTTTGTGTGTAAATCTTGTTTGAAATATATGTTTATGAGAATTGAGTTTGAGTTTTGCATTTGTAGTTCAGGAAGATGAGTAAAATTGCTTAGCACTTTGAACAAGACTCCAAGTTAAATTTGATGAATCTCATGTGTATAGGGTCTCATTGTCTTTTTTTTGCTTGTATGTCAATTGTTTGGTTTATGCGTTTAGGAGTATAAAGATGAGATTAAGTCATGTACATTTCTCCATAAGAGGGAAATCTTCATCTTTTTTCATTCATTTTTTTTAGTTTACTCGCATTCTACCTCTTTTACAACTATATCAATTAGTTTATATACATCTCTATTTACCTATATTTCATTAGTCTAACATTTATTACTCCATTAAATATTTACACTCAATCCAAGCATGCCCTAAGGGTATTAAGACGGTGAATCTCTTTCACATATGTTGGTAAGTTTTGATAAAAGCTATTAAGTTCAAATAAGGCTAACTACTACATTAAGATGGTTCATATGCAATGAAGCCTTTTTCATTTTCATTTATCTTAATGATGTAAGAAGACCTTATGATGTTTAGGTTTTAAATCAATAATCACTTGCTGTTTCTATGTTATGCTGTGCTTTATTTTATAGATGTAGAGGCATGGCATCTCATAAGGTTTTATGTTTGGTTTAGGCCTTACTTCTATCTTACTTATTTTGAAACAAATATGGTTTAGTTACTATAAAAACTTCTTGAGTTTGATATGGAATGTTAAATTTCTTTTTAATTTTTTTTTTGTGATTTTTCACTTTATTGAAGGGTGAGTGTGTGCTAGTTTTTGATCATTAATTTGTTGACTTATCTATTGATTTGTTAATATTAATATTTATGATAGAAAATCTCTTGGAATTTTGCGCAGATGTTGGGAGATGAGATAGGGAAAGGAGCATACGGTCGAGTATACAAGGGCTTGGATTTGGAGAATGGAGATTTTGTGGCAATTAAACAGGTCTCATTGGAGAATATAGCTCAGGAGGATCTCAACATTATTATGGTCAGCTCATACTTCTGGCTTATTTACCTTACCCATCCCCCACCCCCCCTTTTTTTTTTTTTTTTTTTTTTTTTTTTTTTTTTAACTTTTAATGGTAAAAAAGAGATCTCAACATTCTAGTACCCTTCATGACATAGCTGTTTATGCGTATCATTCTTGTAGCTACTTCAAGTATCTAGTTAGCAAATTTAGCCAATTTGTCAAGTCGCATTGTGCAGTGTTTTATTTTGTCGAATTGCATAATATTATGGTCATGGAAGTATGGAATGCTACATGAGGGCACTTCTCTTTGCTCTTTGAATCCTTCCGTATGTCTTTTAAGATACTTTGTGTGGATTTGCTTAGATGTGCATTAGATTTATTTCATCAGCTAAGGCGATTAAAAGAGTGATTTTTTATGGTAGTAGAGACACTTAGAGTTTTCCATC
The DNA here is from genome assembly GCA_019776075.1 of Amaranthus palmeri. Lineage (NCBI taxonomy): Eukaryota > Viridiplantae > Streptophyta > Magnoliopsida > Caryophyllales > Amaranthaceae > Amaranthus > Amaranthus palmeri. The sequence continues at coordinate 15,459 of JAAKBH010000407.1, forward strand.
ATCTTGTTTCTTTTAACTTCTTGCATCAAAAGATTTATTTCATCATCTTACATATGTAGTTAAGCATCTAGCATTGCCAGATAAACGTTTTTCTTCACCACTTTTCATTAATACACCATCTTTACCCATATTTGATTGAGGTCACCATTATTTCTACATTTTTTACGGTGTATGAAATAGCTTAATATAAAGGCCACAAAAATCTAGGTTGGTTTTTGCCTAGGAAATGACCTAGGTGGCTTGTTAGATTGTATATATATATATATATATATATATATATATATATATATATATATATATATATATATATATATATATATATATATATATATATATATATATATATATATATATATATATATATATATATATATATATATATATATATATATATATATATATATATATAGATCTATAGAGATCTATATATATATATATATATATATATATATATATATATATATTTATATTTATATATTTCCTTATAAATACTACTCCAACTAGTAATTAAAAAGCTGATGTTACCCGTTTACCTGAAATGTAATTAAAAGTTCTGGATGATATATTTACTATTTGCATTTCTTGTATGTTTCTTTTTAATTGTTGAAATTTGTGGTTTCTCTGTTTGCTTATTATTGTTTTCTGTTAGTTATGTTGTGGTTTGTTTCCTATTTTATAAAGAGGGTTGTTTGGACTTTTAGCTCTTGATATTTTTGAAATTTACTTACATCTGGCTTGTCTGTCTTTGTATGGTTTGCTGGGCACGTGGAATGCATATCACCAGCAAGAAATTGATCTTCTGAAGGTATTTTTTTTATTTCATAGAGCAGGAGTTCTTTTGAGCTATTGGCATTCGTTATTTCACCTTTTTCTTGCAAGGATTTCCTATAGAACATAAGTTGATTACAAGTTCTTTTGTATCACTGGTGAGATCTTTTTTTGCTTGCCAAAGGCAATGCATTCTAAATTGGTTGGCTGTGTCTACCTCAGCCACGACAAGATAATAGATTTTTGTGGCCTTACCCCTGCAACTTGTTATCTTTTATAAGCTACTGCTTCTCCTTTCTTAACTATTGTTGATATGTAGACAAGTGCGTCGTCTGCATCATATCTGTATTTCCTGAAGTATATTGTTTATCTTGCAGAACCTTAATCACAAAAATATTGTAAAATATCTTGGATCCCTAAAGACAAAGAGTCATCTTCATATTATACTTGAGTAAGTAATACTCCCTCTTATTCACCCTACTTGCCCCATTTATTTTTTGGCACTATTCACTTATCACTATTAATTTGTATTTTACTCTTAATTTATTAGTTAAAACAGTCATGTGAGATCTTGTTTGATTTCTCTCAATACAAGGATTATTAATATCAACTTTTTATATTTTTTAATTATGAATAATTTGAAATACTGCCTCCGTGTTTAATTATTTGCAACTTTGGGGTCCTTCACAGACTCCTAGGCAAAACTTTTAGTAGTGTATTAAAATAGATTAATGAAGTTAATGGGGTGGGATTATAGTATTATAATATTAAAAAGTAAGATAGAGTATTAAAAAGTAAGAGAGAGAGTATTAAAAAGTAAGAGAGAGTATAAAAAAGTAAGAGAGAGATAATAAAAAAGTAATAAAAAACTTTCTATAAATGGAAAAAAAAAGAAAGTTGCAAATAATAGTATACGCCATTTTTAGTAAAAGTTGCAAATAACCAAATACGGAGGAAGTATTAAGGGTTTAAATGTTACCTCGGCAAGTGTGAAATACTAAATGAGACTAGTAGCATGAGTAGGAGGGAGTATTGATTTGAGCTTTATTGACAGGATGGATGTGCATTTGTAAACAACTAATGTTTACTTATTATAATTGTTTTCACAGATATGTGGAGAATGGATCACTTGCAAATATAATTAAGCCAAACAAGTTTGGGCCGTTTCCTGAACAACTAGTTGCTCATTACATTGCTCAGGTATGCTTCTAATTATTCGTTTAGGTTTTGACCTGCTTGAAGTTTGCTTGTGCTCATGGATGTATTTTTCTAATTAGGTTTTAGAAGGCCTTGTTTATCTCCACGAACAAGGAGTTATTCATCGTGACATCAAGGGTGCCAATATATTAACAACTAAAGAGGTACAATCATTTGTATTTCAATTGATTGTGACAAACATATTTTGTCTTAAATGTAAGATTGTTGTTTGGTTCCCATATAGGCATGATTTATACGGGCTTTTGGAAATATTCCTTGGCTTAAATTTCCTCCTATTTTGTCTTTGCTAAGGCAAATAGTAACTTAAGTTCACGATTTATCTAAGTTATACTAATTTTGAGAAGTTATTTTTTCCCCTCTTTGATTTTTCTTATGCTCTTGATCCTTTACATGTGGATTTCATAAGATGGAAATGAGCTTTGAAATCAATTATGTTGATGAGCCTTAAGTTCCCCGGTTCTGTGATCCTGGGTTTCTTTGTTGTCTGTTATATTATAATTCCTCCATTTCAGATTACTAGCTATATTTTGACTCTTTTTGGTCAAAGAGTTAAAATGTTGAGAGTATTCTAAAATGGAGGAAGTATGAAATATGGTTTTTCTATTCTTTTACATTCTTTAGCTTGTTTGGTTTTGGCTAGATGGTTGAGAGAGGAAGACAAGATTATGAATTGTTGGTTGTGGTTTTGTGTTAGGAGAACGCAATACTTTTTTTCAGGCAAGGAAGTTTTGGTATACAAAATATGTATTCTGTAATGGCATGAGGTCAGAGTTGAACACTAAAATATGATCTGGATTCAATTAAGGCTTTATGGAAGTTAGAGGTTTCTCCTGAATTTCTAATAGAGTAGGGGATACTTTCCTAGACAAGATGCGCAAAGCAGTGCAGGAACCAGGATGCACTGTTGAATAACAAATTATTTTCCTTTGCCACCTATCAAAAGCCCCATGATTTGGAGTGTTCAGTTCATTATTTTCACTTGAGTTTTTGATTTTGTTATATTTTCTTTATATACCTAGACTGCCAAGATTAGTAACTACACTACAGAGAATTGAAAGGTTAGAACTTGAAGAAGCTTAGAAGAGGAAGACAGAAACTAAGATGAACTTGAATTGAGACTAGTAAGAGTGAATAATGACATAAAGAAATGAGATTTCTTGTAGCATATGACACTAGATTGAAATGAAGGGAGCTGGAGAATATATGTTGATGATCAAAAATGATTTTCTTGGTTAATGATACATATTAAAGATAGTCTAATAAAGTATAATCTTTGTCATCAACAATCTCTCATCGGATTTGTTTCGGTTCATTTCACTAGCCCTATATTGTTGTGATAAAGGCTTTGATATCGTCTTGATTTTGTGATTGTAAAAGTTATTGGTCATTAGATTAACATGTTGGTGAGCCTAAGCATTGCAGTCTTCATTTTTTTTGAAAACTTAATTTTCTTCATATGGTTTCTTAACTTTATGGGTTTGAGTTGCTAGTTAGATCGTATATTTGGTTGTCCCTGGGATATCATATGACATCAACTAGGTACTTAAAACCAAGGGCGTAAAAGTTATCCACCATAGTTTATCTTGTCCATCATCTGCTACTATGAAGGAAATCCCATGGTTTTGAGAAAATTAAGTAACTATGGTTATTGGTTATCACTTGAACAGTTAAAGTAATATCAATTACATGAGGTTTTTTTATTTCCCCTATTTCAGGATGAATATGATGGTAGTTATTTCATTGCCGTCATCCTGATTTGCTGTACTCATGACTTCTTGTGGATGCTTTATGCAGAATGATTCCATTATATTATTGTTTATCTTTCAGGGATTAGTCAAACTTGCCGATTTTGGGGTGGCTACTAAGCTAACAGAGGCAGATGTCAATACTCATTCCGTTGTAGGAACTCCATACTGGATGGCTCCTGAGGTACTATTTTAATTTTTCTTGTTCACTGCAACACAGATACAATTAATTTTTTTTTGTCCAATATTCTGGATTGTGCTATTATGTAACCAAACTTGTTGCAATGTGAGTATTAACAGAGGGATAGAGGGAGAGGGAGAGGGAGAGGGAGAGTGTTATCCTTGGCTCATAACGACTTAAGATTTTATATAAGTTTTATATATTTTTGTGTAAGATGTTTATGTTGCATTATCTTTTGAGTTGCTTTGATCTTAAGGTTCTAGCACTTTTCAGGTGATTGAAATGTCAGGAGTTTGTGCCGCATCAGACATATGGAGTGTTGGATGTACAGTGATTGAACTTCTCACATGTGTACCTCCTTACTATGACCTGCAACCTATGCCTGCTCTCTTCCGTATAGTTCAGGTCTGGTGTTCTTTTTCTCTTAATTATCTTTTAGATCCATATTATTTGTTAATGCATTCTTTAAATTGTGACAAAGAACCTTTCTCTTGCCATTATTTTAGCTTGAAGGATTGGTTCATTACAACCACTCACATGTGAAGAACCTTCCCCTGGAATTCACATAACTTTTCATAATCCTGTCTTTTGGTAGGGGCTATTAAGTCCATATATGTTATCATAAGGAAGACGTATAAATTTTGGTTTTGATTTTCAAGTGAACACCATCAATTCATCCTACGAATCTCATAAGATACCTTCACAACTATGGTAGATGGATGAAAAAAATTGGATTTGAGCTCCAACCAAATCTTTCTCCCTTTGATTGATGCTGAGCTTCTGAAGCTGTAATTTGATTTCATGCTTCGTTAAATAACACAAATATAATCTCACTACATGATCATAGTTGGCATTAAATATAGCTTCATATCTGTTCATACTTCATTTGCATTGCCATTGTACATGTTCATTCATTGGTCAACCATCTGCTCATCAGAAATACCTTGATTCATTGATAATGATTTGGCTTGCCATTGCTCAAAGCTTCTTCATCTTAATTTCAGGATGAGCATCCTCCAATACCTGATGGTCTATCTGCAGATATGGCTGATTTTTTGCGGCTGTGTTTTAAGAAGGTAAACGGTCATAGAACTTTTGGTTTTTGGTCTTAGAAATAGCTTACATTTGACTTGATATACTTTAATTGAGGATTTTAGCATAAGTTATATGTTTTTATTAGTAATTAAAATTAATGAGTATTAACGCGAATTATAGACAATGCGGTCTGAATTTTTGAGCTTATAGTTGCATTTTTTTTGAGCTTATTAGTGATTAAAGTTAATGTGTGGAAGGCATAGAAAAAAGACATGGTTGTAGATGCGTTTATGGAAATAGTCGCAACGCCATAGAAAATGGTTATAATCGAGTAATAACGCGAATTATAGACGGTGCGGTTTGAATTTAAAAAATATCACATAAGCGGAATTTTGAGCTTATAGTTACATTTTTTCATAACATGATATGCAATTATTATGTTAGTACTAGTATAGAAACTCGTGAATTTCCCCTTTTTTCATAACAATGTATCAATATATATATATATATATATATATATATATATATATATATATATACATATATATATATATATATATATATATACATATATATATATATACATATATATATATATATATATATATATACATATATATATATATATATACATATATATATATATATATATATATACATATATACATATCTATACATATATATACATATATATATATATATATATATATATATATATAGATATATATATATATATATATATATATATATATATATATATATATATATATATATATATATATATATATATATATATATATATATATATATATATATATATATATAGATTTAGGATCAAATGAGAAGGGGTCTCAAAATGAGAAGGGTGAGAAGGAATCTCATCCGTCTAGATCAAATATCAATGGTCTAGATTAGTGAACTCCTTGCACGCGGTTTATTAGGCGGTTCAGCATATTTTTTTTACCCAATTTTTTATATTTTATAAAGATACTATGTTCTTAGAAAAAGATACTATGTTATGAATAAGGGTTACTATGATTATGTATAGTTACTGTCTTCTCTCAATCTTAACAGAACATCGTAACTTTTAAAAATAAACATAGTAACCATTAATCATAACATAGTATCACTTTCTAAAAACATAGTAACCTTAAATCATAACATAAAATGGAGAAAAATTCGACAAGAAAGATGATTTTCACCCGTTAGATTTTCATAAGATCAATGGCTATAAATCCTTCTCATCCTTCTCATTTTGAGACCCCTTCTCAATGGATCCCTCCCCTATATATATATATATATATATATATATATATATATATATATATATATATATATATATATATATATATATATATATATATATAGGGTCAAGTTCCAGTGAGAACCAAGCTTATATGAGAACCGTGAGAACCAATCGCCTTGATAAAAATGTGTTACTTTTTTATAGAAAATGTGTTACTTTTGAACAAAAAAATGTTACTTTTGTTTAAAAAAAAGGTGTTACTTTTTAGCATAAAATGTGTTACTTTTAGAAAAAAAAAATTTTTTTTCAAAAAAATAAAGTAACACGTTTTTTTCGAAAAGTAACACATTTTTATATAAAAAGTAACACCTTTTTCTGTGTTTTTTTCAGAATTTTTTTCTTAAAGTAACACATTTTTGCCTAATAGTATCATAAAATACAGTAACACCTTTTTACCCATAAGTAACACCTTTTTAGTAAAAAGTAACACTTTTTTGTAAGGCTGATTGGTTCTCACGGTTCTCATATAAGAATGGTTCTCACTGGAACTTCTCCCTATATATATATATATATATATATATATATATATATATATATATATATATATATATATATATATATATATATATATATATATATATATATATATAGATCTTTGAGAAGAAAATTGACGGTGGAATTGAAGTAGTCAACATGTTCAAATTATACTAGAAAATTATATGGTTAGCTTATGATATTTTCAGTATTTAAATATTATGTGAAATAATTTAAAATAATGAAATCAAATCAACAATTTTTATCCCATAAAGATATCTAATAAAAACATTACATAACTAGTGACCCCTTTAATTGAAATAATTAACTAATAAAGCTCCATTTCAAACTTCAAACTAAAAGCAATCTATTTCTATGTTAGGTGATTTCTAATAAATGTATTTAACTCATTATTTTTTTTACCCAATTTAGATCATTCTATGCATTATAAATTTCGAGCTGATTGACTTTTTAAAAATATTTAAATTAAATAATTTTTAGGAAAAATTGCTCAAAATAATCCCAATTATCAACCGTTGGCAAAAAATAATCCCAACTATCAATTATTTTTTAATAATCCCAACTATTCTCATAATTTGTTGAAAACATACCCACGTCCCTTTTAACCGGCTACAACAGGTAACTTTTCCACTTTTTTCTTTCTTTTTTGATTAATAGATTAAGGGGAAGGGTTATATTGAACAATTAAGTAAAAAAAAGAAAAAAAGTGAAAAACTAACCTGTTCCAGCGGGTAACAAGGGGTGGGGTATGTTTTTAACAAATTATGAGGATAGTTGGGATTATTAAAAAATCATTGATAGTTGAAATTATTTTTAGCCAACGGGTGATAGTTGGGATTATTTTGAGCAAAGTTTTCTAATTTTTAAAGATGATAGATTTTCGGTATGGAACAATTTCAAATCATTAAATTATCTTATATTGTTCTATCTTAGGAAGAATCATACAATATTTTTTCCATTTTCAAAATCGGTGTATCAGTCCGAAAGGGACAATCTGATAAATATCGTTTGCCACATAAGCCAACATCAACCTGTAAAGTTGTTCTATTTGAAGGGGCTTTGTAAGGATGCTAATTAGAATTTTCCAATGTTATTAAATTGTATGATATGATATGCTCATAGATTTATTTATAATTGCACTATATGAAGTACTTTTAGAAATAACTTTTTTTATTAGTAATTAAAGTTTATCGGTATTAATGGAATTTTTACAAGATGTTAGAAGGAATTTTTCTTTAATCTTTTCTTGACCAATAATGTTGTAACAATGAAATAACGAACTTTACACTATTTGCGACATCTTGACCATATAATTTATATGCCTGTATATAATAAGCTTTAACGTCGTGGCCACTCTCAAACACATTACACAATTGTTATAGGATAAGCATGAGAGCTCACCCAAAAGATTAGCTTATTAGTTGAGAGAGCCCATTTGCGTATAAATCCCACACCAATTCTATATACAATCGATGTGGGATAAGTCCCATTCCTTGCAATGGACCATAACAAGTTTCTTGCCATTATGCGAGTCCTTTTCTTGAAAAAAATGATGGAAAACTTATGCATTTAGTTTCTCTTTAGGCTCAACTGATTCCCTTATGACTTTCCTATCATGCCAAATTTTCACATCTTGCAAGATTCGAGTTCCTTTTTATCTTCTTTTACGTTATAGTTTAAAGAAATTATGATGACCCAACTTGTATCGTTTTTTTGGTTGAAATCTGTTTTCTTGAAAAAAAAAAGAATGATGGTAGATTACATCTTTTTAGGGCTCTCTTTGCTCGAGACTACTAAATTTCTCTTATGAAAGAAATTTGTTTGAGGAAATAAATGTATCTCAAGTTGATAACCATATCTTTTGCTATGGCATGAAATGATATGGGTTTCTTTTCACACATCATGTTTTACATTTGAAAGAGATAAATATAGTCAATAAAACAAAGGATACCTTGAAAACATTTCCTGTGGAGTATCTTGAATTGATCATTCGGGATAGTAAAGAGAGGGTGTGTGATTATACTTGGAAATTTCATGATCAACATATTCTTTTTCGATAAGAAAGACCAAGTTATTGCAAAAGAAATGATACAAGTTGAGGCACCAAAAGATAGTGCCATGTGTCCATACTTCATATATCCAAAGATTGGTTTTTCTTGGTATTAGATGATAATGGTTTATAGTAGTGATAGCTACTGACCGGTTTGGGCCGGTTTCAATTCCATTTGATTTCGATTTCGCAAAATTGAAATTTGATTCAAATGTTCCAAATGGTTCTTTGCGGTTTAAAGAGCGGTTTTAGACGGTCATGGACGGGTCAGATGGGTTTGCCCACGAGTTCAAGAAATATATTTATTTTTGTTTTAAAACTAAAAATATAAAAGCATTGGAAATATTGAAATGATAAATGACATACCTTTGTTGACAATTGAGTACTATCCACATGTCAATTGACATTTAATGTATTACTAAAACGAAAAAAGGAAATATAATTATCAATTAAATTTGCAATTAATAATAAAGTCGATTACTTAACCAAAATAGGAGGAGAAAGAGAATTTGAACCTTGTATCCCGAAAGAATACTAAGCTACCTACGTATTTCGAAGGAATCAAAGGCTACGTAATTTTTTTATACCTTTTTAATATTTGTTGGTCATCGTCCCATGGTTGCTAATCCTAATCATCATCTTTGTGGTTATCGTCTTCTCGGTACAATGTCCCCATTGCATATGACGTATCCATTAGCATTCTTAGATCATCATCGCGTTGATCCACAATCCTTGTGTTCGTATATCCGCTTGATCGCATCTTTCTTGCAAACCCTTATTTTTATACCATGTACTATGTTGAGCAAAACATTATTTTTTCATTGAAGTAGACGCAATAGTAAAATTTGGAATTGCAATGATATCCTTTTCAATTCTCAATAATCAAATTTGATGGATTTTTTTCTACCATTCTAAAATATTAAAACACTTGGGTGGTATTTCAAAATGATGTTTTTGGTAGCTATCTACTTCTATATGTGAGGACTAAGACGTAATATTGTCATCATGACTCTTGATTATTCCAACTATGGCCGGGTGAAACCGAATAGGATGTTCGGATCCGCTAGCACAACGTTTGGACGTATCATGTTTGGAGGTGTATAAGGTTGCATAGAAATCATATAGGTCTCTTAAAAAGCTTCTTACAAACTCCTACATAATTGTCCAATTCACTTTGTACTTTGTAGACAATTTACGCATTGATAGTAATAGCTTATCAATTTGCTGTTGTTCCACAAATATAAGGAAAATTCTTAATTCCATCCACTTGTCCATCATTTTCTTGAGTAACGGCCTCAAGAATTCATTAGTTGTTATTTTTGTGGTTAAGAAGCTGGAAAAAAAAAGCATTGCTTACAGTAATTACCAGATGGATGTTAGTTCATACATATGAAAAAAACTTAGTGGCGTGTTTATACGCTTCTAATATGTTGTGTATACGTATAGCAAGATCCTATTCTTTATCGGTTGTATTGTTTGATGTAGACTAATTATATAATTGTGTCATTACGGGATGATATTTAATAGCTTTTCTGAACAAGTCTTGGGTTGGGTTCCAACATGCCAGTCAATCAAATTTCCAATATATATTTAAGTGATATTGCTTACATTGTTTGTACCTTATCTTTACGTGTCCTAATTTAGCCACTTAACAACATTTCTAATGGAATTTTAATAAATTAGTGTTTTCTTTAATACTCTCTTGACAAGATAAATTTATCATGTGAGTGCAACGTTTATCGGTTTATATAATATTTTACCATTTAGGACCAAATTGAAAGCTGGTTCTTGTTTTAAAAGTTCTATGCAATTTATGTTCGTAGTCGCATTATCTACGGAACTAGAGAAAATTTTATCTAATAAATACGTTCTCTATATATTTCCATTAAACTCGATATAAGTTTATGGCCATTATGTGATTCAGGCATTAATTCAAACACAATAATCCATATTTTTTTTTGAGATAGGAACAAAGTAGATGTGTAGAAACTTTAAGCAACGCAGTAAAATGAAAAGTGTGAAGAACTTCAAGGAACTGAGGGACTATTTAGTTTCTCATGTTCAATATTTCTCTTCCATATATATTTGAGAAGATACTTCTTGTTTTCTTTACATAAATGGATAACCATCGTGCTTTTAAAAGGTTCTTTTGCTTGATTGTCTGGTGAAATTCTCATCATATTAGTGGATCTGAAAAAAATCCGTTTCTCATTATAGGATGCCAGACACAGGCCTGATGCTAAGATGCTGCTTTCTCACCCTTGGATTCAAAATTACAGACGTACGTTGCAGCCATCTCTTCCCGCAAGTGATGGAATTAGGTACCACTTTTGCTTCCAGTATTTATCTGTTTGATAGTAGCATTGCGATTAATTTTGCTATCCAGTCAAAAACAGAAATAAGATTTTGTTTTCAAGTTGTAACTTATTACCTCTCTTTTAGTTAATTCTATGAATTTTCTTCTCCCATCTAAAAGACAATTTTAATTTTCGCTCTAAATTTGTTTCATGTGCATGAAAATCTTTCTATCAACCCTTAAAACTTAAATATTTTATGTGTTTTGACTTTGTAATCTTTGGAATCAATGGCACCATAGAGATGGAATACGCCTCTGGCCCTCTAGGATAGCAAAGAGAAAGCGAATATTTTCTAAGGAAAAGGTGGATTTTTGGTAAAAGATGAAGACTAAATAGAGAAAATGAATTGTGTGTATGAAATTAAAATTGAGTTAAAATTTATGGAAGAGCTTAAAAGAAAGTGGTGGGCTGTTGTCCAAAAATAGAAATGATGAAAATGAGTAGGATGGACCAAAATGGAAAATGATGCTAATTGAGGAGGGAGTAAGAAAGAATGTTTGCAAAGATGCTACTGTGTTGTTTTTTGTTAGGCTGAATAAATCAAATATATACATTGTTCTGATATTTTTACACTCAATTATGTAGTTCTTGTCTTAATATAGGAGTCAGGACAATATAGGGAGTATAATTGTTCTGTTTTGTATTATTGAGACTAGTAGGCGTGGGAGTGTTATGAATTATGTTTCTGTCCTATTTGTGGCTTGTTGTATCTGATGCCCCTTTGCTGCATATTTTGTTTCAGATGTTCAGCCTTATTGGCACGTTGCAATTTTTTTTTCTAAAACAAATTTGGCTTAAAGTAGCATGCTTGTATTTCATTGAGGTTCATTGAGGTTTCTCGCTATTAATAATTTGGCTAGGGGAAGATGTAGAGTAACAATTCAACAAACCAATTAAGAAGCTGGAAATTGTTTTAGTTTGACATTCGAAAAATATCTCTTCTGGTTTGAAAGATCGCTCTGGTTTGTAATTCGTTCTACTACAAATTAAAGTATGTATGAAGTTCTAAGGTCCATAGAATTTTCTTGCAGGGATTCAGACCTAACTGGCTCTTGAATCCTTTTTGCAGGTTTTTGTATTTTTTTTTAGTTGTTGAGATTATGGCTTTGAAAATAATTGGCATTGTATTATATTTTTGTTGAGATAAAGGATGGATCTTATGTGCAGATTAGCTTATGGAATGAAGTTATATATTTTTCTACTATTAATAAGTGAGTGCAAGTGATAAATTTTTCATAAATAGATTTATAGCCCCAACTTAATGATCAAACATGTTAGGATGGAAAGAAATGGAGGGAAAGAAGAGGAGGGATTTAGAGGGATGAATGATGCTTTGTTTGGTAACAATATGGAAGCAAGGGATTTGGAGGGGAGAGATTTGGAGGAATTTGATGAATAAGTTTTGTTAACGTCTCAATCCCTCTAAGTTAGAAAGATTTGGAGGGAAAACTTTCATCTTCCTTCATTTCCCTCCCCTCCCCTCCCCTCCCGTCCTAAATAAACGAGTTACTTTCCTTGCATTCTCTTTCTTTCCTTACCCTTCCCCTCTTTCGCTTCCATTCCTTTCTTTTCTCTCCAAAACTGTTATCCTAACATAGTGTAACAATAAGATTCAATTTGCTGATCACACATAAAAATATTGACATTGAACAATCTGTGTATCCTCTCTCTCTTTCTTGTTAGCTTGCTTGTTGCTCAACTTGGAGAAGTAAGGTGGCCTTTATTTAAAAGTGTGCTTCTGGATTACATAGTCTATTGGTTCTGCAGATATTTGTTTTGGTAGCCCTAATAACTTCCGCACTCCTACGTTTCCTGATAAATTATGCACTCTGCCTATTGTCATAGATGCTCCATGTTTGTGTTGTACCAGACTACATTAAAACCAAAATTGTTTTTATAGACCAGCAGCTGAATTCCCTATTATTAGGATTGGAACTTTCAGTTTAAAATATTGTATTTCTAGAAAAGTATAAGTACTTGTGTTATTGCAGGAGCACACAAGCAGATGCTTTGATAGAATCAGAATTGTCTAATGGAGATGAAATTGGTGCGATTGAAAGCCAATCTGTTGAAGAAGTAAGTTTTTTTGCCTCTAATTAAGAGTGAAAAAATGTTGTAACGGTTGCAATTGGGGTAACAAATACGGTGACACAGTATCGGGGTATGTGATTATTTTACTGCCAAATTTCGGCCTAAACCATGAAATATCGCTTGAAACGACCTATATGCAGTTTATTTACACCTTTCCAATGCGGTTAATAACGGTTCGGTCAATTTGAAAACCTTTACTGTATGGCCGTTACAATACATATGGCCTTGTTTTTGCACTTTGTTTAAGTTATGGAGAGTTTCTTGCTTTTATATTCGGATGCAATTTCACTTTGACTTTTAGTTCTTTGGAAGAGCCCGCACAATTTTAATAAATCACTTGGAAGTCTTCTTAATTTGTTCAACTTCTATTGCCTAAATTAGCAATTAATTCATTCCCTCAGTCCTTTCAATTTTGTTACACTTTTATATATATATATATATATATATATATATATATATATATATATATATATATATATATATATATATATATATATATAAGGTCAAGTTCCAGTGAGAACTAAGCTTATATGAGAACCGTGAGAACCAAACTCCCTGATAAAAATGTGTTGCCTTTTTATAGAAAATGTGTTACTTTTGGACAAAATAATGTTACTTATGTTTTAATAAAAAGTAACACTTTTTTGTCTAATAGTATCATAAAAAACAGTAACACCTTTTTTGCCTAAAAGTAACACATTTTTAGTAAAAAGTAACAATTTTTTGTAAGGCAGTTTGGTTCTCACGGTTCTCATATAAGTATAGTTCTCACTGGAACTTCTTCATATATATATATATATATATATATATATATATATATATATATATATATATATATATATATATATATATATATATATATATAGGGTTTGGATCATGTGAAAACCAATTAAAATGGTGAAAACTGAAAACAGGGGTACATAAAAGCTCAAATGGAGTACATATTTGGGTGGCAGTTTTGTAAATAATTAGACATTTATTAAATGGGGTACATATATGCTTAAAAGGGGTACATATTCAGATGTCATTTTTGTAAATAATATGAACTTTTTTCTTCACAAAAAATATGTACACCCTATAAGTTCTTATGTACCCCTTTTGCTACAACATGTATACCTCTGTCTGGTTTTCAGTTTTCACCACTTTAAGTGTTTTCACTAGATCCTACCCCTATATATATATATATATATATATATATATATATATATATATATATATATATATATATATATATATATAGTGTCAAGTTCCAGTGAGAACCAAGCTTATATGAGAACCGTGAGAACCAAACTCACTATTAAAAATGTGTTACTTTTTTACAGGTTATGTGTTACTTTTAGACTAAAAAATGTTACTTTTGTTTTAAACGAAAGATGGTAATTTTTAGCATAGAAAGTTACTTTCAAAAAAAGTATTTTTTTAAAAAAATTAAAATATTAAAAAGTAACACATTTTTTCCGAAAAATAACATATTTTATGCATAAAGTAACACCTTTTTTATGAGTTTTTTTCAGAGTTTTTTCTTAAAGTAACACTTTTATGCCTAATAGTATCATAAAAAACGGTAACACCTTTTTGCCTAAAAGTAACACATTTTTAGTAAAAAGTAACACTTTTTTGTAAGGAAGATTGGTTCTTACGGTTTCCATGTAAGGATGGTTTTCATAGGAAGAATTGAAGTTCCACTAAGAATCATCATTAAATGAGAACCGTGAGAACCAATCTACCTTATAAGAAAGTGTTATTTTTTACTAAAAATTTGTTACTTTTAGATAAAAAGATGTTACTGCTTTTTATGATATTATTAGGAAAAAAAGTGTTACTTTAAGAAAAAAATTCTGAAAAAAACTTATAAAATGTTGTTACTTTTTACATAAAAAGGTGTTATTTTTCTGAAAAAACGTGTTACTTTGTAATAGGTTTGTTTTTAAAAAAATTTTTCTTTTATAAAAATAACACTTTTTTTGCTAAAAAGTGCCGGTTATTTTTTAAAACAAAGTAACACATTTTTTTGTCCAAAAGTAACACATTTTTTGTAAAAAAGTAACACATTTTTATCAAGGAGATTAGTTCTCACGGTTCTCATATAAGCTTGGTTCTCACTGGAACTTGACCCGAAGAAGTTATTGTGAGAACCATCTTTATATGAGAACCGTGAGAATCCAATCTATTTGACAAAAAAGCGTTACTTTTCTGTTACAAAGGTGTTACTTTTAGTCAACAAAGTGTTACTTTTTTTGTTAAAAAAAGATGATACTTTTCGACGAAAAATTTTCCAAAAAAGTTTCTGAATAAAACTCACAAAAAGGTGTAGCTTTAATATAAACATGTATTACTTTTCGGGAAAAAACGTGTTAGTTTTAATTTGATTTTTGAAAATGTTTCTGACAGTAATACTTTTTTTGCTGGAAAGTTACAACTTTTTTTTTAAAAAAGGTAACATTTTTTTGCCCAAAAGTAACACATTTCTGTTAAAAAGTAACAGTTTTTTATCAGGCAGATTGGTTATCACGGTTCTCATATAATTTTGGTTCTCACTAGAACTTGATCCTATATATGAAGAAGTTCTAGTGAGAACCATCGTTATATGAGAACCGTGATAACCAATCTGCCTGACTAAAGGTGTTACCTTTTACTCCCTTCGTCCCTATGAGATAGTAGCAAAGAGAAAAATGGTGAGAATTAAGAAAGTGGTAATAAATAAAGAGAGAGAATGAATTGTGTGGATGAAATTAAAAGAGAGTTAAAATGTATGGATGGGATTAAAAAAAGATGGTGGGCCATAATCTAAAAATAGAAATGCTGCAATTTAAGTGGGACGGACGAAAATAGAAAATGCTGCAAATTCATAGGGACGGAGGGAGTACTAAAAAGGTGTTAGTTTTAGGCGAAAAGGTGTTACTCTTTTTTATGATACTATTAGGCAAAAAAGTGTTACTTTATGAAAAAAGTTTTGAAAAAAAAGAAAAAAAGTGTTACTTTTTAGAAAAAAAGGTGTTAGTTTTCGGAAAAAAAGTGTTCCTTTGTAATATGTATGTTTTTTTGAATTTTTTTTTTTTCTGAAAGTAACCTTTTTTGTTAAAAAGTACCAGCTTTTTTTAAAATCAATAGTAACATTTTTTTTGTCCAAAAGTGATACAATTTCTGTAAAAAAGTAACACATTTTGTCAGTGAAATTGGTTCTCACTGTTCTCATATAAGTTTAGTTCTCACTGGAACTTGACCATATACATATATATAATATATATATATATATATATATATATATATATATATATATATATTATATATATATATATATATATATATATATATATATATATATATATATATATATATATATATATATATATATATATATATATATATATATATATATATATATATATTCTCTATGAGCGGGATATACTGGGTAGGATGATGATGATGATATATTATATATATATATATATATATATATATATATATATATATATATATATATATCTATATATATATATATATATATATATATATATATATATATATATATATATATATATATATATATATATAATTTCTGGAGAAAACAATGTTAGTTGATAAGTAAACAATGACCAGCTCCTGGTGGCTTGTCTAGATAATTTATGCTCCATGACTTTTGTTGCTTCTTCTCTGGGCAGTATGCACCAGGAGCAGTGCAAATCTTCTTTGCCATATTTTCTTCTTTTGTTTGAGCAGGTTTTATGGAATGACAGGTTGCCAGAAGAGAGACGTTGAAAGATGATACCGATACAAGTAAAGGTGGGAATGACCAAGGGAGCAGTTGTGATCCTTCTGAGGAAAGAATTGAATATTCTGGAGATTTAATGGCCGATCAAGTTCCAACGCTTGCTATTCATGAGATATCTCCTGTCGAATCCACTTCCGTTATGATTTCTGCTCATACACAAGGTTCTGGGTCAGAGCATCTTAGTGACCAAGGGCATAAGAACGACAGTGAGGAAGCGTTGGAAAATGGCGAGCTAGGTTCTCCTAAATCTAGGACCAAAGATGCTGCGGCTGGAAAAGTTCAAGGAAAAGGCAGCACTGTACATAAAATGAATAGTTTATTCAGTTTTGGCATGAGAAATCAAGATGAGAATGTTCTTAAGGTTAGGTTGTTCACCCTGTTTTATTGTTCTCCAATTCTGCTTGCTAACTGATAATTCTTTATGAACTTACAATTTAAATATGATTTGAAACTTGGGAATGATTATTTAGTTTTAGGCTGCCTTTTTATTTAGCTTCAAAGGATTTCAAGTTGCCTATTTTCACTCCTCAAAAATAAATTTTCAAGCCTTTTTGTTCCTTTGGATATGTATAATTGTATATTAATGCAATATAGCCAATGATGTTTCACACCTAGTTTGCGTAGCTTTCTTGTTCTTGTTATTGATTTTCCTCCTAGCCTATTCAAAGCAATTAGTTCCTTCATATAAGGATAATGCAAGGATGATTATTAGTAGTTCCCGCCAATCATTCAACTTCGTACTTTACATTGACCACCCCCAACCTCGACTAGGTGGAAGCTTCGGGAGCCATTTGATGGAATTTTGGCATTAGAATGTTGTAGTATGTGATAAGATAGGGAAGGGAAGAATAGGGTGGTAGGTTTAGTTTGAATGTTTGATGCAAACCATTTTAATTTATTAAGAGAAAATTGTAAATTAGTAGGGACATGGAGGATCATATTTGAGTGTGGAGATAAAAAAGGAGCTAAGAGCACCAAAAGGAGTACTTTTGTATGCTTCACCTTAGAGGAGTTGTGATGGAGGAAAGGGTTATTATTATGGTTACTTGGAATATGATCACACCCTTGAATGATAATGAATGTAAATTAGATCTCTGAAAGTCTACCCTTTCAATAGATCCCATACCCAAATTATTGGAGGTATTTACTTAACAGGGAAGTGTATAGCGACTTTAGTCCCCTACGCCATCTTTATAAGGGGGGTGGGGAAGATGAAAGGATAAGAGTATCAACATTTAGCTTTTTGTATTTTCTTTTGTCGTCAACCAATAAAACAATGTGGGCTTCATTGTCTGTGTTTTGAAGGTGCCAATTCTTCCATTCTCTTGTTTTGAATTTATTCTACAGTTGAACTTCAAAGTTGAAACCCACAATTTAGAATCTTTTTCTTTCTATTGTACATAATCTTACCCTAGTTGGCGTCTCTCTTTGTAGGTAGCCTTTCATACTTCTCTATAGTACTGCTTGATATGAGTGTAAGGAAAACGGTTTTATATTTTTAAAACATATTAGCAACTTCCTTCCTTTTGCCTGCATTTCCTAATGATGCCTTAGAGATTCCCACTATACAAATATGTCATCATCGCTTCATTCTTCAACAGTTTGAGCCAGGTTTTATTTTAGAGCATTTTCAATAGTAAAACTCAATTTCCGTTGAAAATATCATTTTTACCCCATTGGTGAAACCTCTAAATATCTTCTTTCGGGGACTTGATACAAATCTCCATTCTCAAATGGTAAACATTGTTATTATTAGTGTTACAAAACACTACTCATTTTTTGTTGAAGGATCCTCAACATCTATTAATCACTTTAATTGATTAGCTTTTTTGGTGAAGAAAAAATATGAGATTTCTTCGTTACGTGAAGGATGTAGCCCACTTATAAGTTCTCAAATTCGAGAACTTCTCCAATGGTGGTTTTCATAGATCCAACTTACTCTAGAATAATTCCTGGTTGAAACCCTATTTGAGATGCTTAATGCCTTTAAAAATCTAGCTGAGTGCTCCATTATATTCTTATCTGTTAAAAGTTCTACAACTTATTGATTTTATGCCATCTTTCAAGGCTGCGAAAAAGGGCTTTTCTACAGGGAATGAGTTGAGTAAATTCAGTGACACACCTGGGGATGCATCTTTGGACGATCTATTTCATCCTCTTGATAAAAAGGCCGAAGATCGTTCTGCTGATACTTCTGCTTCCACTTCCACATCTCATGCTAACCAAAGCAATGCTGCACTTGAGTCTGGAAAGAATGACTTGGCAACAAGGTTAAGGGCTACTATTGCTCAAAAACAGATGGAGAGTGAAATGGGTCAGTCAAACGGAGGTAACTTACTTCAAGTTATGATACGGGCATTGAAGGAAGATGTGATTGATATAGACAGCAGTTTGGTATGTTTCCCTCCATTTCTTTTCAAATGTCCGATTTACTTTTGGGTTGCTATTCATTGGTCATTCTTAATTTGTATTTATTCTTATTTCATGCATTAAATCATTGTCAAATGAGATCTTGTTGGATTCATCTCAGCATAAGATTTATTAATATCTAGTTTTTAAAATTTTTATTATACACAAAATTATCATTATTATGTATTGAATTAATGCATTGGAAAACGTGCAAAAAGTAAATGAGACATTTGAAATGAAACAGAGGGAGTATATTTTTTGTCTATATTTTCTTGTTTGCATCTAACACTTCCTGAATGCTTGTTTCCAGGTTTTTGATGACAAGCTTCCAGGAGAAAATCTTTTTCCGCTGCAAGTATGTAATTCTTCTATGCTTTTGGCATTTTGTTATTGTTTCCAAGGCCCCAGGCTGTTCACTATTTCCCTGACTTCTCTTAGGCAATACCTAATCATCATCCACTGTCTTTTGCGGGTGTATTTATGAATATGTACCCCATATGACTTTTTTCAAATCACTCAAACTGGCAACACTAAATTGTGTTGCGCTATACTAGTAAGAACATCTTATAAAATGTTTTCGACCATCAAAGCTCTATATTTTTCTTTGAATACTCTGATATCGCTGTGATATTTAACTAACGATATGAATTTCTGACTTCTGAGAAATGTTTTTCGTAAAGATGGTGTTAAATTAAGTATGTATGTCCTCCATACATTAGGTGCGTTTTGGTTTGAGTCTAAACAATGCTGCATTCATTGAATAAATTATATATATATATTTGAGTTATTTGCTGTGTTTTCGAACGGCTTTATTGACATGCTGTTTTTCTTTTATAATCTGCTCATCTGCAGCTTCTTTGTCTTTTTTGTTGTCTTGTCTTGTGTTGTCATTCAAATATCTTTTTCTCCTTCATTGTTTGTAGTAATTATCAATGTCTTATTTTTGTAGGCTGTTGAATTCAGCAGATTAGTTTCATCACTAAGGCCTGAGGAACCGGAGGATGTGATCGTCAATGCTTGCCAGAAGCTTATTGCGTTTTTTAATCAACGTTGTGAGCAGAAAGTTGTTTTTGTCAAGCAGCATGGTTTGCTTCCTCTCATGGAGTTGCTTGAAGTTCCCAGACCTCGTGTATGTAATTATTCTATACTCGTCTTCTTTCTTACTCGGACTTTTCACTTTACCTCAAGTACCCGTGTCGTACCTTTGACACTCGGACATGGGTATGAAACATGGACACTTCTATTTTGGTTCAAAATATGGAAAGTTCATCTAAAATAGTCAAGTTGGACACGTGGACATGTGTTTGGGTCGGACATGGGTATAAGAGTCTGAGTAATACAACTCATCTTTAGTAGTTGTTTCAGCTTTTCATTTTTCTTTCATTTGGCATAACCTCTATTATAACTGTGTACATGAGTGCAGGTTATATGCTCTGTCCTACAAGTCATTAATAAGATAATCAAGGATAACACAGATTTTCAGGAAAATGCTTGTCATGTTGGCTTAGTAAGTTTCTCCTTGCTTGTGAGCTGTAATCTTCTGTCCTCAGTAGACATTTGTTATTAGTGCTGGAGTAGATTGGCCTATATAAGGCGTAAGTTGTTTAATCTTAAAGGCATGGGGTCTAATATGCATACATTTTTTATTTTTATTACTTATTCGAAATTACAATAAGCCTGTTTCCCCGGGATTGATCATTGAGTTTTTGCGATCCATTGTTCAACTGCTTTGTCATTTGATATTGTGCATCATACTGTCCTACGTTAGAAACATTTATGGAGGATACTATTTCCTAAGAAAGAAGTGAGAAATAAGAAAATCACTTGTTTGGGTATGTTTTCTGTTTCCCTGTTATACACATGAAGTGAGTGTGATTTGAACCTTTGTTTTGATTTCGCAACAGATAGACCTGGTTGGCTCATTCTTTAGAACATTAACTTGAATAAAAATGGTGGATACATGTGATAAATTTTGGGGATACAAGAGCATAAATGTCTGTTTTTGACCTGCTGAAGATTTTGGAAGGGGCACTGTGCTGAGGAATCTGGCTTATAACCTTCTGTTCTATTTTATTTTCTGGGCCATATGGTTTGAGTTTGGTTTATAAGAATGGAAAAAATTGACTTTTAGATCTTCGTTCTAGACATTCAGAGGGGCATGAAGCCTAAAATAAACAGGGCTAACTAAGAAGGTGCACCATTGATTATGAACAACTAGAAGGCTTTCCATCGTAAATGCATTGGCAGAGCCTATTTAGTGCTCAGGAAATTAAAGAGCTGATAGAATTTGAGATTGAAATCATGTTCAGAAATTAAAGTAAATTGTTATTTTATGTTGAATTGTTGTCTAATGCTGCAGATTCCTGTAGTGATGAGTTTTGCTGTTCCTGATCGTCCTCGGGAAGTTCGTATGGAAGCAGCATATTTCCTGCAACAGCTTTGCCAATCCAGGTGTTTTTTTTTTCTTACTATAACTGAATTATATGTTTTTTTATTTGAGGACATCGCTACTTTTGAACAGCTATATATTAGAAGTATTTATCTTTCGGAAACCTGTCACAACGTAAAATTTATTTTCAATTAACTTGTGAAAACATTTACCTTTGTCTTGAATGTGTATGAGTTAGATATTTGATCTGCTCCTTTTGCCTAATTGCCTCTAATACCATGGCACTACTCACTTCCACAGATCCACTTCTGTTTCCCATTCACTTGCGCTGTAGTTAGAAAACCTGTGCTTTTTACTCGTTGCTGTTCAGTGTCATTAAGGTTGAACCTTGGCAGACAAGCTGTCCATCCTTTGGCCTCTAGTATCTTGATTACCTCCTTTCTTGCTAGTGCCACCCAATAGTAAAATGTTGAAATTCGAAATACATTTCTACCATCACATTTCTTGTTGACAGATACATGATGAACTCTGCTGTGTTTGGTTAATCATTTTCCTGGATAACCTTCTATTTAATATTACCACTAAGTTTTACTTGAAAGCTTGTCAAAAGCAGAGACGAAAGCACATTTGATTCTGTGATGGACTTTTTGCTTTGCCTGTTAGTGTTAGATCTTTTCCCTCACCGATTTGTCTTCAAAAAAAATTTTAAACAATGATTGCTGGCAATTTCAAATTTAGATTTCTCGTGTGAGATCGTTTTGTAGGCTATAGTTCAGCTTCCCTTTGAGAAGACTTACAGTCAATTCTTACCAAATTAGAATTAATAAAAGAATCATTCATCTCTTTTCTTTTAGCAAGTAATGATATACATTGGGTATATCAGATATAATTTAATAGATATTTTTGGGAGGCTTGGATCTTCCTTTTTTGGGAAGAGATTTAGCTCTTGCTTTGTGATCAAGAGGTAAGTAAAGATTACTCTAGTGAAAATGTATTCAGTAGCCGCTTGAAGATTGTGATTAATGATTCCAAATTTTATTTTGTTGCTTTACTATTTTAACTTTATGAATTCCTGTTTGCTAGTGCAAACTAATATCTTCTGTCCTTTCTGAAACTGTTAATTTTCTCTCTGCAGTTCTTTGACGCTGCAAATGTTTATTGCTTGCCGTGGAATACCAGTTCTGGTGGGCTTTCTGGAGGCTGATTATGCTAAATACAGGTGCATATTTTCCGGACATCCATTTGTTTAAATCTTGTGGCAAACATTCTCAACATATAATTATTGATTCGATCAATGAAAAGCTTTATGGAAGCTTTTTTACTTGCCTCTTATGACTTCTGATCACGGGAATAGGAGTTTACGGGCAAGCTCTTAAATGTGATATAATGTGATTAGCTTCGGACGAGAACAGGTTTAGAACGCATGTATCCTTAGTACTATAACCTGTCAGACCACTATAAAAGCTTGTTGCTTATCCTCGACAATTGATTTAAGTATCACTATGCTGCAAATGCCACTGCTTCTTTAAAGTTAGTATTTTTGGTATAGGGAAAGAAAAGTATTGTATACTATTGTTTTGTATACTGTTATATCTGGTTTTCAAAAATCTTGTTGATTTTCTCAACTATATGATTCAAAGAACAGTGGAACAAATCGACTTCTAAAGAATCGTTTTCCTAGACTTGTTTGATGAATAGATTAGCAATGAAACAAAAGGTTTGCAAATTAATCTTATATTTGTTTTTTAGGAATTTGAATCTTGCATATTGGAAGAAGGGATTATTCTTTGTTTAACAAATTCTAAATATATAAAGCACATTAGTGGAGATTTACTTTTAGTCATCCAATCTGCAGATTCTTAATTGTTTTCCACCATTTGCGATCAAGCTGGGCTTGCAAAACAGTGTTAGAATATCTCTTGTGTTGATTTGTTTTGTTTGATTTAGCCGATTCAGTGTCACATGATTCGCTACTTAATTCGCATGCCTCGATTCGAGATTCGCTCAAAATGGACCAAAAGTAGCCCAAAACCGACCAAAATTCGCTTTTTTCGATTCGCGATTCGCAAGAGAGATTAGCGAATCATGTGACAGTGAGCCGATTTGATATCTTGGGGTCAAGTATTTGGCATTGTTTTTTTCGTGTCATAGTTGTTTCATGTAGGATAGGACATAATTTATTGGCTTTCTTACTACTGGTTACTGCCTTGCTTGTGAATGTTTTTATGTTGAATCCATTTGGTTGAAGTCCAGAGTGTTGAAATACTTTTTTAGTTGAGTTTTCCTGTTCTGCTTCCCTGTTCTTATCTCGCTAATGTTCTTTTCCTGAATAGAACTTTATATTCTATCTGAGAAAACTTGCTTCTATCCAGGGAAATGGTTCATCTAGCTATAGATGGCATGTGGCAAGTGTTCAAACTTCAGAGATCAACACCAAGAAATGACTTCTGCCGGATTGCTGCCAAAAATGGAATTTTACTTAGGCTTATCAATACGCTTCACAGTTTGAATGAAGCAACTCGGCTTGCCTCCATATCTGGTGGTAGTGGACTAAAGGCAGATGGTTCAGTTCAACGACCGCGTTCAGGTCAACTTGATCCTAATAACCCGGTTTTTATTTCTAGTGAAGCGACTCATACTGGATCGGAACAGGCTGATCTCAGAGGACATTCCTCATCTACAGGTATGTGACATAAATCTGCTTCACACCAAGCATGTTGTACATACTGATTCATCGTTACCGTATTTCTCAGTTGATGCAGATAAGCCTCAATCAAGTCATGCGACTGTTGAATCCTCTGCTTCTTTAAGATCAACTGATGCTGCAGATAAATTTGTGAACGTTGTTAAGGAGGCCACTCGAGCTGAACTGGACCTCAGACAGCAGCGTGTTGCTGGTTCGTCCAGTAGACCTTCCACAGACAGGTCTCCAAAATTAGATGGTGGTTCAAATGGACTTCCTTATTCTGCTTCTTCTCAACAAGAACACGTTCGTCCTCTTCTTAGCTTGCTTGAAAAAGAACCTCCATCAAGGCATTTCTCTGGTCAGTTTGATGTGCGTCAGTTAGCAGGCATTGAGAAACATGAAAGCATTGTGCCTTTGTTGCATGCATCTAATGAAAAGAAGGCAAATGGTGAACTTGATTTTCTGATGGCTGAATTTGCTGGTATTCTTTTTATCTTTTCCTGCCTCACTTCTACTTCTCTACATCACTTCCTTATAGTGTGTGTGCCCTTAGGACAAATCTTTTTAAGATTTGTAGTTGTAAAGAAACTAGTTTGATAGCTTATGACTGGCATGTCAAACACTATTAAAAGGTAGAACTCTTCTATTGCTAAAGCAATGTATTGAAAACTGGATTTTGAATGAATGTGCCAAAAATATAGGCAGCTGTATGTTTGGAGTTGCTGAAGTTTTTGGCTTGTTGAAGTCTGTTCATATCTGAAGATGAGTCATTTTATTTAGATTAGGTCAAATTTGGATCTGGCCATAGCTTATGATGATGCATCATATATGTGGGTATTATAGGAATCATCTATGAGGCTAGTCAGGGTACTATCGAAATTATCTAACAAGTATGTTAGCTAGGAATAAGCTAGTAGTGAAAAGTATAATAGAAAAACAGAAGAGAGAGAAGTATCAGAAAATTATTTGGGTCTTTTGTTTGGGTTATTTGGGCCTAACTGTCTAGTAATCTTGGTCCGGCAAGTTTTCTCTCTGTGTTCTCAAGTGATATTAAGGATTGTTTCGTAAGTCTAGATTGTAGCTGATGGATATAGTTGATTCTGAAGCACTGTCCAAATTGATGAGCTTCTGTCTTTGACATTTCAAATGTAGGAACTAACTAGTAAGAAGAGTTGATCTTTGGAAGTTATTTTTGAGTATTAGGTGATATTGCACAGTAGTTGGGGTGGAGGGAGCATTTTGTGTGGTATGTTTGTTAAACCATACAAATGCGATATTTCCAATTGTAAAACTGGACCTATCTCTTGGGCATTTGTACCGGGCCTTAACCAAGGATAAAAATCATTTTGAAAATTACGAACACTATGCTATTAAGCACCTTGGCAGACTGATTTAAATTCTGGGAAATTACTTTCATTCTCTTAGCCACTTTGCTACCAGCCACTTACTATGAGTGGATGGGACTGGCTTAGGGGCACAGGGCTTAATGTGTATAGCTAGGGAAAACGACCTTCTTGGTGGCATATTATCTCGTTAAACTTGAACCTCACATCATAAATGGTGAAATTCTTTTCTTTTTTTATGCTTCTTATTTAAGAAGTGAACCAGAAAATGCATAGAAAGTGTCAAGTCTTTTGAAGTGTTTTTAGTTTCCTTGCTATTTATGTACTTTTAAACTCCATGAAGCTAAATATGATGTAGTGCTGACTGCTGTGTAAGTATGATGCTAACTTTATGCTGCCTTAATATATTAGCTATTTCTTGAAAACAAAATATTAGCTTTTTGCTCATGTACTTTACTGGTATGAAGTTTGTATTTGTTCTATGCAGAGGTTTCAGGACGTGGTAGGGACAATGGAAATGCTGAGACCCCTAGAATGTCAAATAAATCTGCAATCAAGAAGCTCACATCAATAGCTTCTAATGACGGAGCTGCTTCTACGTCTGGGCTTGCATCACAGACTGCATCAGGTGTACTCTCAGGTTCAGGGGTTTTGAATGCAAGGCCAGGGAGTGCAACATCATCTGGGCTGCTTTCTCATATGGTCTCTGCAATGAATGCTGATGTTTCTAAGGAGTATCTTGAGAAGGTGGCAGAGCTCCTTCTTGAGTTTTCCCAAGCAGACACCACGGTGAAGTCATACATGTGTAATCAAAGCTTACTTACTCGACTTTTTCATATGTTCAACAGGGTTGAACCCCCTATTCTTTTGAAGGTAAAAGTTTTTCCTGTAATTATATCACACTAATTTTTATTGTCATGTACTATAATAACTGTAATGTTCTTATCACGCCATTCATGCTCTACCTTATGTATATTGCAAATAGATTGCTGATGAGAAAATTACATTATTTTCTTTTTTCTTTTCTCATGTAGCTGCTGAAGTGTATCAACCATTTGTCAACTGACCCCAATTGTCTGGAGAATCTTCAGAGGGCAGAAGCAATCAAACATCTTATCCCTAACCTGGAGCTGAAAGAAGGGCCTCTTATTTCCCAGATTCATCATGAGGTAGTCAATGTCTTTTATGTCTTTCTTTCTGTACATAGAATAATGATATTTAGACGATTCGTGTATATTGGTTACCATAATGTGGTTCTTTGGTGCAATGGTAGTGTGAGGAGGGAGGGTATGATAATTCTTTCTTTATCTCTACATAAAAAGGAGACCTTTATTTGTTACATGTGATAGGTAATGTTCGCCTCTAGCATATTTTCTATTGCACTAACCGGGCTTCCTCTGAAATTTTCAACTATCACATACCGTTTAAGAGCACATTGTACACGCTTATCTTCTTTTGATTGGAAATTCAACTTCAGATTCACTTGAGTTGTTTTGTGAACATTTTTTAATTCTTGAGAAGATAAAAGAAAGTAACGGGCTAAATATTCCTTTGTATTCTTTCATGAAAATAAGATGTAAGTTGCAAATTACCACTGCAGGTTACCACACCATACATGACTTGGTCTTCTCATAAGTTGGGCTATGCTTACTTGGTTCATATATTTGTAGGTTCTCAATGCTTTGTTTAATCTCTGCAAAATAAATAAGAGAAGGCAGGAGCAAGCAGCCGAAAATGGAATTATCCCCCACTTAATGAATTTCATCATGTCAGATTCTCCCTTGAAACAGTATGCATTGCCTTTATTGTGCGATATGGCTCATGCATCACGTAATTCGAGAGAACAGCTAAGAGCTCATGGTGGATTGGATGTGTATTTGAGTCTACTTGATGATGAGTTTTGGTCCGTGACAGCTTTAGATTCTATTGCTGTATGTTTGGCTCATGACAACGACAATAGGAAGGTTGAACAGGCTCTATTGAAAAAGGATGCAGTTCAGAAGCTGGTTAAGTTTTTCCAGAATTGCCCAGAACAGCATTTTGTTCACATATTGGAGCCTTTCTTGAAAATAATTACGTATGTTTTCCTTATCTTTATTGTTTTTGACTCTTACTACGAGTATACATGTTTAATGTACTAAGGCAAAACATTTGCTTTGGGACCTTAAAATAAAAAATGAGGAAAGTGCATGTGTAGTAAAATTCCTGTGGTTAGAGGAGAGAGGGAGTGTTTGATCTCCATTGGATGGGTGTAGTGTAATATGGGTCTAATGAAACTAAAGACGTCTCCATGAGAAGAAATGATGCAGCTGATTGAAATACTCCAAAAACAAAATTTGGTGCACAATAAAAAGGATCCATGTTTGTTTTGCGTCTATTTGAAGTTAGAAACTGCACTCAGCAACACCTTCCCAATTGGATACTAATGTAATCTTGTTTTGTTTGAATCGAAGGCTGACTAGATAAGCCTTATCCATTATTTGGCTGCTAAACTTCCAATTGGCCTCACTTTGGCTGGCTTGAAACTTGAAACAGGGTTTTCGATGAGAGCTAGCGATGCAAGTTTATAAGCGAGTGAACGACTTAAAGAGAGTGGGAATCTATATAAGTGCTCCATGTCACTAATAGGGGCCCTTTTGCAGAACTAGATATACATTATGCTCCACATTCTAGGTGTACAGGGACCACAATACCAACATCATGAATGGTTGTGCACAGGCGTGGATGATTAACTGTGATACTGATTTGATTTTCTTTTGGAGCATAGTGTAACATATGGGTCTCCTCACTGTATCATTACCACATTGGACTAGTCTTATCGTGAAAACACTAAGCTGGAGTTGCTGCCAAACTATTTAATATTTATCACTATATGGGGGAGTGCCCGCCCCCTGAAGTTTGAGACCTAAATCCAGCTCAAGCCTTTATGAATTTATAAAAGTGATACGTGCCATCTATATGTTTGTAGGTGGGAATTGGGCCATTTGTATCAGCAAGGTTTACTGGCAGTTTAGGTGACTTTAAAAATATGAATAAAAACTTTGACATTGTCAGAGTTAGGAGTTCGGATCATTTTTCCAGGTTTAGATATGGTTGATATGAAAACTCAGGTGTCAAGGCATTTTGACTCAGGCATATTTAATAGCACTGTGGCAGTTAGTTTGCTTTGATCTGCAAGCTTATGAAGATGATGTCTTGTATTGTTCTGACTTCTGCAATGGCTTTAAGATTCTTATAGCATTTGTTTGCACTTAATGCAGGAAATCACCTCGGATAAATACAACGTTAGCTGTCAATGGCTTAACACCATTGCTTATTGCAAAACTGGATCACCAGGATGCTATAGCTCGATTGAATTTGCTCAAGTTAATCAAGGTGGGATTCTTGGTCCTTCGATTTTTCTTTACATTACTTGAACCCGTTTGGTTAATAGTAACAAATGATGGTAATGCGGACGAGTTTTAGTGCAAATTTTCATTAAATATTTTTAATAAAATTGATTGGTATTCCCATGGTCTGGTAATTGATCTCTCATCTTCAAATATGTGTTTTCTTCACACTTTTTTTCCCACCTAATACACCCTTCCCAAGTGGTAATATATGAGAATGAATTTTGTGAAGAATAGGATATTCCTACTTTAGAGTACGATACCAATGATCATAAACCTTATCAACAATTTTCCTAACTAAATTGGAACTTTCATTGTTATTTCCACTTTTTAGTAACAACCAAATGGACTCTTGGATTCATGATATGTTTTCCCCCTTTACACATAATTTTTATATTGGCTTAGTGGTTCATTTCATTTCTTATGTTATGTTAAGTTTTGAAGTTTCATTTCAGAACATAGTCCTTCCAGCAGGAATTCTAGGGGCCATGCCTAAAATTTGTCTTTTTTCAGAATACTTATAAGCCTAATTAGTCGTCGTACAATACCCTTTCATGCTTTATGATTTTTCGTACTGTTGAAATAATGATGCCATATAATATCATCAATTTAGAGATTGGTGTTATTATGTAACTGGAGATGTCATATGAAAGAATCCAATGAAATTCAAAAAAACCTCTGTGTCTGTGTATTATATATCAAAATCCAAGATCTGCAGGCTCTTATAGATGTATATCTATCACCCTGAGCTTTTTAGTTAGGAAAATGACTTAAACATTAAGAAGTTTTACTTAGGAGAATTTTGTGTGGATGGTATTAAAAGAGATAAGAAGTGTGGATGAGAATCAAATAAATTGGTGGGGACCATCTTCAGAAAAGAAAATGTTGCAAAATAAGTGGGACGAACAAAAACGAGAATTGTAGCAAACTCGGATGGACTCTGGGAGTATATCCTTCTTTCATCAACCTCCAAGGTTTATGCTCTCTTCCAAAATGATTTCCAATGGAGTTAACAGTTCACGAATCCATTTCTTTAGGATTATCGTAAAGTTAATTAAAATGACCTTTTCAATTATATGTTTGATTGGTTGTAATTGTTAAATATAGGATTTGGATTGTGGGTCAGTAGGAGCATAGTGCAAAAACAGGGTACATACACATTTGCAGTAACCATAGTACAAAAATATGGGAATGGTGTGGTTGCATTACTGCCAAATATTGGCCTAAACCAAGAAATATCGCTCGCAACGGACTATGATGCGGGTTTTACACCTTAATGATACGGGTAATACCGGTTCGGTATATTTGAAAACCTTTACGATACGGGTAATACCGGTTCGGTTTTTACACCTCAATTGTGTTGGAGTTAGGTTGTGTGCATCTTATACTTTGGCTAGGGTGGAATGCTTTTTGGGGTTGTTGGTTAGGGCAATCAATCTTTTCTGATGATTCATCCTATGAATGGCGATAAATGTTTTGGATGTTCTGTTGATGCGTTACTATTCATAAATTTGGTTGAACTAACTTCAAAGATCCTTAGCATGTTGTTTGCATTAAGAGGTATCAAAAAAAGAGTTGGACAAGTTCTATAAATTGAATATATGGTTGGGAGAAGGAAGGTAGGGAGCGGGATGCTCCATACTGAATACTCTTTAGTATGCGGAGAAATGTGGAGGGAAGACAGAGCTGTTTCTTCCCATCCCTTCTTTCCCTTTTGCTTTTCCTCTTTCTCTACCCTTTATATCCCTTCTTTATCACCATTTAAACGGTGTAAAAGTTTTTCGTTTCTTTGTTTTATTATCAGCAATGATGGATGTATTTAGACACTAATTTTAGGGGAATCTTTGCTTTCATATATCTAGTGGTTCATTAAAACGATAGAGGTTCTATATTTGAAAAAAAAAACATATTCTGACTGGTATACATCTCTTAAACATAATTGTGCAGGCTGTTTATGAGCATCATCCACGACCAAAACAATTGATTGTGGAAAACGATCTTCCTCAGAAACTCCAGAATTTAATCGAGGAACGAAGAGATGGACAGAGATCTGGTGGTAGTGGCCAAGTCTTGGTAAAGCAGATGGCCACTTCCTTGCTTAAGGCACTTCATATCAACACAGTTTTGTAAAATTGAGCCTTTTTAGCTTTTTTTTTTATTATTAATCTGTATATTTAATTTTTAGGTAATTTATATAAATTATTTTCAGCTTGTATCATTTGATCATACGACAAGTATGTGTGTAAAAATAGGTGTGTGCTATAGAGTTTCTACAGAAACATTGTTCAAACTCTGGTTCTTTTAGAGTTGTACTATTTCAATATATAAGTTTCGCGTTGTGCAATTCCGTTTTAAATCATGTTTTGTCCTGTCCTTGTTAATAAAATATAGGTTTATTACTAAATTAACTTTTTGCTTTACTATAAAGATAGCTAACATTTTGTTATAGTGTTTTTGCATTGAAATTTCTCTTTGTAAAATCTCATTTATAAGCTTATTTCCCTCTTGATCCCACTTGTATCTTCTCTTGTTCTGTAAATAGAAAGTAAATTTCACACAATAAACGTTTTTGTACTTTCTCAAGGGAAAATGTAGATACTCTTTTAGTCTCTTTAATTTTGATATAATCAGTAAAAATTACTCCTTCCGTCCTCTAATACTCTTCTCATTTGGTTTATTATGTATTTTTTGATATATTAAGATTTGAAAATTATTTTGAAAATTGTACAAAAAGTAAATTGAAAAAAAAAAGATAATAGCTTATTAATTAAAAAACAAGTGGATAAAAAACTATGTGAGGTGTTCAACGGGAGAAAGAGTTTTTGGTGGAAATAAAAATGTAAGATCAAATTAAGCAAAATAAAAGAGATATTATATAAATAAAATAAAGTAAAAAAGACAAATTAAAATAAAAATGACGCAAAATAAAACAAATATAGGACAAATTAGTAAACTATGTCCACACACATTTAAATTCGGCATCTTTACCATTTACCATCCAAGTATCCCACGCTCCCCATTATCAACCTTCTCAAAATTTAGAAACCACTTTCTAAAAACTCCATTACTCAATACAATTGCTAATGTAATCTATCTATACTATATACTAAATGCGTTCTTCAATAGGATACTTGTCGGCTTCACATTCATTGTTTTCCCTCCAAAATTCTTCATTTAGCTAAATTGGGTAAGTAGAATAATAAAGCTTGAATGCCCTATTTTTTAAATCAATTAACGTTTCAAATGGCAATAAAAAATGGTCAATATGACAACAATATATGTATATATACTATATACTAAATGCGTTCTTCAATCTATCTATACTACTCCCTCAGTTCCTTTTTGTTTTTCCATCTTACTAAAACGGGCAGTTTCATAAGTTTTTCCACTTTAGAATACTTTCTATTTTTTGAAAGTTTTCATCCCACTTTTGCCACTTAAAACCCACTTTTCTTACTTCACACTACTATTTAATTATTTTCTCTCTCATACTTTCAATACAATCATTACATTACACTATTATTTAATTATTTTTTTCTCTCATACTTCCAATACAATCATTACTTTCCACTACTATATAATTAAAATAATACCCACTACTACCAAAGATTTCATTTTTCTTAATCTTGGTGAAAAACCCAAATAGGAACATCAAAAAGGAACGGAGGGAGTATCATACAATTTAATAATTTTGATGTAAATTATAAAAATGGCAGTTTAACAGAATGTTGCCATGTGTAATTTTTTTATTGGCTGAATGTTTATTGATAGAGATTTTGCATTATTTGTTATTTATTGCCTAATATAATTTCAATTTCGCACAGATTAAGGACTATCATTTTAGCAATATAATCAATTTGGACATTTAAAACATGATTGCCATTTATATTTCCTTTTTTACTGGTTGAGACAAATTTGCCCTAATTGTTTTGTTGACTGAAATTTACTGGCTGAGACGAATTTGCACAAATTGATTGATAATTGATAAACACTTGCATTAATTAAAATCATACAAGAAAATTATACATGTCATCCTTATAAAAGTCTCACTATATGAAAAAAATTTCATTGGTTGATGTTTAATTATTCTTGCTTATATTGAGATATAAAAATAAATTATTGATTAAATTTTATCGGATGGTAAATTTACCATTTTTAAAAATAAATAATTTAAATATTTTTATAAAACTAACCGGCTACAACATTTTGTTGCATCAAATAATATAAACAACGTCATACATATTTTAGCAATTATTATTTCATATTTAATATATGATGTATTTATTATTACGTTTCTTTGAAATTATATTTTTATATATTTTCATACTAAGAAATTCGTGCATTGTACGGGGTCTTATACTAGTATACTAAATGCGTTCTTCAATAGGACACATGTCAGCTTCACATTCATTGTTTTCCCTCCAAAATTCTTCATTTAGCTAAATTGGGTAAGTATAATAATTAAGCTTGAATGCCCTATTTTTTAAATCAATTAACGTTTCAAATGACAATAAAAAATGGTCAATATGACAACAATATACGTATGGTCAAAATATCATTCTATAAAATTGCAGTAAAAATTGGACAATGCATGGTCAAATTCTTTTTAATATCTTCCTTACTCTTTACTTATATTATATACGTATCATGTTGGTACAATCTATAGATTATTTTGAAAGAGAATCCAATAAAATAAATTTATAATCTATAAATTATTTCAAATTCAAATTAAAAAAACTATGGGTTTTTCCTTATACAAATCACGGGCCCTATAAATTAAAACCTGGGCACTATAAAAGCGAATGCGTGTCCTATATTTTTTACTTTAAATTGTTAAGTTTATCGCTTAAATATTTTTTTCATTCTTAATTTATAGTGGTAAAATATTGATCATTCTACAAGTTCATTAAAAATAATTCAAGCCCAAAATTTAATTTTAGAGTTTTAAAATTTAAAAGAATTAGTGTAATGCAAAGACTAATTTTCTCTCACAAATCAAATATTATTTTCTCTATATTTATTATATTTACCAAATATCAGAATAATTTAAACTAATTTTATTTATATTTAAGATATCATTTAAATATTTTTTGATTATCCGTGCCTGGCACGGGACTCAAGCTAGTTATTGTAAAAAGCAATACAATGCTGATGGTCGTTATGGCTTGTCTAACGCTAAGAGGCACACCGAAAGTTGCATAGGTTATAAGGAATTTCTTTCAAAAAATCCAAAAAAGGTGGCTACTATTGCAAACTATTTGTTGATGCTATTTTGTTTCATAATTACCCTTGAGTATAGTTGAGCATAAAAAACTAAGGGAATTGCATCACTATTTGAATCCTAATGTGAAAGATATTCCAAGGTATAAGTCACTAAATATTGCATGGCTAGGCACAATTGAATAGGAACTATTTTTTAAAGCTTAATTATGAAAATAGGAGCTCCCCCAAAATATTTGAAAAAAATAAGCTTCTGGCTTGTTCGCAGTTACTAACTGCGAACGCAGTTACTAACTGCGAACGCAGTTACTAAATTTGACAACATGCTCTTGTTTTAAGTGTATTTATAGACAATAATTAATATATAATACCATGATTTTTGCATCAACTTAATTTTTAACCTAAATAAAATAAATAAAAATAAAATAATTCCCCTTGGTAAACTTCGTCATCATTAAGACCATAAAAACGGGTTGATTAACCACAATGTCAAGTTAATCTCGAGTGTTGATTATGAGTCCTTCGAGTGGGAATATATTGAGTACCTATCAGGTTAAAGACGGGTTCGAGATTTAACAGGTTGGGCGCAAATCGAGTTCGGTTAGCCATATTGTCGGATTAATCTCGGGTACGGGTTGTTTTCAAGTCGAGTTTCGGTCGATTATGGGTCTTAAAAAATCAGGTACATGTTGGGTTCGGGTCAACATCAGGCCGTGTTACGGTCGATTATAGGTCACCGCACCTCGAGTCAATCAACGGGTTGGATACAGGTCGATTTTGGATGGTATTACAGGTCGGGTTTATTTTTACAGCACTAGCAGCTAGCTAGAGTTGGGATGAATGAAATTAAATGTATTATATAAATTTTTGCATAATTTGTTAGCTTAAGTTGGTAAACAGCTTTGCCAATTCTTACTAATACTTGAAAAAGATCAATACCTTTGGGATAACTTATTCACATTTCTAGTTTGAACTAATACTTGCCTGTATGCATGTAATTTGACCCAAACACAATCCCCAAGCTGTCTGTTACTCCTATGTTTATTGGCTTGATTACTCATTTTTTCTGAGCTCTTTTGAGATGAAACTTAATCTGATTTATCATGGCTTCTCTCCCCTGAAAGCTTCTCAACCACAACATCACTACCTTCACTCGCAATTAATTAGTTAGATGCACGGGGAGGGGGGGATTAATTGTATACTACTTCATAAAGTTTAAGTTGTATTGAGGTATGAAAATGTGTGTTGTACCACCATTTTGCCAAAGGGAACCACAAACTCTAATCCTTCTCATGTTCTCCATACATACATCTATTGGTCACCTCTGTTTGTCCATTAATCTGAAGATGATATGCTGAGGATATGCAAAATTCAGTATCCTGTATAGAATGTGATGCTTTCCAAAAGATGCTTAAGAAAATGGAATCCCTGTCACTAACAATTGATGTAGGCCACCTATGTAATTTGGATACATTGCCTAGTAAGGTTTTGGCTACTAGGGCTGCTGAAAAAGAAGGGGCAAGGGAAATGAAATGGGCATTTTTACTTACTCTATCCACCACTACTAAGAAGATCCTAATCTATCATCACTGTTGAGATCGATCAACTCCTTTCCATGAAACATTGGTAATCCTGAAATGAAATCAAGTGAAATATCAACCCATACTGTAGAGGGAATAGGTAATTAAAGGTTATAGAAGGTCAGGATATGGTGATGAAGAACTTTTTTTTATTTTAAACTTATTTTCCAAAGTATTTGGAAATATAAGAGCCTCCCCAAATTAATTTGGAAAATAAGCTTCACATAAAATCGCTCCTAAGGACAGCGATTTTCTACCCTATTGGACTGGAGAATGGGTTCTGATCATTTAAGAAAATCGCTCTTTGAAGCAGCGTTTTTGGTGTGAGGAGAAATCGCCCTTTGAATAAGCGATTTGTGTGTGCTGGGGATGGGAATCGCTGATTAGCACAGCGATTTTTCCTTATTTTAATTATTTAATTTAAGTCCAAGGGCATTTTCATTATTTTAATTATTTAATTTAAATTAGCGTGACGATAAAATAAAAAGGTGACGAATTTTAAAAATCGGAATACATATTTCTAAAATTAAACAAGAAAATTATATACAATATGGGCTAAAAAAAAAAACTGGTATATGCTTAGAATTTAGAAGAGTAGAGGTAGAATTCAAATTGAGATGATATGTCTGAAATGATACAACCCAGCAAACATAATAAGTGTCAGAGTACTCAAGTGCACAGCCAGTCAGGCAAAATCGCTGTGCTAGTCAGCGATTTCCTTCTCATGAACACAAAACTCGCTGCTCCAAAGAGCGATTTTCTTAAATGATCAGAACCTATTTTCCAGCCCAATAGGGTAGAAAATCGCTGCCCTTAGGAGCGATTTTGTGTGAAGCTTATTTTCCAAATTAGTTTGGAAAGGCTCTTATATTTTCAAATACTTTAGAAAATAAGTTTAAAATAAAAAAAAGTTCGGTGATGAATCATATTTGGAACTTTTTTTTTTTAAGCTTATTTTCCAAATTATTTTGAAAAATAAGAGCCACCCCAAACTAATTTGGAAAATAAGCTTCTAGCAAAATCGCTCATGGGTGCAGCGATTTCATACCCTATTGGGCTGGACACTGGGTTTTCACCATTGAGTGAAATCGCTGTTTGGGTCAGCGATTTTCAATTTTTTTTTTTCTCTGAAAATGGCAAATAGTGAAATCGCTGTTGGTGTCAGCGATTTTCAGGTACATTTTTTTTTTTTTTTTTTTTATATATCGCTGTCTAATGCAGCGATTTCTTCCGCAGAAATAAGAATCCAGTAGCTTCTTTTCGAGTCATTTGCCATTTCCCTCTTTCATAAACAAACCCTAATCCTCCTACTCTTATGTATACTCCTTCAATTTCTTCTCCATTTGTAGTGTAATTGTTAACATTGTTCTTCAATTTAAACTTCATTTTGAATTTGATAAGTAAAGGTGAGTATTTTGGGTATTAAACTAATTTTCATTGAATGTTTAGAGTTTGAAATTCTTGTAGTAATGTTGATTTTGTTTCTTATGCAGGAGTTGAAAGAATTTAAACTTGCTTCAACACATTATCTAATTGAGGTAATTGTATAAAATTTTTGAAAAGTATGGATTGTCCTTTGGTGTGTAGATGGAATGGTGTTATTATTGAAAGTAATAATGTAGTGAGATATGAAAGTGGACATGTAAGACCAATTGTTGCAAGAATTGATATGTCTCTTTGTGAGTTTGTTGATTTGTTGTATAGAGTTTGTGGTTTTGATAGATATATGGTAGAATTAAGACTGAAAATGAAATACCCTATTAACCAATCGACATTTACTGTTATGTCACTTGATGATGAGTACTCAATGAATGCTTTGTGGGCTCTTGTTAGGAATTTAGGGTGTACTTGTACGGAGATATTTATTGAACAAGTGACAATGAATATCAATGAAAATGTCCCTTCTTCGGCTCCATTCATGCAATCATTCACTGGAATGATGGAACATTTATCTCAATATGATCGCCCTCCATCCCAAATGTTCACTCCTGTGTCTCTAGCACCTGAACCAACTAATAATGTTAGAACCGAATCAAGTTCTAGCCCACAATACCAAGGTTCTATTGAACAATATGTGTTCAATGAGGAAGAAACTTATCTTGAAACTGAGAGAGTAAGTAATGATGGAGGGCTTGACTGTGATGAGGGAGATTATGACGAAGATGGTTTAAGTGATGAGGGAGATTATGACGAAGAGGATGTTAATGTAGGTGATGAGGGAGATTATGACGAAGGGGTTGAACGTGAACAACAGTTAGTGCTTGTTAATGTAGGTGAAAATGTTCAACCTACACAGACCACATCGTCTTCTGTTCCTTTTTATGATCAATTAGAAGAGGATGTAGAAAGAGGTGATTGGACTATGGGGGCTCAAAATTCATGTAGCCTTGAGGGAGATGAATTTGTACTTGTAGAACGCAAATACGAAGTCACAACCGGAAAAGGCGAACGAATAGAACGCAAAGGCGGAAAGCGTTATACAGTTAACTTTTCAAACCACACTTGCACTTGTAGAAAAGTTCGGATTTTCCACTATCCTTGTTCACACGTGTTAGCTGTATGTTCTGCGTATAGCTTATCTGAAGACACTTTTGTCGATCGACATTTTCGCACAACTAGCTACATGAGGACTTATGAGCCTCAATTTGAACCTGTGCTTGACTCTACTCAATGGAGGGAATACAATGGCCCTCGTCTGATTGCTGATGCTAGTAGAGTAAGAACAAAAGGACGTCCAAGGTCAAAAAGGTTGCGTAATGAGATGGATGATCGTACTGATAGAGGACTCAGATGTGGCTTATGCAACGGTGAAGGACATAACCGACGTAGTTGTACACAACGTCAACGTGGTTAATTAGTGTATTTTTAAGTTGAACAATCTTTCTGTTATGCATTTTAATTAAGTAGCTTGCTGTTGTATTACATTTCATGTTTAATCTTTATGCGTTATATTTTAATTTATTTTGATGTTTAATTTTTATGCATTTTATTTATATTATTTTAAGCATATTCCATAAATGAGAAACGTTCAAAAAAAAAAAATAAAACACAGGCAAAATCGCTGCACCAAACAGCGATTTTACTCAACTGCCATTTTAAGAGGACAAAAAAAAAAAAAAAAAAAAAAAAAAAATTGTACCTGAAAATCGCTGACCCCAACAGCGATTTCACTATTTGCCATTTTCAGAGAGAAAAAAAAAAATTGAAAATCGCTGACCCAAACAGCGATTTCACTCAATGGTGAAAATTAAACCCAGTGTCCAGCCCAATAGGGTATGAAATCGCTGCACCCATGAGCGATTTTGCTAGAAGCTTATTTTTCAAATTAGTTTGGGGTGGCTCTTATTTCTCAAAATAATTTGGAAAATAAGCTTAAAAAAAAAAAAGTTCTCATATTTGTTGGCTTGGCAAGTGGTATATTCCCTAACAAACTGACACAAAGATGGAGAAAAGTTGTTTAAAAAGTGGAGCGATGAGTTGACGACCAACCTTTCCGTCGCCTTTTCCAAAAAACAAATGTCGAAGAGTCGTTCGTCATTTGGTCGTCGCCTATGGCTATGAATAGCTCACCGTCGCCTATTTGTCGACACCTTTTTTACATTTATTTGTAGTGATTCCAAGTTCCAACTTCATAACAATTAGCCTAACTCAACCATCAATCCTCCTAAATTTAGTACAATTAAACATGAAAATCCCGAATTAAACATAATAACCGCAACATCAAAAAATCGAACAATAAGCAAACACTCAAAATCCATAATCATAAGATTAAATATGAACCTCCACTTCCATAATAATTAGAACTTCAATACTTTCACCTTTACTACAATCAAACATAAACATCCTAAATTATACATAAACATCCCAACATGTACATAAAAAAAAAAAAAAAAACTAATAAGGAAACAATTGCATGCGGAGGGCCCTATTCGAATGGTTTTTTCCTCTCGAGGTTTTTTACGCCGACAACTTTGAATTTTTTCCATTAACAATATTTATTTATAATTTTTTCCCATATAAAAAATAGTATATATATAATTAATTAAAAGTAATTGATAAAAGAAAGTCTAAGTCGTATAACATGAAGTAGCTAAAGGGAAGGAGAAATTCATGCATACATGCATGAGACACACCAAGACCTAATAACAAAATAAGATCATCAAAAATAAAAAACGAACGCACGCTCTCCCAAGCGAGTATATGAAGAATAGTAAACACAGTCAGGCAAACAAATGGGTATGATAAGAAATATTCATCTTGGTGTTGTCTAGAAATCAGTGCAAAGTTTTTGAGTAGATATTACGAAATCCTTTAAAGAAAGGGAAAGAAAATTAGTATTAATTTACGTAATAATACTATGAAAAAGGAATTAATTAAGAGTATCTAAATAATATCGAGCCTGTAAATTAGTAAGTGATGAGGTATTCCCTAGCCGACGGCGTCGAGACCGCCCGTCAGCTTTTTCCCTTTCACGCTATCCCGTTGACAATAATTAATTCATTAAATTTGTATAAAACCCAATTACGTTGTTGTATGTAACTGCATTTTCAAGCACTCATTGACTTCAATTACTGATTATAACATTATGTTGCTTTCTTTTGAGAGAAACTAATAACAAGAAGAAGAAGAAAATGGGATCTTCGAGTAACGGCGGTGTTCCGCCTGGGTTTAGGTTTCATCCGACAGATGAAGAGTTGCTTCATTATTATCTCAAGAAGAAAATCACGTTTCAGAAATTTGATATGGAGGTTATTAGAGAAGTTGATTTGAATAAGATGGAGCCTTGGGAACTCCAAGGTAACTTTTACCAACTCATTCTTCATTTTTTTTTATTATTTTTTTGTTATTTTCATGTTCTAATAGTACTACTTATAATACGCATACTCATACTATAATACTATAATACTATACTGCTTTTATTTATTATTCAACTGAGATAAAATTCGATTCTCAAATAATTATTTTTTTATATTATTGCATGATTAATTAACATAAGTATCTTATATATAACTACTTATTGGTTGGTTTTAAATTTATAAGGCAAGGGCTATAATTAATTTAATTAAAAAAATAATTTGAAAAATTAAACTATATAAATATCAAATTTTTGATCAAAAAAAAATATCAAATTTTTGATAATTGATGCTTGCTTACAATTACAAATAGATTATATTTTTTAAGAAAATTTAATTTTAAAAATCTCATCTTTTGCTCATTTGTCTTTTAAAAATCTCACATTTCGATTATTTTTAAAAAATCCGATCTTTTAAAGTACAGACTTCATTAACTTACATGTAAATTCAGCAATAAACAAATTAAGAACCAAAATGTCGGATTTTTAAAAAAAACTCAGTATAAAGGTCGAATTTTTAGAAAATAATCAAAAGGTGTAAGTTTTAAAAAAATAGCGAGCAAAAGGTGAGACTTTTAAAATTAAATTTTTCTATTTTTTCTAAGTATTTAATTATGTTAAAGTCCTTTGTTAATTTAAAGCTTTTATTTGTATTGTATGTTTTTTATTATTAAGAATATTACACGACTCATATTCCAAAAAGGAATAATTAATGATTAAGATTATGTACTAAATGATTTTCTTCTAATAATTTTACATGTACTAGCACATAGATATGGAGTTCATTTGGTGTTTAATTAGATAAAAGTTCAATTTTAATGTTAAAACAAAAAAGTTAAGGGAAAATTCAATTGAAATCTAAGACTACTCTTCTTTTTAACAACATAATTGTCAACTACTCTCAAAGTAGACAAAGAAAAAAGGAAAATTTACCGTAAATAATACAATATTTTGTTAATTTTCTTACCATAATACTAATTATGATTAACCATGAATAATAACTTGAGGGGTTCTTATACCAACTTTAAGTTATTAACTAATTAATTTACCAAATGTTTTTGTCATATAATTTTCTATAGTTTGATTTTTAACATGTTAGGTGTATTCTAGGGAAACACCACCTAAAGTAATATTATTCATAATTAATCAAGAGTTAGTATTGTTGTCGGAAAATAAGCAAAAATATGTATTATTCTTAGTAATTTTTCCTTAAGAAAAAATATATTCTTGTTTATTAAAAGGTTAACTACACAAACTAGCTTAAAAATTAAAAGAACTCCTCTAATCTCACTATGAAACAATCCGTTACAATCAACCAATTTTTCTAATCAATTATTTTAAGATTATAAGTGATCAAATTAAGGTTTTATAAGTGATTACTTTACTTTAAGATTGTAATAAGTCATCTCAAATAAATTGTAAAAAGTAATCACTTTAAGTTTATAAGTAAAACTAAAACTATAAATAGGATCAGATAACATTTATGTTATGTTTGGGAATAAGGATTTCATTTGAAAATATGGATTTGACTCAAAATTAGTGTTCGGCAAATACTAAAATTTCAAATTTAGATTTGAGTCAAATCCACAATTGTTAACAAAATGGTTTAAAGATGAGGATTTGAGAATGACATCTCAAACCTTGTCATTCTCAAATTCTACATTCATGATTTCATAATTGAAATCATTAATTTGAAATGAAATGTTAGTTCCCAAACACAATCTTAAAGAATTTGTGAAGTTAAAAATATCCATCATAAAAGTATTATAATCTAGATTAGCAACCATGATTTATAAGATCTTGTTTTATGAAGTTAAAGAAATAAAATTAAAAAAAAAAGTTGATAGTGTTTTGATGATTGACACAGAGAGGTGTAGAATAGGATCAACCCCACAAAATGAATGGTACTTCTTTAGCCATAAAGACAGGAAATACCCAACAGGATCAAGGACTAACAGAGCTACAAATGCTGGATTTTGGAAGGCAACGGGAAGAGATAAATGCATTAGAAACACCTTCAAGAAGATTGGTATGCGTAAAACCCTTGTTTTTTATCGAGGTAGAGCTCCACATGGTCAGAAAACTGATTGGATCATGCATGAATATCGCTTGGAAGATACTGATGACCTTCAAGGAACTACTTCTGGGGTAACATTTTACTACTTACTACTACATCACATATATATTATTGCTTCTTTCACTTTTTAATTTCTAATTTTGCCTTTAATTCTAATTACTATTTCCCTCTCATTTTAATGAAATTTTGGATCTTTATTAGGATCACTAAAAAATAAATTAAAAACGAAATGGAGACCAAGGATTTTGTCGATATCATTGTTGCATGCCAACAACTTTACCGAAAATATGACAAACCCTTTGTCGCTAAAATGAAGGTTGTCGCTAAAATGATTTGTTATCGCCATCTTTGTGGCCACCTTGACGACGAAAAAGTGTACTCTTTGCCCATACAATAAAAAAAATAATTGAGCATTTGTTATTATTATTATTTAATAAAGTAATAATAAAAACATTTAATTATTTTTTGTTTATAACATTCAAAATATAAACATAAAATATAACCATTCAAAAGAGCACTTTTGTCGGCCACGTTGGCGATATAGACTTTTTTTTGTCGCCAAATTAAATTAATTAGTTTTTATAGTGATAGATCAGAGTCATAAAAAATATATTATTCTTTCTTTTTATATTATGTGCACACTTTATTTATCGGACATTTGATAATGTTTGCTTCCAAATAATGCAAATGTTATTCGATATTAGTACTAAAGAGAATAAGATTGTATAATTACGGGAAATTCCACATGGTAACATCCAGTTTGATGAAATGCTAGTGGTAGCACTTTCTTAAGAAAATTCCACATGGTAGCATCTAGTTTATGCACTATCTAATTGCCGTAGCATTTTCCGTTAAGTTCTTGTTAAATTCCGTTAAATTCATCATTTTATAAGTTTTTTTCCACATGGTAGCATCCAGTTTTTGTTAATTTACCATTTTAACTTTTAATTCACTATTTTAATGTTTAATTCACCGTTTAATTCATTAACGCTCATAAATATTTATTAATTTTATTGAAAAATTATAAGAACTACCTAATTGGGTCGAAACAAGTACTTATTCGAATATTTTTCGATACGTAAACTGAAAAAGATATTTGACGTCATTTTTACCTGTCGTAACAATTTTTTTTCAAAAAACGGACGTTGCAAATACCCTTATGGTGTAACTCTTTTGAAAATCCGGTCGAAACAAGTACTTATACGCCTATTTTCCGATACGTAAGCCGAAAATGATTTTTGACGTCATTTTT
Source organism: Amaranthus palmeri (assembly GCA_019776075.1). NCBI lineage: Eukaryota > Viridiplantae > Streptophyta > Magnoliopsida > Caryophyllales > Amaranthaceae > Amaranthus > Amaranthus palmeri. The sequence continues at coordinate 59,674 of JAAKBH010000407.1, forward strand.
ACCCATCATAACGATTTTTTGAAACAACGGACGTGGCTACTATCCTGATGAGATAATTCTTTCGAAAATTCGATCAAAACAAGTACTTATTCGAAAGAGTACTTGTTTCGACCGATGAATTAAACATTAAAATGGTGAATTAAATGTTAAATTTATTTTTCCGTATAATTATTCAACAATAATAATTTTTTCAATAAAATTATTCAACATTTATGAGCGTTAAGGTGTTCAAAACAGACCCGATGACCAGATAGACACCCGACTTTATAACCGAACTCGATTTGACCCGACTTAAAAATGGATCTACAATTATGTAAAAACCAATGTGAACACAAAACCTGATTTTGAACTGACACGAAACACCTGACTCGAAATCAACCCGATGACCCGATTGAACACTTCTAGCGTTAATGAATTAACGGTGAATTAAACATTAAAATGGTGAATAAAAAGTTAAAAAGTTAAAATGGTAAATAAACAAAAATTGGATGCTACAATGTGGAAAAAAACTTACAAAATGATGAACTTAACGGAATTTAACAAGAACTTAACGGAAAATGCTACGGCAATTAGATAGTGCAATTTTCTTAAAAAAGTGCTACCATTGGCATTTCATTAAAACTTGATGCTACCATGTGGAATTTCCCTATAATTAATCCCAATGTCCAGCGGGGAGTCTATTAATAACATCGTGACAATAAAATATCGTTTTTGTTCAATAATAACATGTTTGTGTGATCCCAAATATATGAATTAGAAAGATGATGACTACCATATTAGCTCGATTAGCTACTCCTACGCCCTATAATTAATTTTATGATGAATCTCAATAAATTTGTGTCCAGTCAATTTTTCTCTTGTATGTCTCATGTTATGTACAAGTCCAGTAATTTATATATCAATTTTCAATATAAGTAAAGAAATTTGGTGAGATATAGGGGAAGAATTTTACTAGATAAAAAGTATAGTATTTGGGGACAAATATTTCATTTCAAATTATGAATTTCAATTATGAAATTATAAATAAAGAATTTGAGAATGACGAGATTTAGGTAATCATTCTCAAATTCACAACTTTAACCACTATAAAAACAAAGGTGGAATTTGATCCAAAAGTTTTTGATTTCCAAAAACTAAATTTGAGCGAATTTCAAATTTTCAAATGAAATCATTGTTCACAAATATGACATTATAATTTTTTTAACAAGATTTTACCTTTGACTTCCAGGAAGACGGATGGGTGGTATGTAGAGTGTTCAAGAAGAAAAACTTGTTCAAAGTTGGAAATGAGCAAGGAGGGGCTACAGCAAGTGCTACCTCTGATCAGCTGTTATGCAACCCCACAGGATCAAGCTGTAACGACCAATCACGTGCATTTATTCCTAGAGATCATACCAACAACCCTCATTACCAGCATCATCTCCTCCTACGCAATGATCCACAACCAACCTCCTCCTTTGATCTCTACATGAAGCCTGACCTTGGTCTTCACAGCTACTCCCACCCACACCAGATTGCAGCTCTTTCTCATCCTGACCATTACACTACAAACCCTCACCATCTCTTCCAAGCAACTGGTACATGTGAAGCAGGGCCCACTGCCCTTGAAATGGGCCCGTGTGAGTCGTCGAACCCGCATCATCAAGGGATCAATGAGTGGACAATGCTTGATCGTGTGGTGGGTCACCAGCAGGATGATGATCAACATACAAGTGCTGATAATTTGACTTCTGCAGTGCATGAGATGAACCAGCAGCAACAACAACATCAGCTTTCCTTACGTGGTGAAATGGATTTCTGGGGTTATGCAAAGTGATTAATTTTTGCATTCTTTTCTTTTTAATTATTTTTATACTCCACTATTATTTTTAGATTTTAATTAAACATTATATATGACTTGTGAATTGTGATGTAAATGAATTTATTTCCATGCACAAAGCTTAAATTGTTTGCATATATGGATTGTTTGATGCATGTCGACAATTTGTTCATATTGCATTATAGTCACTGATTAGGATATAATTTATTGTGTATGTGTATGAAAATGGAACTGTAAACTGTGAATTAATATTTATTGTTGCTTTATAACTTATAGAGCTGTTTAAAAGTGGACCGACCCGAAAATATCTTCTTTTTTGGGTTTATCGAACCGACAATATTCGAACCGGGGGACAACCAAAAATGGGAAGCTATACCCGAACAACAACCGACACATAATCGTTAACCGAGATCACCTGAACCTAAAAACGACCGACTGAGTCATATCCACCTGAATCATGCTCGAAACCGAACTCGATCCGGCTAAAACCGACTTAACCCGATCGAATTGCTTTAAATCTGAACCAATTTTTAACATATAAGTATGATATACTTATATTCAATCATCTTATTAGTTAATCTAATAAATTTATAGATATTTTAATAAATTAAACTTTTTTTTTGAAATGAATAAATTAAACTTTATAAATACATGATTTCATATATTTAATAATCAATAGTTAATGTTTATTTAACTACTTTTAATCGTATTAGATGAAAATTGATAGAGCTTTATTTTTAATTTCCGGTCAAATGAGTAAAACTAACAAAGTAATAATGATTACTAATTGATTTGCATTTTTAACTATTTTGCTTTAAGTAAGGGGAATCTTATCATCAATTAAAACTTCACTAACAACTTATTTTGATATTGACTCGATCTATAGTAATTAGTAATACGTAGCTGAATTCTGTTTTTCTAAAAAAACCGAACCCGATCTGTACCAGACGAAATCGAACCAATTATTAAACGATGACAACCCGACACCGATTAACACTCGACCCGAACTTCAACCGACACCGAACTGATGCTAACCCGATAGCTCGAATAACCGAACTTTAACCGAACCGTGACTAACCGACTCGACCCGAGTGTGACCCGTCATAACAAGCAGCCGAAACATAACCGATCTGAAATACAACCGAACCGAATGACTCCCGTCCAAAACCGACCCGATCACCCGAAAGAACACCTCTAATAACTTAGTTGTTTATCTAACGGTACCATGATATTTGCTACATACACCCTTAAGCTAATTTAACAAATGAATGAGATGCAAAATAGAAGTATTAACTTTTTTATTTTTTTGAAAAGAAGGCAATAAATAATTATAGGAAAAAATAACGTAAATAATACAATTTTTTGTCAATTTCTCTACAATAATACCAACTATTAATTAACCATGAATAACACCAACTTAGGGGGTATTTTCCTACAATAATACCAATTTTAGTTTATAAACTAATTTACCAATTTTGTTTTTCTTATAATCACCTATAGTTTGATTTTTAACATCTTAGGAATTTTCTAGGAAAACATCCCTTTAAGTTGGTATTATTCATGGTTAATCACTAGTTGGTAATATCGTAGGGAAATTAACAAAAGGCTATATCATTCACGGTAATTTTTTGTACGAGCTTTGTGGGAGAGACAATAACGCATGAGGTGCCCAAAATCAAAATAATAGTCTCACCTACATAGACGACGAGGTAGAGAGTCTATAAAGCCTAAAATGTTGGGGAGTTTTTCGTACGAGCTTAGTCGGAGAGACAATTGGAATAGTGGACTTTCTGTCTAGGGACTTGACGCACTTCCTTCATGAGGTTTCAACTTGGAAGCTCCCTACAATAAGTACAAAGTGAAGCATATATATTTCCAACAAAAGTAAACCCTAATAAGCTTTCCCCAACTACTTTGAAATCCGAAACAATAGAAAAATTCAGTCCAAGAGAGGAGATTAATAACCATAAAGCTGGTAATAATAGCCAAAATTTCAACCATATTTGCATCTAGAGCCCTAGCAGACCGAGTGAAGGACGATGTCAAATTCCAGGATCGGAGAAATATGCCACACAAATGGCACAAAAGTTAGAGGTAGGAAGGAAGAAGGCATCAACATGGGGTAACTCGGAAAGGGAGCAACCTGGTAAGGGGAGCCTACAGGTTAGAGGCCCCTTGACCATTATTCGTTTGCATTATGTGGATGAGTGGACTCAACAAAGTCAAACTATGCTTACTCGTGGGTCCCCCACACATCAACTTTTGACATGGCACAGATGTTTGGGTCATTTTTCTCTACCTCACTTAAACATTTATTCTCTTTAACTTAAAAATATTTGTATGTCCTTAAATTGTGAATCTTGTGTCTTGGCAAAAAGTCATATTCACTTATACTTGCGTAGTTTTTTTTGTTCTACTAGTCCATTTTCTTTGATACATTCTGATGTGTGGGGACCTGATTCTATGTCTGCCACTCCTAATTTCTCTTTTTTTTTTGAAAATTTGGAATATATTAATAAAAAGGAAAATTACCCAGAATAATACAACCTTTCACTGATTTTCCAAGAATAATACGAACTTTCAATTAACCACTAATAATACGAACTTTGACATGCATTTTCCGCTGGCATACATGACCTATTTATAACCGGTAGTACAGGTCTTTTTTTGACCGTTGCTCAGCAAGTTTCAACCGGTAGTACGAACTTTCAATTAACCACCAATAATACGAGATGAAACCTTCTGAGCAACGGTCAAAAAAAGAACTGTACTACTGGTTATAAAGTGGTCATGTATGCCAGCGGAAAATGCATGTCAAAGTTCGTATTATTGATGGTTAATTGAAAGTTCGTATTATTCATGGGAAATCAGTGAAAGGTCGTATTATTCTGGGTAATTTTTCCTTTTAAATATTGTGTCATGAAATATTGGGGTATTACATGCAAACTCAGGAAAGCATTATATGGTCTGAAATAGTCACTAGGGCATGATTTGGAAGATATACTTTAGGTATAAGGTTTGGCTATGAACAAAGTAACTCCTTAAGAAAAATGATAGTCGTTATAACTAGAGATGATGCACAGGAGATTAGTGATCTTAAGAGACAGTTGTAACTTGAATTTGAGATGAAAGATTTGGGTAAGTTAAAGTAATTTCTTAGTATAGAAGTCCTAAGGTCAAAGAAAGGGATCTTCATCAATTAATGGAAGTATATTCTTGATCTCCTAGCTAAAACAGAAATGCTGGATTGCAAGCCGCCAGAGACACCTATTATGACTAATCATGGACTTCAAATTATTGAAGGAGCCAGTAACAAACAAAGATCAATATCGAAGGATAGTGGAAAAGCTCATTTACCTTTCACACACAAGGCCAGAAATTGCTTATGCTGTGAGTGTAGTAAGTAGATTCATGCATCTCCCACAAGTGCAACACATGACAACAGTTATGAGGATATTGAGATACTTAAAGGGAACCAACAATAGAGCAATTATCTTTACAGCAAATAGGCATCTTGATCTTGTAGCCTATACTGATGTAGACTAGGCGAGAGATCGAAACTACTAAGTGAACTAAATATTTAGCAGAAAGAGGCATGTAACCTATATGTGACAACAAAGCAGCCATTAACATCTCCGAGAACCCAATTCAACACGATCGAATTAAGCATGTCGAGATTGACAGATATTTCATAAAAGAGAAGCAAAAAAGAAGATCATCAGTCTTCCGATTGTCAGATCAAAAGATCAACATGCTGATATTCTCACAAAAGCTGTGTCATTTGAATCTTTTAATACTGCTCCGTGCAAGTTAGGCATTGGTGATCCTACGACCTAACGTTAGGGGAGTGTAGGAAAGTATATTATTTCTTATATTCTAGATTATTTCATTGCCTAAATTAATGTATAGAATATGGTAATGATTTTATTTCCTTTTTTATTTTTAGCATTCTGTGTATAAATATAGAGTTGTAATGTTCATAAAGAATAATACAAACAGTATTCAAAACCCAAAACACTATTATTTCCTCGTTATTAATTTTTTCAAAATATGTTCGTCTTAATACTTCCATAACTGATGCTATTGAATGCCCTGTGCACCATAGTTACTCTCCCAAGCAAAGTACAGAGCGATCAGCTGAGCACCATCGTTGGGCGTCCAAGCAACTTCTCCAAGACAAACTGCCTTTCACCTAATTATATGCTACCTCGAGCCAACAATGAGCTGAATCGACCAACCAAAGTCAGCATCTAAAATGCTGGGATTAAAATATGATATTGATGTGTTTATTGCTACATATCTTTGTATTTCTTTGGTAACAGCTACAATGCATAATCTTGATAAGTAATCATAACCTTATATACTACATGAATGTACAGTTGACAAACATCCATCATCCATTATTTACTTACAATACCACAAAGCCATAAGCAATGAATCATGCCCATTTACTCAGTCTCAAACAGGTTAAAGCCTTAATCAACTATTAACATCATCTACTTTGCAATGATCACTGAGACAGTTATGATCGATGAAGCGTTTAGTATCTAAACGTAGAAACTTTTGGGTGGTATATTAGATGGATGACGACGTGCCCTCTAGATTTGAGTAGCATCACCAATGATGTGCTGATTGATCACTTTGCGCATCAACGATTGGATGAATTTCTAAGCTGTAAAAGCGTAGCCCACCTCCTGTCTAGGGACGCTGTTCTTTGAGCACCTATATCTGGATATACTCTTCGCAGTCAGACGACAATTACAGGCCAAATACTAATGGAGTCTTTAGTTCTATTAGACATGACAGTAATAGTTAGCAAAAGATTGCTTACAGTGAAGTTTTGGTTCGGACTTCTCGCATGACTCTGAACACGTTTCCTGGTAATAACACATTTGTTAAAAATCATTTCAATATCTATTTCATAATAATGTGCATGACGGGTGATACTTATGTTACCTTCACTGCAATTTGAAGTCTTATTGTGTCTTGTATGAGCGCGTCTAAGTCAGCTTCATATCCAGGTTTACAATAGATAACCTATATCCATAATACATAGCTCTCATGGAGTAAACATGATGTACTTTAAGTCTAATTATATGTATTTGAAGAGAAGAAGAATGTTGACTGTTGAGCATCTTACGGATGGATCATCACCACCAATCTCGGGTATCTCTGTAGATGGATCGGCTCTTCCATCAGGCAAAACCCACACACAAACGCTTGTGTCGATCTGAGAAAAGCACAAAAGATTGAGGAATAATTTCAACATGTTAAGCGTTGATTTATCTGGTTTATCTTGAGTTGTGCAAATACAATCAACTAACTGTATGGTTTTTATATGCAGTCATAAACCTCTGCCTTGAAATTCTAAAATATAGAAACTGCAAAAGAAGTGCTGATTTTGATAACTCTCAACAATCAAAAAAATGTTGGTAAGTGACTTTTTATGGTAGCTACAACGCTAGCTATAAGTCAAAACCAACAAGCTACATATAGTAGCTTTATTGATCGGGTTTTACTTTTGGCCTCCTTTTTCTCTAATAAACAACCAAGAGCCTGCAAATAATTTTTACCAAACGTCAACTTAACAGCAAACTTAAACAACTAACTTAAACAGCTTTAGTTAATACTTTTAACTGGTCAAACCAGCAAACGATTTCAGCTAACAGCTCTAGCTAACACCCATTTGGCAAACAGTTTATGTGTCTAATAATGAATACGGATTATGGGGGAAAACAATATATGAAAATTTGTACGAGCAGAAGAGTTTACTGTTCCATGATAAGCTATAATCGATTGTTAGAGTAGGCTCACGAATGTGGAAGCGTGGGCCTAAAGGTGGCACAAAAGGTTAACGATCATGTCTTGAAGGTGTACTAATGAAACATGGTTATATGCAAGTATTAAGGTGATTAAAACAATAAAAGTAATAAAACAATAACACCAAGATTTAAGGTGGTTCACCATTAATTAGGCTACATCCACCATCCTAGGCTAGTGTATCATTATGTGCTTAAATGATAAAGGAGCTTTGTAAGCTCATAGCAACGTTAAATGAATTTCGTCAATGGAGTAGTTTGTGTGAGCTACATTAGTTACATGGAGTAGAGAATTAAAAGAGTATATGTAAGGATAATGGAAGGCTCAAGCTCTTGGCTTGGCTCTCTACTATACAATAAAGCACTACACATATAAATAAGCCAATGGGGAACTTGGGAAGCTAAGAAAAAAAATCAGAATTCAGATGCAAGCAAACAGCAGGTGCTGGGCTGTTTCAGAAAGTCATTTTCAGCTTGTTGCACAGTCTTCAAGGTCCCCTATGGTCTCCCTTAGCTTTATCTAGCTTGCGTGTACTACATTGCCTTATATATCAATGGAAAACCCATGTGAAATACTCCATAGCTTTGTTTTATGCACACAAATCACAATAAGAGTGTGTACTACTTTATGAATTGGAGTGTCAATTACTACTCATAATAACATGCTTAAGGTCCAGTAATCTTAGTTTGTTACGAAAACCTTTAAGACCAAATTCTTCCACTCTTTAATTGACATCTAATCATATGACTAATTAACACATGACTCAGGTCACACTTCTTTCAGCGACGATGAAAAATCATGACAATAAATCTGACATAGAAGATTAAACCTGAAAAAAATACAAGAACAGAAGAGTGAAGAGTGTACCGTTCTGCAGTAACGAGAAGAGCAACTGCTGCATTTCCTGACAATGTTAGTTAACACCCTGCCATCCACTGATAAGCCAAAGCCCGTATGCTGATCACATCACAAATGCAAGAGTATACTTGTTTTAGCTATTAACTAACAATTATTAGTTCCACCCGTAAAATTAGAATTTAAGGTGAATAGATCCTATTATAAATTTTAAAAAAGTAGCTTATAACTATATCATAAGAAGGAAAATTCCGAAATTGAGAGGGGCTATGAATTGATTTAGTTCCCCGCAAACAACTACTCATACAGGATAACAGTAATTCCCATGTAAAAAGACATTGATGTAATTATTTGTTAAGAAAAAGGAAGAAGCAACCTTTTGAAGATTGAGACTAATAAAAACCTCGGTATCTTTTCGACCATCCTCAGCTAAGTCATCCAATTGAAGATCTTTAAGGGAGACTAAGTATTCACAAGTCCACTTCCCAGGCCATCTTCCAGTGGTTGCTGGTATAGTGATCACACGCCGTGATTTCGAAGCTTTTTTTGTGATCTGATGCAACATAATCACAAGCAGATTCATTACTGCCAGAAAAACAAATAGTATGTTATTGTTATGTCAGAAATGAAATGAAATGTAGATACCAGTGGTAATGCTTCATTTTTTCTTGAAGCTTTGATATTGATGATTTGAGGAACTGATAATGTTGGTTTTGTTGGATGTATTGGGTTTTGTAATGGGTTGATGTTCTTAGATGAGCTGAGATGACTGGCATTTGCCATTTCTATGTCAGATTCAAGTCTCAGCCTCCTTGTTTTTGCTGTGTTTCACTCCACAAAATTATGAGGTCTCTCATATACATAACTTCTGTGTATTATCTTATCCTGCAAAGTTGGGACTTTATCATATCTTTCCCTCACGTGAGCTGCACCTGGATGACTATTAGTATTAAGTACTTTTATTTGTAGAAAATTTGAAAAGGATAAGATTATTAAACAAAAAAAAAATGAAATAAGACCCAAATCAAAGTTATCCCAAAACTAAGCATCTACTAGGACTGGGCACAGGTTTGGAGCTATATGCACTTACTAAGTGCAAACAGGAGGGAAATTTTCAAAAAAAAAAGTCAGGGCTGTTCGCAGTTACTAACTGCGAACAGGTCAGAATGAGTCAACAGGTTGTTCGCACTTAGTAACTGCGAACAGCCTGTTGACTGATTTTGACCTGTTCGCAGTTACTAAGTGCGAACAGCCCTGTTGCCTGATTTCTAAAGAAAGTTTCTGTTTTAAAAACCCCGCATACCTGTTCGTAGTTACTAAGTGCGAACTGGTCAAAACAGTCAAAGCAAGCTATTCGCACTTAGTAACTGCGAACAGCTCCAAACCACAGGTCTGGGCATTTGACGCTTATTTTTTGAAAAAGTTTGATTTCAATCTTATTCCATTACTTTTTTTTTTAAATCTTATTTGTTTCAAATTTTCTTTATTTGTATGCCTCTTTTTAAGGTTTTCTTATTTTGAATTTTTGATGTAAATGTATCATTTTACAGAATAACAATGCTAATGGAGAAGAAAGTTTGGATCATAAGCATTAAAAATTTTTAAAAAGTTAGTGAAAATAATTTGAGGACCGCAATTATTTTAAAAAATGTTTAAATAAAGTTAGTGCAAAACTATATTGGGCAATAGACAATATAAAAATGTTTGAATAAAGGTAGTGAGAGTTATGAAGGGACCATACGTAGACCGACCACCTCTAATTGGGTTGGCCTATTAGGGAAAATGTGGAGTAAATGTAGGCAATAAGTTTTAATGGATTGGGCCTAAGAGACGTATCTCAAAAAGACGGTCTCTCAGGAGATTGGCTGATAAAATATTAAAATTAAAATTATCATCATACATATCCCACACATGGAAAACTATGATTAAGGTCTGAAGAGGGAAAGACGACGGCAACTCATACATATAGAGGAGTAAGCGCCCCTAAACGTCACTGAGATTCCTTTGAGGAATAAGAAATAGAACGATCCTATATGATAAGTGGGAGATGAATAGAAGGCTCAAACTTGAAACAAACACATAGAAAACTAATGTATTACAAAATCTGGATGTCCTTCTAGCAGAGTAACAGTTAAAATCAATATTCTTGAAAATAATAATTTACAAAATCTGGATGTCCTTCTAGCAAAAGAGATACAATTACACAGATATCATTGTGAATGTCTATGAATTACTAATGTACAACATTTCAAACAAACCAAATTTGAGGTACACTCGGAACAAAAATACTCCGTGGACGAAGTTGGATGATTTGCCCTACTTGCTATGAATTTTCTTAGAATTACAAAAGCCTCGTAAAAATCGTGGACAAGAATATGGAAATCCGAAAAATAGGTACAAGTTTCTGCAGTCCCGTACCTGGGAATTTAAACTAGTCAAGTACGTTCTTCCCTCAAAGATGAAATATAGTTGCTGCCACAAAAGCACCATCAAACCTATCCCCACAGATATACTAGCAACAAACAGATATAGAAGAACGAGCCCTCTTGCCGAAAAGAACACAGCAGACGTCAGAAAGGCAACAAATATTTCCTTCAGGATGCTAATGAATGCTATTTTACTGTCGACTCTTTGTATGTGCAGAACAGCTCCATCAACCAAAGAGGGTAATACATGAAGTACACCATATGCAGACATGATGGCAGCATATGCCACGCTGATTATGGCTGCAAATAGGAAGCTGATGAAATACCGGTGGTTTGATGCTCCAACACAATTTCCGATCTGCAATATCAAATGATTTGATCATTTTTTTGAAGCAAAATTAAGTAACGATTTCCTTTGACAAGCACAAATATATTCCGATCTAATATCTACATTCACAGCACTGCATCTCCGGTCAGATGGAGCACGTATTGTTATCCTAAACTGTTGTCTCAATAGCCTAACCGATTTTTGTGCCAACACCCATCAAACAACCGTTGTCAGAACCATACTACCATGATTAAGGCTTGCAAAAGTTAATCTATCAAGCAGCTACTATGATATGAATTTCTCCTTTCAGACTAATACTTGCAAAAAATATAGAGGTCTGAAAATGCGCTACACGTGTTATTTTCGTGTTCATGGATGCAAAAAGGGAGTCTCAATGGATTTTCAAGTGATAAGGAGGCCTGCACTCTGGTATACAGTCCTTATTCCAGTACAAGAGATGGTTATCAGCAGGTGAAAGAACCTAACTTTGACATCTTTTGATTCATTTACTAATACGAAACAATAAGTGGAGCACCAAATAACACAACCAGCACTAATCCATGAATGATAACTTTAGTAAGTGACTATGGCAATAAATGTTAAAACAAAAGAAAGAACCAAATTTCTAATGTAGGTAAAGAATCTATGGACTTACAAATGGACAGTGATGATCCATGTCTAGAACACACTTCCCACACGAACTGCAGTGATGAGCTCTAGGCGATTTTGGCTTAGAGCAGTATTGGCAAAAAGTGTAGTCTAGCAATTCATCTTTCCTTACAGCTGGATAGCTACCCCATACGACTGGTGACGGAGTGCCAGCGTCACTAAAAGCTGCCAGGCTGAATGTAGAAATAGTAAACAAAGACAAAAGGAAAGTAACTGTACAGTGGAACACACCACAAAGATAGCTCACTGAAAACACAACTGGGTATACAGCCCATACACCTCCACCTGTACATCCATGGAAGACAATGGAAAGGAGTTAGTGGTGGTGATCCAAATATCAATCAGGGGATATAATATGGAGTACGTGGTCTATAAGTCATGGTGCAACAAAGTCCACAGGAAAAAAATAGCAAGGAAAAGTACCGAAGGAAGAACCAAGAGAATTATTGTGGAAAATTAACCAGGGAAATAGGTAAAGTCTTGTATGTCCACACTAAAATATTGTGAATTTTTCCATTTAGGAGTAGAATCAAGTGACTTAAGTAAAGAACTAAAGAACATTAAGAAAGGTGCACAGTTTTATAGGGTAACTAGGAAAATAGTCCATAAGTATTAAGTTAAGTGAAAGATACTATGAAAATAACCAAATAAAGTATAGATTAACTAAAATCACAAAGATACATCATAGACACAATCCGCCAATAGATACCACCGATAAATGCAATACAGAAAACAAAAATTTCCATTCACAGTCCAGCAAAGAACTTATAGCTACGCTCACAGTAAACAGATATAATAGCAGGAATTCAAACAGTTACAGAAAGGGTCACCGTAATGTGGTATATTGCAATTTATTTCATTCATTGTCGGCCTTGGGGGATGAGACGGTAAGGGAATATACACATAGGAACTTTTTCCTACTAGAACCCAACCCTACCTATCCTAGTTTGCCAATGATGGTATAACTTATAGGACATAACATATTACCAATCCAAATCACTCAGCCCAAACCTCACTAGAAAATAAACATTTAATCTTTTTAATGGGAAAGAACGAGGAGGGTGAAAATTTAACTTGAACAATGTAAAAAAATTGTATCATTCTTGCAATTTCCACTTCAAGGAAACGAAAATGGTGGTATGCAAGTGAAAAAGGACACAATGTAGTCAGATCACAAAATAAAAGTCGCAATAAAGAAAAGGAACAAATGATATTTAGCCAAAGAAAATGCATACGACAAATAAAATGCCAAAAGACTATTGGGTATGCACAATAATACATATCTACAAAAACAACACAGATTCATTAAGATTAGGTTGGAATGAGATCTAATACATTAAAGTTTACTACAAAATGAAATTTTGTAACCAATTAAGAATGGCTCAAAAAGAATATGTAGCAAAGAAATTGGGCCGGATGAAGTTACATTATACAATCTGAGGAACTTGAAAGAGTTAGGCTGAAAATTATCAAATTGAGATTGAAAAGTACATAATAATATATATGAATTCATGGTAGAGGTATATAACTGGATGCTCATTCGAATTAATTTTTTAGTTGTAGCTTAGCATTATACATGGCTAAATAAAGTATAAATTTTATTAACAATGATTTCCTATATTGATTTGTTTTAATTCTATGGAAGACCCCATATTGTCAGGTTGGCTTTAGCATTGTTGTCAATTATAGAAAAAGCTTGCACAGAAAACAAACATTGGTCATCCATTCTCGATTCATCATGCCTACCCTTGATTGATATGCTTACAAAGAGAAGTGTGATCTCAATTACCAATCAGAGAAGAGAAACTTTAATAAATTACGGGCATGAGGCGTACATATTATAAAGATCATAAATATGAGGAGAACTGAAACAAAGCAACGATCACGTAAAAGTCTCCACCGTAAATTTTTGCCTTCACGTTTGTTTTCATTTTGCTTGGTTATTGCTCCACACCAACCACATTTAAAGACCGGTGCATTTGATGGAAGAATAAGTCGCAACCCACAACCCCAACAAATTGATTCATAATCTTGTTCCACGAAAGATGGGTGTTGTTCCTGAAAAAGTAATGTAAATATGTTTTAAAAGAATTTCGAGCAAGTGATAGATTATACCAAAAGAAAAGGCATAACATCTGATGGGATGAGACGGACAACGAACTAGCTACGAAATGGATCAGACAAGCAATTCAAATAGCAAACAAGTATGGAATACAATATTTCTAAGTCAAGAGAGAATAAAAAATATCTTGATGAATAAAACTACTTGTTATAACAATTCTATTTTTTTCCTTTTCCAAATGAAATAGAATACATTGTTATTTTTGATATACACCTAACATGAATAATAATATAGTGTCCCTTAGTGGAATGAGGCCAAAAATTTATAGTTCTTTGGTTTCAAACTATAATTGATGATACTGAAATGGCTAATTAAATCTTGTGCACTTTTTATTATGTGAGGTTGTGATGGTAGTTGCTACCAAGGGTCAACCAAAAACAGCCTCTTCGTTATCATTAACAAGGGTGTGGTTGAGTGCATTAGATCCCTCAAACCCCACATATGTGAGAACCATTTATGGCGTTGGGAAAATGATAAGTTGTTCTTGTAGTATGAATAGTTTATGAATGCTATTCTAACTTTTGCCAACCACAAATTCTTTTTTCCTTTTTTTCTTTAACAATAAAGATTAACAATACAATTTAGAATAGGTTGTACTCCCTTTGTTTCATTTCAATGTCTCATTTGTTTTTTGCACGTTTACCAATGCAGTAATTCAATATTTAATAGCGATAAGTGTGTACAATTAAAATTTATGAAAAAATAGAGCGGCAAACAATCAAAAACAACCTCTCTGTCATCACTAACAAGGGTAAGGTGAGTGTGATGTATTACAACAGAGCAAGAGATATGCAACACAGCAAGTATGATAGGGCTTGTTTCAAAGAACAAAATGGGTTTTGTTGATGGAACCCTGGAAAAACTAGATGCGAATTCACCAGATTTCAAGGCGTGGGAGAAATGCAACACCATGCTTATCGGATGGATCATGACCTCCCTTGAACGTTCGGTCGCTAAGAGTGTGATGTATTACAACACTGCAAGAGATATTTGGCTTAATTTGGTGGAACGATTAGGTCAATCTTCTTCCACTCAACTCTATCATGTACAATAGGACCTAGCAGCACTCAGACAAGAAGGGTGTAGCATTGCTGAATACTATAAAAAGGCCAAAGCCTTATGGGACGAGCTTGACAACATCGATCCTTTGACGATTTGCACATGTGATACCACAAAAAGAAATCTCAAGCAATTGCAGAATCATAAGATCATCGATTTTCTCATGCATCTTGGTGAACATTTTTCTCAAATTCGCACAAACATCCTTATGATGGATGAACTACCTAATCATTCTCAAGTTTATCGTCTTAATGCAACAGGTTAATAGTGTTGCTCAGCCTTCCACCAAATCAATGGCTTTTATTTCTGGTAAAAGGAAGTTTAATCTAATTATTCACACAAGAATCCCTCTGGAGGCAAAAGGAACAGTTATTTTTGCGATCATTGCAAAATCTCCGGTCACTCTCTTGAGAGGTGCTTCAAGATTCAAGGCTATCCACCATCATCCAACAAAGCTTCGCAATACCTTCGCCCTGCAGCAAATATCTCTGTCAAACACAATGAAGAAACTGACCAGAAGGTAGATACGGATAATTCTGGCTCCACACTAGCACAATACAATACATTGCTTATGCTTCTTGGCAAGAAAGAGTCTACTAACAACAAAGATTCTCTTCCTTCAGAACAATCCTACCTCACAGGTACTTCTCTTCATGCCTCTTCCTTTCTCAAACCTCACTGGATAGTCGATAGTGGTGCAACTGACCATATGTGCAACACGATCACTTTACTTACTAATGTGAGGGACATTGCTGGACGAAATCATCATATTGTCATACCAGATGGAAATACTTTGAAGGTTATGCATATTGGTGATATTTGGTTATCTGAGATTATCCTACTTAAGGATGTGTTATTTGTCCTAGAGATCAGATTAATAAAATAAATTTCAGTGCACAAATTGATTTCTAAAAATGATGTTTCCATCTTATTC
Organism: Amaranthus palmeri; assembly: GCA_019776075.1. Classification (NCBI taxonomy): domain Eukaryota; kingdom Viridiplantae; phylum Streptophyta; class Magnoliopsida; order Caryophyllales; family Amaranthaceae; genus Amaranthus; species Amaranthus palmeri. The sequence continues at coordinate 75,706 of JAAKBH010000407.1, forward strand.
ACTACTAATGAATGCTATGTCTAGGAGCGTTTGATGAAAGAGCTAACTCTTCTTGGTAATCTCCACAATGGTTTGTATTACTCATCGGATAAAAACCAGTTGCAGCCTACTTTTGCTAATCAAAACCGTGTAGATAAAGGACACCTAGCTACTACTACATCTTGTACTGATATGACTACTCATGTAAAGTTACTTCATCTTAGGCTAGGGCATTTGCCTTTTGCTAGATTGAAAGTGATGTATCCACATTTGGACACTAAAATAGTACAGGACCATGTTATTAGCTAGCTCTATCTGCCCAGCAGCTAGGCAGACTAGACTTACTTTTACTAATAGATTCATTAAAACTACTATTTTTGAACTTTTGCATGTGGACATTTGGGGCCCTTATTGTACTAAAACTCATTCTGGTCATACAATGTTTCTCACTGTTGTGGATGATTTTTGTGTAGCAATCGGGTTTTCTTTCTCAAACTAAAAAGTCAAATTGTCCTTATGTTGCAGCATCTTGTTAATTATATTGAGACTCAATTCCACACTCATGTTAAGTCTATTCATACTGACAATGCTAAGGAGCTTTGTGAAGGTGATATGCTCCAGTTTTACCTTCAAAAAGGTATCTATCATCAGCGGAGTTGCTCACACACACACCTCAACCAAATGGTGTGGTTGAACGCAAACATCGACATCTCCTTGAAACAGCACTCGCCTTATTTTTTTCAGTCCAATTTGCCTAATATGTTTTCGGGTGGTGTTATACAATGTGCCACTTAATCAATCGTATGCCCCTTGTGTCTATTGGGAATATATCTCCTTATGAGAAGCTATTTGATTCTCCTCCTAACAGTGATCATCTCAAGGTTTTTGATTGTTTGTGGTACACCTCCACTCTTAAGCCAGGGCGCACTTAATTTAGATCCAAGGCTGACCCTTGTGTGTTTCTTGGGTATCCTCATGGTCACAAAGCTTACAAAGTATATAGCCTAAAACACAAAAAGATTTTCATCTCTAGGGATGTTCATTTCTTTGAACACCACTTCCCCTATCATAACCAAACTCAACTCTACCTTCCCACACACACCCCAACTCCTTCTCCCGATAAATACTCTCCCTCCTTCCCTCCCCTTGCCTCCTCTACTGATCCCTCTCCCTCTCCTGATATTTCCTCCCCTCTTAATACTTCATCCACACCTACTTCCCTTAGAGGTCTACCAGACCTCATGTTCAACCCTCTTATCTTCAAGATTATCATTGCAATCTTGTTCACCACCTTGCCTTACCTTCCTCACATTAATCCCTTCTTGTCTCCCATTCACAATGGACCGAACCTAAAACATATAAATCTGCTTCCAAGGACCCTCTTTGGGTAGATGCTATGTCTAAAGAGCTTCTCGCTTTGGAAACTAATCATACATTGGAACTCATTCCTTTACCCCTTGGTAAATGGGCTATTGGCTCCAAATGGGTTTTTAAAGTAAAGTTGAAGGCTAATGGCATCCTCAATCGTTACAAGGCACGTTTGGTTGCCAAAGGTTACACACAAGAGTTTGGTATTGACTATCAGGAAACCTTCTCTCCTGTGGTCAAGATGACTATCATCCGTTGCCTCATTGCTTCTGCTGCTCACAAACACTGGCCTCTCTTCCAACTTGATATTAACAGAGTTGATTCAAGCTTCTAGTGTTCCACTCCTAAAGCGTGTTGTTACTCCTCTTCCAGTTAATCTCAAACTCCACCAGTCTGAATCTCCTTTGTTCTCTGATCCCACACTTTAGGAGCTTAGTTGGTAAGCTTAATTTTCTGCTCATACACGCCCGGATTTGTCCTACTCAGTGCAGACGCACAGTCAATTTATGCAGCACCCTACTAAATTGTATACCAAGCTCTTCAACATACTCTCACATATGTGTTTCACTCTGCTAGCTAAGGTATTCTACGTAATGACTCTGATCAATTACATCTTCAGGCTTTTCAGATTCCGATTGGGTCGCATGCTTGGACTCTCGTTGCTCCATTACTGGATATATACGTCTCCTTGGCAATTCTCTCGTTAGTTGGAAGTACAAGAAGCAAACCACCATCTCCAGGTCTTCTTCTGAGGCTGAATATTGAGCTCTCTCTTCTGTTGCCTCTGAAATCACATGGCTTGTACACTTGCTTGAAGACCTCAACATTACTAATCTTAAGCCCGTAACCCTTTTTTGTGATAATCAATCCTCTATCCACCTTGCTCATAATCCTATTCAACATGAACGAACAAAACACATCGCTAGTGATTGTCACTTTACTCGTAAAAAAGTTCTTGATGGACTATTCCATCTCACATACCTCCCTACTAAAGAACAACTTGGTGATTTGCTCACAAAATCCCTACCTTCTACTCAGTTGCTTCTCTTATTGTCCAAGCTTGGTGTGATTAACATCACCTCAAGCTTGAGGAGGGATATTAACACTCCTACTCCACATCATACCACCTATACTTGAATCACACCTAATCATTTCCCTCAAAATAACCTCACACCAGATACATGCTTCCCTTACCAAAGTTGTTATGCACAACAACCTTCTGTTACACGATTACCAGCTCCTACAATTCCACCCTAGATCTTTCTTTGTATAAATAGTTGTTGTACTCTATATTTCATTGCATTGTAATGCTTGCTGCTAATATTCTTCATATTCTTCATAACGAATAATACCATCTCTCTTCTTCTTCTTGATCTTGATTGAGGGTCTTATCAAATACTAAACTCTCTATCTATTCTCCTTGGCCCAATTTAACTATTTGTTTAATTCTGATCAATTTCCTTAAACCTCAAAATTTTATGGGACCCGAGAGAGTATATAGACTGTCATATTATCAAGTTGAGAGCAAAGAATCGCATTCAAATTCTTTGCGTAATATTATGCTAAATCACCTACGGATTTGGTAACCCATAACATGCACCCTTTCATGTGAAAACCCCCAATTACGACAGAAAAATAATACCAATTATTTACAAATAAGATATAGTTCCCCACACTCATTTTCAAAAGCATCACACCATTGGGAATGTTATCAATGCTTTGAATCACAATGATGGATATCAAGCAAGACCAAAGGTAAAAATAGATCAAAATATTATGTGACTGAGGGGTGTCCTTAAAGTTAAAGGGCAAGCTTTATCGCACAACCATTAGATAGCCGCTATTACATGGATCAGAATATTGGACTTTTAAGGATCATAGTACAAAGATGGGAGTAGGGGAAATATGAATTTCGATAGATGAATAGACATATGTTAATAAAATTTGAAGCAAAGATGTAAAAAAGATTTAGTAATCACAAATATTGAGAAAAAGATGAAGAATAATCGTTTAAAAAGGTTAGGGCATGTGTAAAGACGGAGTATTAAGGAATTGATAAGGAAGATAGAAAATTGGAGCTCGGGGGACTAAAAAAGGCGAGGAAGAACGATTATGACTTGGAAGACGTAAGTGATAGGATATGAAAGATTTAAACTTACAAATTAAGATGGTAGAAAATCAAAATGAATGGAGAAGAACCATCCATGTGGACGACCGTCGAAACTGATATATTGATTCATGTAGTTGAACCCTATTTTTTAAGATCAAGCCTCTAGCATTGTTATTGTTGTATTATGAAGGAAATCAAAACATTCATTACTACCTACACATTTTTCTACTCAAACTTAATTCATTGGGTCAGTAAATTAGAAACAAGGTTTGGTTCAAGACATTATTTCAATATAGCTTATCATTATACTTCTAGATAATTAAGTAGGAGAGAAACAAAACCAATTTCTCAAAAGCTTCTACATTGGACAGAGTCAATTCAAACTAAAACTAGGTCAACTTCACAGAAGATAAACCACCCTACAGTCAACCAAATGGAGCTCAAAATACCATCAATCAAAGTATAAAGTTGATTATGCAAAGAAAAATCAAACCCAAGAATAAGAAAAGAGAAAGGAAATAATAAAACTAACAGCTGTTTGAGGTGTGGGTGTTAGTGACTCGGAAATCTGCACTTCCAAATGGGTATCAGTCGGGTTAAAAATGCTATTTTTGGATTTCTCATGATCTGCGAAATCAACTAAAATAGAGTTAAAACAGACGATCATAAGTTTGTGAGAAAGAGAAAGGTGAATGAAAGGGAGGATCGAAAAGAAGAACTAACCTGGGGCGATCATGGCGGCAGAGAAATATTAGAAATTATCTTAATTTAGTATTTTCATGGCCATTAGTGAGAATTATTCCTTCAAATTTTTGGTTTTTTTAGAGATTTTTGGATGATTTTATTTATAAGAGAACATTGCTAGGAAGTATATATACATGTTCATCGGTGGATCGGCAATGATGCCAAGTCAAACCCCTACAAAATTTCAATTGAAACTTCTTCACTTTGATAGAATTTTTTAAATGCAAAAATGTGCAACTAAAATAAGAGATTGCAAACTAGAGTTTATTTTTCTTTTCAAAACAAATAATAAAAAATAAAATAAAAAATAAAAAAATCTTTTTATAACACGTAAAGTTTTAGATTCATTTCTCAAATATATTTTTCTTTCTCTTATCATAACCTGTAAAGGCTGTAACCAAAAAAATGACACATTCATATAAAAAAAAATATGAACAATAGTGTCAAAAATTTAATCCCATTATCATTTTAAAAAAAGTGACACATTATTCCTTATTGTGAATTAGTAAATCAAATAATTGTAATAAATACTAAAAAGATAAACTGCACAACTTTTTTTTGAATATAGATAAAGTGCACAACTTGATAAAGTTGAAATGTAAGAATATTTAAATTTCTTTTTAAATAAATAAAGTAAAATATAAAAAGAATGGTTGGAAAATAATTTTTATAAGAAGTTGGTGAGAATTCAAGCAACAAGCTGAGCACCCACATCTCTTTAAATAAAAAAGCTAGCATGTGGAAAATGTATGCCCTAGACTTAGTGTTACTGGAGTTGCTCAAAGCAACCGATGTTATCCTTGATACCAAGTCAAGTATGCCTTCGCTTAGCTCTCCTAAAGTGGAAAGGGAAAGGGGATGAATTTGAAGACGTTCTACTCACACTTTAACTGTGTATTTCTTTCTCTTTCTTCCTACAGCATTGGCTACAGCACTAGGGGCCTATGAAGAGACTCTTATACCAACAAAGGGTGAACCTCCAATAACTTCCACACAAGCATCTTTGCTATGAAGCCAATTAAACAGTAGGAGATTTGTTGTCCTACGATCATTCCCTGCCTCCGAAGAGAACCCCATTGGTGTCTCCTTACGGACCGAGATCCCAGCTTTGCAGTAGATATCCACGAGCATGTTCCGAACCAAATTGTGTCGCTACTTCAAGCCAACCTCACTAGAGCAATGAACTGTGTGATCCCTCATATATCCATCCTTATAGTGTTGCAACTCGGCATAAACTACTTTTGGCGAATAAGGGAATAGTGAGTCGATAGCAAAAAATAAACCGATACTAACTAGGAATTACTTTCTATCCCCAAGACATCAATAAGGATTGTTAGTTGAAAGACCTGTGCATGTGGTTTCTGGGTGGAACCAAGAATGACAACTTCTCTTGAGGTGAGCAAATAGCTAAACACAAGGTTGTTCCCAACAACATTAAAATAGGCTCCTGCTAACAATGTCATCATATGAGGGGCATTAGATTTATCATGGAGAGAAAAAGCGTTAGAGACACAAAGAACACGGAAGACACTAAGTGCCTGTTCAAAATTCGGGCTCATAAGCGTTGGAGACAAGTGTTGGACACCAAGATCTTATCTTAGAGCAAGCTGGCTTGGAGACGAGAAGCAAAGAAAGCTCAATTAGTAACATCACATGTCAAGTAGATACCAAGGCACCCCATCTTGATTAATCAACTAAACATGTGCGACCTCAAATGAATCCAAAGGGCAAGTCCTCAGCGTATAAAAAAGCCTCCTAACCCCCACACAATTGCGAAGGAGGAGGAGCTCACATTGTGGATTATGGAGTTTGCTAAAAATTGTCATGAGCTCAATGGTTTAGTAGAGCTGTTCAAAAGTGACCCGACTCGAAAACCTGAACCGAAACTGAAAGTAAACCGACCCGAAAATATCTTCCTTTTATAGGTTTATCGAACCGACAATACCCGAACCGATGTTGTAACCGAACCGGTTGACAACCGAAAATGGGAAAGTTTAACCCGAGCTGTAACCGACACATAACCGTTAACCGAGATTACCCGAACCTAAAAATGACGACCCTAGTTATATCTGACTCGTATCATGCTCAAAACCACACTCAATCCGGCTAAACCGACTTAACCCGAACGAATTTTAGATCGAATTGCTTTAAATCTGAACAAAATTTTAACATAGAAGTATGATGTACTTATATTCAATCATCTTATTAGTTAATCTAATAAAATTATAGATATTTTAATAAATTATATTTTATAAATACATGATTTCATATATTTAGAGTTAATAATCAATGGTCAATGTTTATTTAAATACTTTTAATCGTATTAGATAAAAATTGATAGAACTTTATATTTTTAATTTACGGTCAAACAAGTAAAAGTAACAAAGTAACAATGATAGCTAATTGATTTGCATTTTAACTTTTTTGCTTTAAGTAGACGGAATCTTGTTATCAATTAAAAATTCGCTAACAACTTATTTTGATATTGGCTCAATAATAGTAATTAGTAATACGTAGCCGAATTATGTTTTTTTAAAAAACGAACCCGATCTGTACCCGACAAAAACTGAACCAATTATTAACCGATGACAACCTGACACCGATTAACACTCGACTCGAACTTCAACCGACACCGAACTCGGCTAACGCGATAGCTCGAATAACCGACCTTTAACCGAACCGTGACTAACCGACTCGACCCGAGTGTGACCCATCATAACAAACAGCCAAAACATAACCGATCTGAAATACAACCGAACTGAATGACATCCGTCCGAAACCGACCCGATCACCTGAATGAACACCTCTAGGTTTTAGAGAGCCTCTCTAAGGAAAAATCACAACAAAAAGCTTAGACTTGTACTCACAGGACCACCAAAGATTTTCACCCTCACATAAGGGCGAGATACATTAGGTGAAAAGACTCTTATCTCTCTACTCCTAGGATCCTGCCTAGGGCAGAAAGTTAAGTCTTGTATAACCGCCCCGAATTATGAAGGCAAAGACTAATTGGAATTTAGTATGAATCAAGCGGAAGCTCACTTTTGCCAGCCTAATTAAGGGGGTTACTTAAAGGTTAAACCAATGTTCAAGTAAAATACTTGAACCAAAACCAAAGTAATATAACGGAAGTCTTAGTTGTCCAAAATAAAGCAAAATTACAACCAAATCGAAATAAGTCTGAACATCTTTAAAATAGTCCGAATCTAAATAGATATACTAATACTCTCTTAGATAAAATAAAGACATCGAAACAAAAGTGAGTCAAACTCCAACTCAAGTTCATCCTTTGCTCGCATATCACTTCTCCATTGAGGTGCCATGGGGTCACTCTAAAAACAAAAACCATCGGAAAACATACAAAGCATAATATCAGCAAAAGTCCGAGTATAACACATTATTGCCCGTCAAACAAGTTGTTAAAACATTTTGGTTTGAGTAAATTCATTTTGAAAGATGTTTTTTCATTTGATAAATCATATAATCATTCAAACTCAAGTCAATGGTTTCATAATAATTCTAAGTTCGCATTTTTCATCATAGATCATAAGATCTCAATGGGTCCAAATCAATTTTACACTCATATCATAAGTTTGCATGGGTACTCTGTGAGTCATCCTGTGACTCAGTTGGTAGTCGGCCTATCGTCCGCGACATATTCGATAAGTGTAACACAATGGTATTGTGAATAATACGCGATCAGCATTGGTGAGCCGTTTAATCATGCACACAACATTTGTTGTAGCATATGTACCCGCCGTTAGGCTAAAATATTTTTGTATATAATATATACCTTGTAATTTCAATAGCACTTAAGTTAAAAATATTAACTTTTTCCATATAATAACATCTTTTCTTTGCAACATAACAAAACATACTTTCTTTACAACATAACAAAAATCAAATCATAATCTTTCCCATATGGGTAAAACATACTTAGCATAATCATATTATCAAACATAACCTTTGGTTGCTAGTGGATCTGCTCTTCTGATTCAGAGACGGAGGTGTTGTTTCCATCTGTGATGGGCTATCCAGATACGATTTGTTGTTCGATCCATTGTGCACAACTGGTTTCATGATACTAAGTGAGTTTAGTTGCGTTGATTGCAAGGGCTTCAAGTGCTGACTTTGCAAGAACATGCTGCTGTCCGGGTGCAGTTTGTTATAATTGATGTTCTCATTGTCTTCTAGATTGATGGGCTTGGTTGCTGCATATTGAGCTATGCTTGCCTCTATTATGTTGCTAGCTACTGCTCTAATGTAGTTGGTGCTGTTGGTTTTTCTGTTTCTTACCAGCTTTTGTTTTTTGTTGGTTTTTTTTTTTACTTATTTAGCTTAAGCTCTTTGTGTAGCTTTAGTTAGTTTAGTTGGCTTACTTTGTCGGCGGTTTTAGGCCTCTCCGTCCTCGTATGAATATGAAGAATGGGGCGAGAAAACTCTTCATAAAAAGTTGGCCTTGTTTCCACACTGATGCAAATTAAGGAAGGGTGAGTTTCGTTGCCTTGATATATTATTGGTTTTTCTGGTGAATAAAAAAGATTTTTATTTGCCAAATAATAATAATAATAATAATAATAATAATAATAATAATAATAATAATAATAATAATAATAATAATAATAATAATAATAAGGAAAAATTCCTTAGAATAATCCAATCTTTCATCCATTTTCTCACAATAATCCCATATTTTGATTAACCCTAAATAATCTTAACTTTAGGAGATATTTGCATTGCGTATGGTGAACCCATGTAACTTATTACCTCTTCAACTGGTAATATGCTCATAAAGAATATATTAAAAAAACTGAAAGAAAAAACAAAACCAGCCACCAACATGTTCTTCCCTCACCACCACCACGAACGACTGCCACACCCTTCCACCACCACCAACGACTTGCAAATATCCTCGACCATCGTTACAACAACCCGCTCTTTTCTTCACCACCCTTCACACGGACACACCACTATTATGAATTATCCTCTACCACCAGTTGCAACCATCATCTTTAGAATGCCCCAAATCACCAAATACAAAAGTAGAGACAATAAATAAAGATAACCCACAAAAATTTAAATCAAGCCAAGCAAAAGAGATCTTCAAAGAAAAGGATGAATCTTTTCAAATGTAGATAAGTATTATCCACTGTTTTGGAGATAGTCTGAAATGAAATCAGAGCACTACCGTCATCAAATCAATTTCAAAATTCTTGTCCATTGTTCTCTTTCTTATTTATGATTTGATTTTAAAGTAAATTCCAATTTATAAAAGTAATTATGGTTTTTAACTTCAAGGCAAAGAAGAATTAGAATTTTTATTTTAGAAAATAATGACAGAGACAAGTAGAAACGTAGAATTGTCAGCAAAGTTCAACAATAATTAGCCTGTGAGAACTCAATCTTAAAATACAACCCAATTATCAAGACTATTGGTCAAACATTTCCAGTTCGACAGTTTCCATGATTTGCTTCAATGAAACTCCAAAATATACCATCAGAATATGAAAGAAATGAGATTATTAGATTGTGAGTGGACATTGAAAGGCAAGAGAAATAGGTTGTACTGGTTGTGGAGATAAATGTTGGTGACAGTGAGGGTGGAAGGAAAAGAGAAGGAGAAGGTAGCATGCACTGGCAAGGAATTGGAGACTGGAAAATGGATTACTTTGTTTTTTTTAAAAAAAAAAATTTACTTGCTATAGCAAGTCATAAAATGAGAAGTGATGTTCATAGCAAACACCCTATAAAGTTTGGATTATTTATGGTTAATCAATAGTTGGGATTATTGTAGGAAAATCAGTAAAAGATTGGATTATTGTGGGCAATTTTTCCTAATAATACTAATAATAATAATAATAATAATAATAATAATAATAATAATAATAATAATAATAATAATAATAAGGGATATTCCATGTGGTAACCCTGAGGTTTTGGGTTTTCCACGTGGTAACCAAAACTTTTAAAAAATCCATGCGGTAACCCTGAGGTTTACGTAAATATTCCATCATGACCTTTTTGCACATAAAAAAGTTAGCAAACGTTAATTTTGAAGCTTTATGGCTGTTGTATGCATATTTATGCGACTCACCATTTCAAATGCCATCAGTTTGAACCTTTTCCCCCAAAATATAACCCTCAAATCTACCATTTATCATCCAAATCATATTTTTTTCATCAAATCCAAAGATGGTAGAGTTTGGGTTTATATTTTGGGGAAAATGGCTGAGACAGATGGCATTTATAATGCTGAGTCGCATATATAGGCGTACAATAACCTTAAAGCTTCGAAATTAATGTTTCATAACGTTTTGCTAACGTTTTATAAGCAAAAAAGTCATGGAGGAACAATCTGGTAAACCTCAGGGTTACCATGTGAATTTTTTAAAAGTTTTGGTTACCACGTGGAAAACCCAAAATCTCAGGGTTACCACGTGGAATTTCCCTAATAATAATAATAATAATAATAATAATAATAATAATAATAATAATAATAATAATAATAATAATAAAGTAATAATTTAATAGTTTTTGAGCCATCTTCTCTCTACATTCTCTCTCTAAGAACTCTCTCTGTAGGCGATTTCGATTGCCCAGCCATGGCGCGCAGACGACGAGGTCGACCACCGAGGGCGGAGGTAGTGGGGTGTGCTTTCTCCTCCACATGAAGGCTAAGTTGCTGTAGTGGGACGGCGGTTCCCCAGTTCCAAAATCGCCACCTATATTCTTCGATAAGCGAAGAACCCTAACTATGGAATTCACTCCAAAGCGTGCTCCAATCGCCTGACGGTGGTGTTCTAGTATCCAGATCGAGTGGTAGCAACCCATTCCAACAGTTCGTTCATCTTCAAAACCTAATTTGAGGATCGAAGGCGTTTTGGTGCAACCCTAAATTGTTTTAGGGGTTTTGGTTCTGAGAGGACGATCTTCTCATCCCTAAAGATGAGAGTTCGATTTCTCCTGCCTAACCCAGATTGCAGCTAAGGGGATGAACCTCACAAGGCTTCGAGGCTTCAAGGTACGATGATGCTTCCCTGTGTTTGGAAGGTTAGTGTTCGAGATACTGTTGTGGTGTTGTGACCTTTCTGCAACATTCTTATGACCTGGGAATCGAAGTTTTAATTTCTGGTTGCCTTGCTTCTTGAACCCAAACCCTAAAATTGTTTTTTTAGGTCGTTTTGAGTTTTGACCTATTCATGAACTGCGATTGCAGTTTTGTTTTAGAGGATAACACATATGTTGTTATTCCTTCATGTGACATTTCAACAAGTCCTATGGCCAATGATGCCCCCTGATTCTTGTGGAATGTATGTTCAAGTTAATTTGCTGTTTGAAGTTTTGGTGGGTAGTGTCGTGTTCCCCCAACCTTAGCAAGTAGTAACGAGGTAATCTGTTTTGATGATCTCCTGGTTCACTGGTTGTATGTATTACTGTGATGAGCACCTGGTTGTATATATGGCTATTTTTGACTATATGGCTGGTCTTTGCGCTTGTGCACCGCTGGAAGACTTGGCTGCTCCAGGTCTGGCAGACATGAGGTTCCTTTCCTTGAGTATGGCCAAGCATCCTATTTTGGAGAGGCACTCTGCTTAATGCTGCTGCTCCCACAAACAGCTGCTGCTCTTCTTAGTATGCTATGGTGTAGGTAGGTACTGAGACTACACCAGCTTGAGGGAGAACTCATTATGCTAGAACATTATGCCCAGTATTTGTTTTCTGAGCCATGGGCTTAATTGGGGTCCAGTGTTACTGAAAAGAGTGTGAGCCAAAGGTAAATGTTGGTATTTGCTGCTTGCTGCTGATGCCTAGGAGTAATGGTCTACTGCAACATATGGCAGCCATAGGTTGTTTGCTGCTGATCTCTGTGGCATTGGAGGATTGTCTTGTTATGTGTTGTGTAAAATTCAAAGCAGCTTCATTGCTTCGAATCACAGGGACTCATCAAGGGTAGTCTTTGAACAAGGATCATTTCTTGCTGATTTATGAAGCTGATGCCACGAGCAATCTCAAGCTAGTGATGGGCTAGCTGTATATGCCACGAGCTTTTGGAATGGGTTTTGTTTTTTCATGTAATGTATGAAACCGTTTAGTTTTCGATTGGTCAAGATTGGCCCATAGCCTTTTGTAAATGTTAGGACGTAACATCTGTAGTATCAAGGAAATTTTTCCTTTTTTTGGAGTCGACTTCCTTGACTAGCGAATGACGAGGGGTCTGTCTCTCAGAAGCTACGTTTGGATCGTCTTCTCAGTCTTTTGGAACTTTTGTAAGCTTCGGCTATTTTTTCTGGCATATAAACTTACTTTGCCAAAATAATAATAATAATAATAATAATAATAATAATAATAATAATAATAATAATAATAATAATAATAATAATAATAATAATAATAATAATAATTAGCCTTAGCTAAGGAGACACCAGCGGCCCAAGAGGAGACTCATGTACCAACAAAGGGCAAACTTCCTGTTACATCTACGTAAGCATCTTTACCATGAACCCAATTACACAGTAAGAGATCTGCTGGCCCAAGATCTTTTCTTACTTCTAAAGAGAACCCCATCGGCGCCTCCTTACGGACAAAGATTCTAACTTTGCAGCAGATATCCACAAGCATGTCCGAACCAAATTATGTCGAAACTTCACACCGACAACACTTGAGCTATAGACTGCGTGATCCCCCATACATCCATCTTGACACCGTTGCAGCTCGGGCATAGGCTACCTTCAGCGTACAAGGGAACAGTGAGCCGATAACATCTTTAACATGACATATTTTCCTCATAGTCCAGGTAGCTGTTGGAGGTGAGTTGTAGACCAACCAATTACCCCTTTAGTGTACACCCCATGAACCAATTTAACCCATAGAGACTCCTGCATAACATAGATATGCCAAGCTAACTTACCAATTGTAGCAGTATTCCATAGCTTTAAGTTTCTAATGCCTAAGCAACCCTCTTTCTTAGGAGTGCAGATTTTACCAACGAACATTACCAGGCTTCATACTCTCCTTAGTGCCATGCCAAAGGAAGGATCGAAAAACCGAGTTGATCAGCTTGATCACATACTTAGGAAGAAAAAGATTTAGTACTAATATATGGAAATACTCATCAAAATAGAGTTGACTAACTGAAGACACCCATCATAAGAAGGATGCTTTGAGTGCCATGAGCAAACTCGACTAGTCATCTTGTCAACCAAAATATCATAATCCGCACTGGTTATGCGCTTCAGAGACAAAGGCACACCCAGGTATTTGAAAGGTAGGAAGTCAAGAGGGAAGTGGAGTAACTCAGCAATCCTTTGTGTGAAAATGGGACAAGCACCAACAACGTATACGACAAATTTACCCGCATTAGCAGTCAAACCAGAGGACTCTGAGAAATGGGTCAAACAAGAAGCTAAAGTCTGCACAAAATGAACCTCAGCTTTGCAAAACAACATAAAGTCATCAGTAAAACACAAGTACAGTAATTTGATGGTTTTACATCGAGGATGGAACTTGAAAAGACCTTCGCACTTGTATGATTTACTCACATTATAGTAGTCAAACATAAGATCAAGTCTTAACTTTCTAATTCCCACCTTTTAATGTCGTAAGGAGTAGGAGGGCATTCGTTGTGAGACTTAAATTTGTTAGAAATGACACTTTTTCCATCAATAAAATAAAAAGAATCAAGATATAATACGCGTAAATGACAACGTTGTGATTATTTTTTATTATTTTCATTTTCATTTCTAAAATTTTACCAAACAAAGAGATAGGAGTCTCATCCGAAATCTCACATAAGTGTCATAATTTCTATTTCCATCTACCAAACAGATTAACGAGGCAACTATATATTCTACTCCAATTATAAGAGCCATATATAGACTCTAGAAGCTTTCACCGTGACCAATGACCGGTGGCAATTAAGAATAGGATAAAGAGCTGCGCATTTGTAACAACACTAACGGGAACCTCAACCACCATTGACGACGGTAATTTCTTCATCCTATCTTGTTTTTAAACTGCTCTTTTGTTAGGGTTCTAGTGTTTTAAACTGCGTATTTTCTTCTTCTCAACACCAATTTTGGATGGCTTTTAAGGTTCTGATGTTAGCTACCGGAACGTTGCCGCCGGCGACCTGGATCTCGTTTTCTTACCACTCCGGCACGAATGTTCCGAAACTCTATTCGATACAACATTCGGCGTTTCAGGTAACTACGAATTATTACTCTTGCTCTGTGACTGTTTATTGGAGAATGCTTGCAGAATTAACTTAAATTCATTTAGGTTACCTAGATTTTCTTGAAAATTGAAGTTAGTACATTATTTGAGGAGATTGTTACAGGGAGAATTCTAAAGGGGAATATCTTGAATCTGTCTGGGTTTGATATATTTACAGGAGAGAATAAGTGAGTCTTCACTATCTGGGAAGCTCCTGAGTATGTTTCTATAAAATCAAGGAGGGGGAAAATAGGTTGCACAAAATTTCGGTAGGGGAGATACAAAAAGGTAAGTGAAGGGGATTGAAACTGAGTCGCAGTCATTTGATAGAGGATAGAGAAGAAACCAAGGTGAACCACATACAAGAAAGTGTGAAGCATAGAGAATGAGATACTATACTGGGTAAATATTTACCTTAGTTGAGTCTAGGTAAATAGTACACTTTTGGAGTAATAGAGTACTTCATAGAAAAGCTCCCTTTCCAATTTTTCTCCATTAATTATTTCCCATTAATTTGTTTTTTCCCATTATTAGTGTAGTAGTTTATATTAGCAAGTTTCTCATAGCCAAACTTGTATTTACGCAGAAAAGATGTTGGAGTTCGAGTAGAAGAAACCTGGTTCAAAACCCAGTAATAACACGACATAGTCCTCGATGTGTCTTGGGAGAAACGGTTCGATCAAGCATTGAAAGCTTGCACCAAGACCCAGGAATAATCATTCCTCAACCATGCTATGATTTTGATTTATTGGCTGGTGCAGCAAACAAGATTAGTACTCTCGAAACATCACAAATGCTCAATGAGTTGAAGCATAGCTTTCTACTAATGGATTTGGATCCAGCAACAGCGAAGGCTGTCATTCCTTTTGTAGGACCTTTCCTTTCGGCATTTTCATTCCTTTTCATCTTAAGGATTGTTATGTCGTGGTATCCCAAACTTCCGTTGGGCAAGTTCCCGTATGTTGTTGCGTATGCACCCACGGAGCCACTTCTTGTTCCTACGCGCAAAGTGATTCCACCTCTCGGTGGAGTGGATGTAACACCCGTAGTCTGGTTTGGACTACTTAGTTTCCTAAATGAGATATTAGTCGGACCTCAAGGGCTTCTTGTCCTGCTTTCCCAACAGACATAGGTGACAAAAACGTCCGAGAGAGTTGATGTTCATTACTCATTATGATGTATTTTGTAACACCATGTCTTATACTTCTATTTTTACAACACTTCATGTAACTATGCAAGTTTTGGGAGATTAAAGGAACACATAGTTGCCTCAGTTGAGGCTTTAGCTCTAGATTTCTATTTAAAGTTTTGTCAAGGAAATGATAAAAAAGATATCCAGTAATACAATTGTGCTTTGACATCATTCAAGACTTTGATTATAGCGTTGTATGCATCTCTAACATCAACTATTATGAACAACATAGATATCATTTGAAATTCCACAAAAAAGGTAAGAACAAAGAACATTTGTGCTAAAGCGCCAAATTTGAAGATTGTCAGGGCTAGAAAGCCTCTATAGGTTGCGTAGATTTACGTCAGATCCCAAAACTAAATTACATAACTATGTTGCTTTCGTTTTGAACAACAATTTACCATCTTTACGTAAAACATGCACAATAATGAGGTGAACAGAAGCTTTTCTTAAACTAAGTACATTCTATTAGGGAACTAAATAATGTATAACAAATTACAACTCGGGAATTTTTGTGTGATGACAATATTGAAATTACAAGATGATAAAAGTAATAAACTATGAAGATATTTGTGTAACGACAACTGTTACCCGGAAACTTGATACGAGTTGAAGGCGTGTGCTCACTATCCTTTTGTGATATTTCCCCCACAAAGGTACTTGGGTTTGATATTTGGAAATTCACAATGAGATACAATCAACAACAATACAACCTTAGTACTTAGGATGTATTACGTAATAGCTTTGTGTTTGAGAAAACTATGAGCAATGTAAAGCTTGAAAACAAGAGTTAATTACTCTCTTGATCAAGCAAAGAACAAATGAGAGAATGAGAGAATAGGAATTCAGATTTTTGGTGCAAGAAACTCAAGCACCCAAGCCTCCTATTTATACTCAAAGAGTATAGAGGAGCCTATGCTCATAATCACCATCTTAATGATCATATTGATGATCATAGCCTTCAATGCCATTATTCTATAGCATAATTAACCTTAATACTCCCCAATTATAACAGAGATTATGAGCATTAAGACGAATCCAAGGCATTAAACACAAAGAAAACGGGAAGAAAAGCAACGGTCATCTTGGAATACTGACCGCCGAGTCGGCGATTGGTCCACAAAGAGGACCGCCGACTCGGCTTTTGGTCACTGACCAAAACCAACATTTCCAGTAGCCAAAAGCCGACTCGGCTGTGGCTACACAAGGGGGATCGCCGAGTCGGCTTTTGGCCACTGCCTTGATCCCCCTTTTTCCTTTGTTTCCTTTGTTTAAGAAATAACTTAAATGCCTTTTGGACCTCGTATATTAATACGTTTTGTCCCACTACTTTTAGTAGCTTTAGTGACGTATACGGACTAGTAAATTAATACGATTGGTCCCACTACCTTAGTAGTACTTGATGATTAAAATATACAGGATTATTATACACTAAATGTTCAACAATCCTCCCCCATTTTGGGTATAATAAGCCTCTCATTTACCAAAACTCATAATACATTTCATGCATCAACGCTAATATTCCTACGGATTGAATTAACGCCTAGTACAACACACTTAACAAGTGATCGAGCCAGAATTGATTTCCATAAGGAATTGAATCAAATGACCCTTCCAACCACTTGAAGATGTAGTACACACAAAACAAATAACACAAAGTTATTAACTTGACACATTATAAGGCCGTGTCCGTATCTTATTCATAAGTTTATCATAGTCATTATGCCAATCTTGACTACTTGAAGCGGCCACACTTCAAACTTATATAGGTAGGTTCTCATTACGTATAAGGCGTATCCCCGTACCAAGAGCTCTTCAACTCTTGATCTTGAGAACTTTCAAGACGACTACCTTATTCCATCACGGTACAAAGCAACGATGGGTCATATACGAGTTGCTTTATCAAAAACCAAGTGGACTTTACCACATTGAATTCAGACACGATGTTACTCATGCGTGAATTGGGCTTTCCCAAATGATTTTACTGACATAAACCGATCTCAACTGAGGCTTTCTCAATTGAGTCTCTATTCATGGCTTTCGTAAACGAATCCGCCACATTGAACTTAGTGTTCACATAGTCAAAAGTTATGACCCCGTTAATGATAAGTCCTTGCACTAGGCTATGCCTAAGAGCAATATGACGAGACTTACCATTATATACTTGACTATACGCTCTACCTAAGGCCGTCATGCAATCCGCATGGATTGCCACCGGTGAAATTGGCTTAGGCAACAAAGGTATCTCAAACATGAGATTCCTTAACCACTCTGCTTCACTAGCTGCTGAAGCTAGATCGATAAACTCAGCTGACATCGTAGAGTCGGCTATACATGTTTGTTTCTTAGAGGACCAAGAAATGGCACCTCCCCCATAAACAAACACCCAACCACTAGTAGAAGAGTTGTCCTCTTCATTAGTGATCCAACTAGCATCAGAATAACCTTCTAGAATAGGAGGTTCTCCGCTATATGCTATACCATAATCCTTGGTACGCAACAAGTATCTTAATACTCTTCTAATAGCCATCCAATGATGGGGACCTGGGTTACTAGTAAATCTACTGAGTTTACCCACCGCAAATGCTATGTCAGGCCTTGTACTAGTCATAGCATACATCAAAGATCCTATGACCTTTGAATACTCCAATTGTGAAAGTGGTTGACCGGTATGTTTTGCAAATTTCATACCCGGTTCCATGGGAGTAGAGACCGGTGCTTTATCAAGCATATTAAATCGCTTAAGTATCTTCTCAACATAGTGAGCCTGACTTAACTTAATACGGTTCCCTTGCCTTATGATCTTAATGCCTAAGATCACATCAGCCTCCCCCATATCCTTCATCTGAAAGGATCTAGACAAAAAATCTTTTGTCTCTTGGACTTGTGCCTTACATGTTCCAAATATAAGCATGTCATCGACTTATAGACAAATGATAACGCCATTACCATGGCTATCAAACTTGCTATATACACACTTATCGGCTTGATTCAACTTGAATCCAAAGGACAATATAGTTTTATCAAATTTTTGATGCCACTGCTTAGGTGCTTGTTTAAGTCCATACAAAGACTTGACTAGTTTACACACCTTTTGTTCTTGTCCTTTCAAAACAAACCCTTCGGGTTGTTTCATATACACTTCCTCATCTAATTCCACATATAGAAATGCGGTTTTAACATCCATTTGATGTATTTCTAGATGATAGACCGTAGCTAACGCTACCAATAACCGAATAGTGGTTATTCTTGCAATCGGTGCATATGTATCGAAATGATCGATACCGTGCTTTTGTCTAAAGCCTTGAGCCACTAAACGGGCTTTGAATTTATCAATAGTACCGTCGATTTTCATTTTCTTTCTGAAAATCCACTTGCAACCGATTGGTTTACAAGTCGGAGGAAGATCCACTAACACCCAAGTGTTATTTCCCATGATGGATTGCATCTCATCATCGATAGCTTCTTTCCAAAAAGCGCTATCATGTGATGCCATAGCATCGCTATAAGTCAATGGGTCACCTTCCACATTATATAAATATGGAACACTAGAAGATACTTCACTTCTATCACCTTCAACCAAGTATACTTGGAAATCCGGTCCAAAGCTCTTCGCTTTCCGTTGTCTCTTACTCCGTTTAGGAATAGGATCAACTAAATCAAGTTCATCTAGTTGTTGACTTTCACCAACATCTAGAAGTGAACTTTGTTGACTATCATCAACACTTTCATTGGTACAACTTTGTAGATTTCGTTGTCTACTCAATGATGAAAATCTATTTTCATCAAAAATCGCATCTCTTGACTCTATAATCGAATGAATCGATATATAGTCATTTTGTTCTATGACCTAGAACCTATAGGTTTTGCTATGAATAGCATAGCCTATAAAGATGCATTCAAGCCCACGTTCACCGAGCTTCTTTTTCTTGTTGCCAAGCACTCCTACAATGGCCCTACAACCCCAAACCTTAAGATAACTTAAGTTTGGTTTCTTTTTGTACCAAAGTTCATAAGGAGTTTCCTTATTCGTTCTCATTGGAACTCGGTTAAGAATGTGACAAGCCGTCAACATTGCTTCACCCTAAAATCCATCACTCAAACCCGAGTAGGATAACATGGAATTAACCATCTCTTGTAGAGTACGGTTTTTCCTCTCCGCCACACCATTAGATTGTGGTGCATAACCGGCGGTTGTTTCATGAATTATACCCATTGAACTAAAATAGTTTGGATCATAATATTCACCTCCTTTATCGGTTCTTAACCTTTCAAGTTTACTTCCAATTTGTAATTCTACTTCATTATGGTGCACTACCTTTTTGAGTCTCCTCCTCCAAGTAGTATAGTCCACCTCTTTTAATACCTTGCCTAATAGTTTGTCTTGTCTGAGCATCCTGCACAATACAATAACCAGGTTTCATGAGAACAGTGCAATTGAGATCCTTCGTAAGTTGACTGATAGATAACAACTTATGTGACAAATCAGGAACAAACAGAAAATTTTTTAAAGTGAGTTTTTTTTTATTGAAATTAATAGTCCCAGCTCCACCCACTTTAATTTCATCCCCATTTGCCATCTTAATTTTCAAGGATCCAAGAAACTGATTTACCAAGTCCCAATCTATATTTTCAAGGATCCAAGAAATAACCATCGAATCGTGCCGGGTCCACTGGTTGTACACTTGTTCGTCTGGGGATAGTGGTTCGGCAATGATGTGACTAAGTCGACCACGACCCTTGAGGCCAATTGCATCAGCCTGGACCATGTAGTATAATTTTGGTGGGTTAACTTCTCGGTGAGGGATACAGATTGGGTGTTGGTTCCGGATTCATTGGGTGTTTTGGTGGGATTTAACTATGAAAACAGTTGCATCAATTGACACATTGTAACATTGTAACACCCCGAGATTTTCTGACTCCATTAATTAATATTTTAATAACTTTTAGAGATTTTATAATTATATTAAATTAATTTTAATGTGGTTTAATAAGTTTCGTTTGTAAACGAATTTAAACATTAACATATGTTTATATTAAAAATACAACTACGACTTCTAAAATAAAGAGGTTTGAATCAAATTATTAATTTATTAGAATGGGTGAACCCATGAATCTAGAAATAATAATAATAATAATAATAATAATAATATTAATATTAATAAGAATAGTCATGAGAAGAGTACTTCTAAACCCTAAACACTCATGAGCCGTCATCCCTAACCTTCCCACCCTTCTTCTCTCTTCTCCTCCCTCACGCCAGTTTTCAGAAGCCCAAACCCGCGCTCTCCTCCCTCACGACAGCCAGCAGCAGGCGAGGCTGTCTCCTTTCTTTCACGGCAGCCCAGGTGCGGTTCCTTCCTCCCACGGGCAGCTTCCAGCGGCCCATCCACCAGCCGCAGCAGTGGCTGCCCCTGTGCCGCCAACACTCCTTTTGGTGCGCCACCATCACAACAAACCTTAATCCTCATTTTATTTTAGTTTCACCATTGTAAGACATCTTCTCTTTTCCATTGATTTTGTAGTTTAATTTGAGTTTTACTAAGTGTTTTGAGTATGAGATTGGTTTTGTGTTAATTTCATTGAATCTTATTATGGGTAGTAGTTAAAAGTGTTGTTTTTGAGCATAATTTGATTAGGGTTTGAAATGTTATTGGAAATTATGGGTTGTGTGTGTGTTCTTTGAATCTTACTATGAGTATTAATTTAAAGTGTTGTCTTTGAATATTAAATAAGTTAGGTTTATATTATGATGAATTTAAAATGTAGTATTTTGAGTAAATTAACTTATATTAAGTTATATTTTGATAGAATTTAAAGTGAGTTAGTATTAGAAAGTTGAATTGAACTTGAATAAATTAGGATGATGAATTTAAAAGTAGTATGTACTACTTTTGTGGCTTGGATGGTGTTTTACTAACTAGAAATGTTGTATAAGCTTGTGTATGTGACATTGTCGATGATTGTGGTGAGTTGTTGTGCATAGCTGAGCTTGGTCGTTAAATTGATATGGCCAATTGTGATGCTAAATTATACGACTTTGACCCAAGTTATACGAATCGTTATTAATTCGTCAAACTACAAAATTTATTTATTCTTAATCGTCTTACTTTAAAAACCTTGGAAAAATAATAAATCACTACTACCATAAGTAATATGATTGATGATTTGGTGTAATATCATATATTATGCGTCCCTAAACTTTCCCATTAGTAGTTTGATTAAAGCACAAGCATAGGGTCGCGTTAGTTCACTTGAACACACCTTTGTGTAGAATTCACTAGACTCTAATGTTATGGTTTGATTGGAATTGATGACGTAGTTCATGTGTGAACATGGGTTGAATTTATTGCATGAGTGTGTTTAGAATGCGCATTAGTTTGAATTGAAACTTGTTCGGCTAATAGTGTAGTTTGAATGGAGTCAGTGCTTCTTGAATGATGTGAAGTAAGCTTATTAGTCTTACTCTTAACGTGTATAGGTGCCCGGTTCATAAGAGGGGCGTAAGAACCTCCTTTGAAGTGATTTTTGCGACTTGTTATCTTGCAGCTGTAGGTAAGTACACGCAGTAGCTAATTCTTGTATCTTGCTTATGTTTTCTTTGCGTAGCAATATTATATGAGCTATGTTGGATATGAACTGCTATTAAATATTAGTAAGTTAGTGCTACAAGTGGGAATCAGCTGAAGTCATAGTAGAGAATGGGTTCTGATATCGCAAGATTAGAATGTTGAATTGTATGAGATTGAAATGGGAATAAGTCCCCTTATTTGAAGAGACTTTAAGTTGGATATTTACTGTGACTCCACTGGATTGGTACCCCAGCTGGATTAGTTCCCGGAGGCATTGACCGTCTATATATGGTCGCTGTACGGGGGTATGATCATACTTTGCCATTGGGCGCCGGCATGGCCGTCACCGTCCTTGGCTGAGGTGTTGCCATGTGGGTCTTGCAAACCCCAATATGGTGGCCTCTAGTCACATATGAAGATATATATAAAAGAAATTGAAGAAATAGAAGACGGTGAAGATTTTGAGAAGTATGTTGAATTGAGAAATAGGTGGAGTAGAGGCTTACACGTTTGGATATCTTCCTCGCCTTGCTTTGTCGAAATTGTTTATTGGTTACGTATGCATAATTTATTGTTAGTTACTGACGTGTACTGTTGTTTCCTCGTTGTTGGCTCATCTTTGATGGCCCTGCTATGACACGTTGGTCTACGACCTTACGTTGAGCAGTAGGGGTATCATAGATAGCACTTGCAGGTTTTTGGAGTCCTGTGCTTTGCATACGGGGGGTATTGAGTGAGAATCTTGACACGTGCCATGTTCTAACTATTTTTAACGCTTTAAGTGTTTTTGGATTGAAATTGTATATGTTTTTGGTTGAGGCGCGTGCCCTCCTTTTGATGTAATTAGTTCCGCTGCGAAGTTTTATTTTGCTTTATGTTTCGTTATAGTATCTTGAATGGTTTGTATAGCTGGGTATGTTTTTGGAAAACCTAAGTGTTTACATGGGAACCACGATCCATGCTTAGCATGTCGACAGAGGTTTTGGCGATGATCATTCCGCCGTGATTTTTATTACAGGACTATTAATGCCTCTTCTCGTAATGGTTTATTGTCTGTTTGATCCTTTTGGCGCGTTAAAATTCAAGGCAGATGCTGCCGAAATTTCCGTAGAATTTTGTTTGAAAGTTTTTCCATAACCTCTTTAAATCAAACTTTATTTGTCTTTTTATTTCCTATTATTTTGTTTTAAATGTAACACCCGAATTTCCTCCGTTCTCTTTCGGTTTTGGTTCCGTTCAGAGGGTTGGAAATTCAGGGGTGTTACAGGTGGTTACCAGAGCCAGTGGTTCCTATCTTTCCTAAACGCTTTGTGTTTTCTTTAATACTTATTCTTTTTGCTTTTTTTTTAAAGTTAAACTGTTCTGAGAGTATGGGTAGATATGGGTTAGGTGCATTTCCATACGCATGCGTTTTGATTATTACTGCACATCAAATTTACATGTTTATGTCTACATTCTTTGCGATGATTGTATTGGATCCTTGTAATGGATTTGTTGTGACTTAACAAATGACATGTTATTTATTGAAATTTTTAGTATGAATTATGGTAGTAGGAGCAAATGTTGCTAGTTATGAGTTGCGTAAAAGGCTACATTTTTTTTTATGTAAATGTCCTAGTTAAGCTACGAGTTATCGTACTTACCTTCACGTGGATGGTTATATAACCTCCAACCTTATATTAGTTGATTATGTACGTGTTTCATTGGTTAGTAGTTTATGTCAATACTATTATTTAGGTAAGCTTATTAGTTCATGTTTTTTTTAGTAATGTTAAAAGACTAGTTATTTTGAAATAAAGTTGAATTTCATGCAAAACAAGAATGTATGCCTAGTTGGGAATTGTATACAAATGTGTTCTTGACGATGAAGCATATTACCTTAAAGAATCGTGAACATCCCTCGATTTCGAACTTTTGATTGCAGGAAAAATGCCTCCGTTGTCTAGTCAACGTTTGAAGAGACGCTCAACAAACAAGGCCTTACGAGATCTAGTCATGGAGCTGGCCGAGGAAAGGAGGTCTAGGTCTGCACCTGAGGTTGAGACGGCAGCCTCCATGAGCAAGAGCATCTCACAGAACAAACCCCCTGTGTTTACCGGAGCTGGAGAACCCGCAGTTTTAGAAAACTGGTTACGGGAATTTGATAAGATCTTCAACGTGGTGCAATGCCCCGAGCATCTGAGAGTGGATCAAGCCGCTTTCTATCTACAAGAAGAAGCTGATTACTGGTGGTCCAATACCAGGGATAACTTGATGAGTGATCCTCAGGAGCCGTTGCAATGGAAAGAGTTTAAACGGGTGATTCGGGAAAAATTTTACCCACCTCATATCAGAAAGCAAAAGTCCAATGAATTTTCCAAGCTCGAGATGGGGGATCTAACAGTTGACGAATACTACAAGAAGTTCATGGAGTATGTGAAGTATTGCCCTGATGACGTCCCTACCGAAGAACAAAAGATGCAGCGTTTTGAATTGGGGCTGAGGAATGACATTCAAGTGCATGTTGATAGTGACCGGTACACTACTCTGGATGCGATGTACCAAAGAGCTGCTCAAGTGGGGAGTCTACTGCATAAAGATAAAGGAAAGAAACCTGAGGCTATTAGTGTAGGTGTCAACAGTGGGGATAAGAGAAAAGAGAACTTCCAGCAACAGCACCATTCCCAGCAGAACAAGAAACACATGGGCTTTTTAAGCTTCGAAAGAAGTAGGAAGTCGCACCATAGGGGGTTCAAGGATCAAAAGAAGATTGTAGACCGTAATGGTAAAGAAAGAGTTTACTTCTGTCGCAGGTGTCCAAACAACCACCCAGGGAAGGATTGTGATGGGAACTTGGTTGAATGTAATTTTTGTGGCAAGCTAGGGCATCGTGACTTCGAATGTTATGCCAAACACGGGCGTCCGAATCAACTAACTGGGGGACAACAGAATGTCAATCAAAAGAATTTGGGGCATCAGAGGAATGGGAATGACTACCGTGGTCAAAGCCTATATCAGCCGAAGAATGGAAATGGATATCGGTCTAATCCAAGCAGCTACAAACCCGGAGAGTCTAGTGGTCGAAATGCTGGAAGTGCGGGAACTAGTGCACCTTCTACTCAACCAACACCTGGGAGATTGACCGCCATCAGCACAAAGGAAGCAGAGAATGCAAAGGATGTGGTGACAGGTACGTTTCTTGTGAACTCCGTGCCTGTCAACGTGTTATTTGATACTGGAGCATCAAATTCTTTTGTATCTGCATCAATGATCGATAAGTTAGGATTAAAGGACCCCGAAACTTGTTTGTACGCCGTAGCAGTTCCTTCAGGAGAATTATACCAATGCACTAGAGTTTATAAGAGTGTTCCTTTGACCATCGGGGGGACAATTTTTCCTAGTGACCTATATGAGTTAAAGATGTGTGACTTGGACATTATTCTTGGGATGGACTGGTTGGGACGGTTTAAAGCAATTGTTGAATGTGAGAGGCAAGAAGTCAAGCTTGTGGGACCTAAGGGAAAGGTTGTTAAGTACTGCAAAGTTAATTCTGGGATGCAAACAAAGATGGTATCGTCTCTGAAGATGAAAACCCTATTGAGGAAGGGATTGCCAAGTTACCTATGCCATGTGCGTAAGATAGAAGACGAGATTTTTACTCCTGAATCAGTGCCAGTTGTTAAGGAGTTTCTCGATGTTTTTCCCGAGGAGATACCGGGAATGCCACCTGTTAGAGCTGTTGAGTTCACCATAGACCTAGTGCCGGGGGCGGGACCTATATCGAAAGCACCATATAGATTGGCACCAACTGAAATGGAGGAACTTAAAAAGCAAGTTGAAGAGTTATTAGAGAAGGGATACATTCGACCGAGTGTGTCGCCTTGGGGAGCACCTGTCTTGTTTGTTCGTAAGAAGGATGGAAGTATGAGACTATGCATTGATTATCGGGAATTGAATAAGATAACTGTGAAGAACAAATACCCTCTTCCGAGAATCGATGATTTGTTTGACCAACTTAAGGGAGCAGGGTTATTTTCCAAAATTGATTTGAGGTCTGGTTATCATCAGCTGAGGATTGCGGAGCGTGATATTCCAAAAACAGCTTTTAGGACTCGATATGGGCACTTTGAGTTCACAGTGATGCCTTTTGGGTTGACAAATGCACCTGCAGCTTTTATGTGCATGATGAATCAGGTGTTTAGTTCGTGCCTTGACAATTTCGTGGTGGTCTTTATTGATGATATCTTGGTGTACTCGAAGGATAAAGAAGAACACGAGCAACACTTGAGGAAGGTATTGCAGATACTTCGGGAGAATCAGCTGTATGCCAAATTTTCTAAGTGTGAGTTCTGGCTTGAAAAAGTGTCATTCTTGGGTCATTTCATTTCCAAAGAGGGAGTTTCCGTCGATCCAGCTAAGATTGAGGCAGTGAGAGATTGGCCTGCACCAAAGAATGTGACTGAAGTAAGGAGCTTTTTGGGTTTAGCTGGTTACTATAGGAGATTTGTGAAGGATTTCTCAAAGATCGCTCGCCCCATGACCAACCTGATGAAGAAAGACAAGAAGTACGAGTGAACAGAGGATTGTGAAGTAGCTTTCCAAACGTTGAAGGAGAGATTGACTACCGCACCAGTGTTGACCCTTCCGGACAGCACATCAGAGTACCTCGTGTATAGTGATGCATCGAAAAATGGGCTAGGGTGTGTGTTGATGCAGGATAGAAAGGTTATTGCTTATGCATCCAGGCAGCTGAAACCGCATGAAGTCAATTACCCGACTCACGACTTGGAGCTAGCAGCCATTGTCTTTGCTTTGAAAATTTGGAGACATTACTTGTATGGAGTGAGGTGTAAGATTTACACTGATCATCAGAGCTTGCGATACTTGTATACGCAACAAAATTTGAACATGAGGCAACGAAGATGGCTTGAGTTGATTAATGACTATGACGTGGAGTTTGATTACCATGAGGGTAGGGCGAACGTGGTAGCCGATGCTCTGAGTAGAAAGACCAATCATTCCGTATCTTCCTTGACTATTCCTAGAGAGTAACAAAGAGACATAGAGAAATTAAATCTTGAGATCGTGCAGCATGGAGAACTTAAGTCCAGATTAGCAGCCTTATCCATCCGACCCTCAATTTTTGAAGAAATTTTAACAAATCAAGTGAGTGACTCTTTATTAGAGAAAACGAGGGAGCAGGTTAAAGAAGGAAAAGCTGAAGGATTCACAATATTCGAGGATGGTAGCATTCGGTACAAGGGTCGATGGTGTGTACCTTCTTCTTGTATAGAGCTCAAGGATAAAATTTTAACAGAGGCTCATAGTTCGATGTATTCCGTCCACCCTGGAGGAGATAAAATGTATCAAGATCTGAAGCAAACATTCTGGTGGTCTGGGATGAAAAGAGATATTGCTGAGTTTGTTTCCAGGTGTCTGACATGTCAGAAAGTAAAGAGTGAACATAAGAGGCCTGCAGGTTTACTCCAACCATTGGATATTCCTGTATGGAAATGGGATGACATCTCCATGGACTTTGTTTTGGGTTTACCGAGGACTAGGTCGGGAAATGACACGTTATGGGTGATTGTGGATAGACTCACCAAAAGCGCGAGGTTCATTCCGATGAATAATCAATGGAGTATGGATCAATTGGCTCGAGCTTACCTTAAGAATGTTGTGCGATGCCATGGTGTCCCTAGGTCTATAGTTTCTGATCGTGATACTAGGTATGTGTCAAAATTTTGGGAAGCTTTCCAGGCAGCTTTGGGTACTGAACTTCTAAGAAGCACATCTTTTCACCCTGCTACCGATGGACAGACCGAGCGCACTAATAGGACTCTTGAAGATATGTTGCGAGCTGTAGCCTTGGATAGGCAAGGATCTTGGGATGAGTGCCTAGATATGGTTGAATTTTCATATAACAATAGTTATCAAGCAAGCATTCAGATGGCACCTTTCGAGGCTTTATATGGTCGTCGATGTCGTAATCCGGTATGTTGGGATGATTTCAGCGAGTCTGTCACTCTAGGCCCGGCTATGTTAGAGGAGATGACCGATCAGGTAAAAATGATTCGAGAAAGACTTAAGGCGGCCCAGGATCGACAAAAGTCCTACGCAGATCTTAAGCGGAGACCTGATGAGTTTGCAGTAGGGGATTATGTACTGTTGAGAGTTTCGCCGATGAAAGGAGTCATGAGGTTTGGCAAGAAGGGAAAGTTGAGCCCAAAGTTTATAGGACCTTATGAGGTCACAGAGAAGGTAGGAAAGGTCGCTTACAGACTAGCATTACCCAATGAGTTGGGTAAGGTCCATGACGTGTTTCATATCTCACAGCTGAAGCGATATGTTCCCGACAAATCTCATGTGCTAGACCCCGAACCCTTAGACCTTGATGAGAATTTGTCTTATGAAGAGAAGCCTATCGAGATCTTAGATTCTAAGGTGCGCAGTACAAGGAGGAAAGATATAAAGATGGTGAAAGTTCTATGGGCTAACCAGCGCACACAGGAGGCAACGTGGGAAACCGAGGACTCCATGCGCGAGAGATACCCACACCTTTTTCCTGAGGTTAGTGAGTTACGGGGTCGTAACTAGGTTCTTAAGGGGGGGTAGAATGCGTTAGAATTTCGCGTGTTTGCATGCATTTTCTCGTCCACGATAACAATTTATTGCAATTTTCATGCTTTTGATTGATTGTTTGAACCAAATTGTGTGATATTTACATGCTTGTGATTAGTTATTTGGGTCGATGTAGGTGATTACAAACACTCGAAATGAAATATGAATAAATATATTTTGATAGATTGAGTATTCTTGTGTCAATGGTGTCGATAAGGACACGATTCTTACGCCAATTCATGAGCTTGAAATAGATAAGACACCTTCTAGAGTTACTAGAAATATAAATTTTCAGGGTTGTACTCTTGTTACCTCAGTTTCGGGGACGAAACTCTTTTTAAGGGGGGTAGTCTGTAACACCCCGAGATTTTCTGACTCCATTAATTAATATTTTAATAACTTTTAGAGATTTTATAATTATATTAAATTAATTTTAATGTGGTTTAATAAGTTTCGTTTGTAAACGAATTTAAACATTAACATATGTTTATATTAAAAATACAACTACGACTTCTAAAATAAAGAGGTTTGAATCAAATTATTAATTTATTAGAATGGGTGAACCCATGAATCTAGAAATAATAATAATAATAATAATAATAATATTAATATTAATAAGAATAGTCATGAGAAGAGTACTTCTAAACCCTAAACACTCATGAGCCGTCATCCCTAACCTTCCCACCCTTCTTCTCTCTTCTCCTCCCTCACGCCAGTTTTCAGAAGCCCAAACCCGCGCTCTCCTCCCTCACGACAGCCAGCAGCAGGCGAGGCTGTCTCCTTTCTTTCACGGCAGCCCAGGTGCGGTTCCTTCCTCCCACGGGCAGCTTCCAGCGGCCCATCCACCAGCCGCAGCAGTGGCTGCCCCTGTGCCGCCAACACTCCTTTTGGTGCGCCACCATCACAACAAACCTTAATCCTCATTTTATTTTAGTTTCACCATTGTAAGACATCTTCTCTTTTCCATTGATTTTGTAGTTTAATTTGAGTTTTACTAAGTGTTTTGAGTATGAGATTGGTTTTGTGTTAATTTCATTGAATCTTATTATGGGTAGTAGTTAAAAGTGTTGTTTTTGAGCATAATTTGATTAGGGTTTGAAATGTTATTGGAAATTATGGGTTGTGTGTGTGTTCTTTGAATCTTACTATGAGTATTAATTTAAAGTGTTGTCTTTGAATATTAAATAAGTTAGGTTTATATTATGATGAATTTAAAATGTAGTATTTTGAGTAAATTAACTTATATTAAGTTATATTTTGATAGAATTTAAAGTGAGTTAGTATTAGAAAGTTGAATTGAACTTGAATAAATTAGGATGATGAATTTAAAAGTAGTATGTACTACTTTTGTGGCTTGGATGGTGTTTTACTAACTAGAAATGTTGTATAAGCTTGTGTATGTGACATTGTCGATGATTGTGGTGAGTTGTTGTGCATAGCTGAGCTTGGTCGTTAAATTGATATGGCCAATTGTGATGCTAAATTATACGACTTTGACCCAAGTTATACGAATCGTTATTAATTCGTCAAACTACAAAATTTATTTATTCTTAATCGTCTTACTTTAAAAACCTTGGAAAAATAATAAATCACTACTACCATAAGTAATATGATTGATGATTTGGTGTAATATCATATATTATGCGTCCCTAAACTTTCCCATTAGTAGTTTGATTAAAGCACAAGCATAGGGTCGCGTTAGTTCACTTGAACACACCTTTGTGTAGAATTCACTAGACTCTAATGTTATGGTTTGATTGGAATTGATGACGTAGTTCATGTGTGAACATGGGTTGAATTTATTGCATGAGTGTGTTTAGAATGCGCATTAGTTTGAATTGAAACTTGTTCGGCTAATAGTGTAGTTTGAATGGAGTCAGTGCTTCTTGAATGATGTGAAGTAAGCTTATTAGTCTTACTCTTAACGTGTATAGGTGCCCGGTTCATAAGAGGGGCGTAAGAACCTCCTTTGAAGTGATTTTTGCGACTTGTTATCTTGCAGCTGTAGGTAAGTACACGCAGTAGCTAATTCTTGTATCTTGCTTATGTTTTCTTTGCGTAGCAATATTATATGAGCTATGTTGGATATGAACTGCTATTAAATATTAGTAAGTTAGTGCTACAAGTGGGAATCAGCTGAAGTCATAGTAGAGAATGGGTTCTGATATCGCAAGATTAGAATGTTGAATTGTATGAGATTGAAATGGGAATAAGTCCCCTTATTTGAAGAGACTTTAAGTTGGATATTTACTGTGACTCCACTGGATTGGTACCCCAGCTGGATTAGTTCCCGGAGGCATTGACCGTCTATATATGGTCGCTGTACGGGGGTATGATCATACTTTGCCATTGGGCGCCGGCATGGCCGTCACCGTCCTTGGCTGAGGTGTTGCCATGTGGGTCTTGCAAACCCCAATATGGTGGCCTCTAGTCACATATGAAGATATATATAAAAGAAATTGAAGAAATAGAAGACGGTGAAGATTTTGAGAAGTATGTTGAATTGAGAAATAGGTGGAGTAGAGGCTTACACGTTTGGATATCTTCCTCGCCTTGCTTTGTCGAAATTGTTTATTGGTTACGTATGCATAATTTATTGTTAGTTACTGACGTGTACTGTTGTTTCCTCGTTGTTGGCTCATCTTTGATGGCCCTGCTATGACACGTTGGTCTACGACCTTACGTTGAGCAGTAGGGGTATCATAGATAGCACTTGCAGGTTTTTGGAGTCCTGTGCTTTGCATACGGGGGGTATTGAGTGAGAATCTTGACACGTGCCATGTTCTAACTATTTTTGACGCTTTAAGTGTTTTTGGATTGAAATTGTATATGTTTTTGGTTGAGGCGCGTGCCCTCCTTTTGATGTAATTAGTTCCGCTGCGAAGTTTTATTTTGCTTTATGTTTCGTTATAGTATCTTGAATGGTTTGTATAGCTGGGTATGTTTTTGGAAAACCTAAGTGTTTACATGGGAACCACGATCCATGCTTAGCATGTCGACAGAGGTTTTGGCGATGATCATTCCGCCGTGATTTTTATTACAGGACTATTAATGCCTCTTCTCGTAATGGTTTATTGTCTGTTTGATCCTTTTGGCGCGTTAAAATTCAAGGCAGATGCTGCCGAAATTTCCGTAGAATTTTGTTTGAAAGTTTTTCCATAACCTCTTTAAATCAAACTTTATTTGTCTTTTTATTTCCTATTATTTTGTTTTAAATGTAACACCCGAATTTCCTCCGTTCTCTTTCGGTTTTGGTTCCGTTCAGAGGGTTGGAAATTCAGGGGTGTTACAAACATGCTGTTCTGGTGATATGGTTGTCTTGGAGTCATCCTCCATTTTTCTTGGTTTTTTTCGGTTTACAGGTATGTTTTGGTAGATGATGAAACAACAAAACGACTCAGAATCGAGCTGCTCTGATACCATGATTTCGGCTGAAAAACACTGATTTTGGGGTTGTTAATATTTTTCTATATTCATTAATGATAAAATGGGTTTATATACCTCGAGCTAATTAGGGTTACCGGAAATAAACTATACAAAATATGTAAACTACCATAATAACAAATATACTGGAAATATTAATATTCTCCATATATTCTAACAATCTCTGATGTAGATGTCATAAGAATATTTATTAATGACTCAAGTATTATTCCAAAAAAGATGACTAAAAAAACATAGTCAATTAAAAGATCCTTTTTGTGCTTCCAAGTGCAGTTCGAAAAATTTTAAAAGTATATTTAAGCACAATAAAAAAAATTTCCGACCATCTTAAATCTTACTATTCCAACTTATAAAAAAAACAATAATTGAGTATTTTATCTTTTTTATCAAGGGATATTTTCATTGACATCTTAAATGACCTATAAAAAAGCAATTATAGCAACCATTTTAAAACCAGTTGAGAATATTCATAATTGGAGTAAGAATCTAACTGATCCATTGGGTTCTTAAAAGGAAGCATAAAATGTTAGAAGGGAAGTCAATAATTTAGGTGGTATGTTTGACAAACAATTACATGTGTAAAGAAAAGTAAAATATACCCATTAAACTCAAATTAAACATCTATACTTCAACCTTGACGGCTGTTGACATTTCAAATTTTAATTATATTTTTTCTCTTACAAAATAATTAAATTTAATAAAAATAAATTCAATTTAATCAGGTTTTCTAGGGGATTTATTTAATCAGTTTAGTATAATTAGTATACTAATCAAGACAAAGGAAAAAAGTAAATTTTAATTAGAAAAAATAAAATCAAATCACACATACTAATAAAAATGTTAGAAAATAACAAATGTCATTCTTAAGAAACATTGACAAATGAAATTATTTTAGAGGATAATAAATGATTAATGACAATATTTATCTAATTTAGAATTTAATTTTATATAAATTAGAGCTAAATTAGGTAAAATATTTATATATACGGGTGCTCTCTTGAGGGACCATCGTTTGTAAAGACGACAATCAAAAGTCCAGCCCAAATCTATATTTAGAATTGTAACAATATATATTAAGAATTAGATTGAGCTTTTGAGAGCCGTCTTTACAAAAGACGGTCTCAAGTAAGAATTTGTGTTCATAAATAATTTTTTTTAATTTTTAGTATTTAGTTTTTGTTTTATAAATCATGTATTTGATAAACTTAATCACAATAACATATTCTTGCGTTATTCTTTGAAGTTATATTTTTATAAATTATATTCCATACTAATAAATTTATACATTGTATGTACTAGTAATTGAATAACACCTTCTTTTAATTGTTATAGGTGTTTAATTAGGCAAAAATTATTTTCTGTGTGGCGTTTGGTTTAAATTATTTGTTTTGGAGGTTGATTTTTTCCATGATATGAAAATTTTGTTCCAGCAAAATTTAATTTTACCTTCATCATTAAAGAAAACAAGTTTAAACACTATAACATAATTTGTTTTTAGTGGAATATATTTAGCGACATTTAAGTCGCTAATTCAAATTTCTTATAATGTATATAGAGAATTTGTGACATTTCTTAGACTCTTTACCAGCATGTTAAAAAGTCATACTAAAGCTTTTAGCGACATAAGATATGGTGACGTTTCTCACAAATGCCACTATACACTATAGTGACAATTACATATGTCACTAAAGACCAAATTAAGTGTTATTAAATCACTTATGGTGGAACCTAAAATAAAAACCAATAATTATTACACTAAATTTATGAATCAGTGGTATTTTTTAATGTCATTAAATCCAATATCGCAAAAAACTAAATTTGTTGTTGTGAAAAATGAAAATAATTTCTAGAAAAATATTAAAAAAGATATGATATAAGTTTTAATTGAGTTAACTCCTTGATATGTTATTAAAAATTAGCGTGATAAGAGATTATGGGTATAAATCTCAAACACACCTGATTAAGATGGTCATCGTTAATTAATTGAGTGACGAATTTGTATTGCCTAATAAAGACTACCAAAATAAAGTAGCAATCAATCTTAAATAACATAAGAAATGACATCAACAATAGGAGTAAAGGACCATAAATACTTGCTATTGGATTCTTTCGGATATATGTTAAACGAGCACAAAAATATTACTCTTACTCCCTATACACAATAATAATGGAAGTAACCACAAGCAACCTTGCAACTTCTTTGGCTTGTATTTTAATGGTAGCATGGGTTTGGAGAACAATAAATTGGTTATGGTTGAAGCCTAAAAGATTAGAAAAATGCCTTACAACACAAGGGTTTAAAGGTCACCCTTATAGGGTCTTGTTTGGGGATACCAAAGAAATTGCTGAGATGGTTAATAAAACTACCTCTATGCCTATCCAGCCTTTCTCCAATGATTATGTTCCTCGGATCCTTCCTTTCGATTGCCAAACTCTCAAAAAATATGGTATATAATACTATAAATTTTTTAATTGTTTGCTATCTAGCTAGCTATTAAAATTAATATATATATTCTTGATTAATTGTCGATACACTAGCAAATAATAATTATTTATTAATCGACCAAAAAAATGTAGGGGAAAGATCATTTGTATGGAATGGACCGATACCAACAGTGATGATAACAAAACCCGAAGATATAAGAGAAATATTGATGAAGATGTACGATTTTCAGAAGACCATCTCACACCCTCTTGTAAAAGAGCTTACAAATGGGTTAACAAGGCTCGAAGGTCACAAATGGGCTCAACGCAAAAAGTTGCTTAACCCTGCCTTTCATGTCCATAAATTAAAGGTTACTTCTCTTCCTCATATATACTGTATTTCAATTCTCTTCATTTCACTGCAACAAAATTAATTTTCACACTTTATTTGGCCTTTAGTTGTTGGAATTTAGAGTGTATAGTAGACATTAAAAGTCACTAGTCGCGAACGAATTCGCGGATCGCGAAATGCAGACAGAATGTTTCTGTTTTGTGAAAATTGAAATTCGCGACCAGTGACTATTTTCGCGACCCGCGAAAATCTGAAATTTCTGGATTTTTTCCTTGCGACGTTTTGCTTTGTTTTGGTGGTTATATAATAACTTCCTACAGTTATTATGGTTGCTTTTAGCCATGTTATTTGGGATGTAAGGGTTGAGTGAAAGGCGACATGAGTTCGTGAATCGATCTCTTGTTTCACGGATCAACCTAGTGTTTCATGGAGCAATTCATTACTTCATGAAATGGTGTGATCTATTCTATAAATATAGGATGCTTTTGTGTTATTTACACATGGAATTTCTGATTTCTTTTCTTCTCTAGCATTGTACATCGAGGACTTGAAATTCTCGTTTGTAATTTTATTATCTTCTTCCACTTTAGTTTCTCTTACATCATTCTATAATTTCCGTGTGCTCGGAAGTTAGTGTAATTCTTTGTATCTCAAAACATATTTCCGGTTGATTCCCAAGCACCGTAGTAGGGAGGAAATGATGTTTTAGGAAAGAGCATCTCGCCTAGAATTTATATCAAGATCCAACAAAATCTTCTTGTTACTTTGTTCGATATATGGTGATTCCCGATGATGTAATCTACATTTGGTGTATGTTAAGCAAAGGTTTGAATTTGTCATATGTAATTTAGTTTTCTACTACAAACTTGTAACTTTATTTCATATGTTTTTTTTATAAAATTAAAGTCACATTTCTAACATTAGTAACATATGTAATTGTTACTACAGTTTGTTGTTGCATTTACGAGGAATGTCACAAAATTCTATGTCGCGAAAAACTTTAGTATAAATATCACTATCTACCATTAGAAATTTAGAATATTAATGACATTTAAATTACTCCCTCCGTTCCTTTTTGATGTTCCTATTTGGGTTTTTCATCAAGATTAAGAAAAGTGGAATCTTTGGTGGTAGTGAGTATTATTTTAATTATATAGTAGTAGGAAGTAATGATTTTATTAGAAGTATGGAGAGAAAAAATAATCAAATAATAATGTAATGTAATGATTGTATTGGAAGTATGAGATAGAAAATAATTAAATAATAATGTAAAGTAAGGCAAGTGAGGTTTTAAAGGGTTAAAGTGGGATGAAAACTTTCCAAAAATAAAAAAAATTTCTAAAGTGAAAAAACTTATGGAAAAACAAAAAGAAACGGAGAGAGTAAATGTTACTAAATCCATTAAAAGTAAATTCTATTGTAAAAAAATTCTATTGTAGTATATATAAATATCACTATCTACAGTTTGTTTGTTTGTTGTTAAAATCTCTAATTTTTAGTTCACTCATCCAAACTCTTCTAATAGCTAAATTATCTGAGCATTAAAATCCAGTAGTCACATAAGATAGCACCATGCTAGGATACCTCATTCTACAACAAGGTACAAAAGATTTTGGCAAGTTGTTGTACCTTGACAAACAAACAGGAACATTGTGCAAGACTTTAACAACCAGTCTTTAAATATTACAACCCCTTTTTCACATAATGAATAATTTGTTTTGCCTCACAATTATGAAACCAAAACTAAAAATGCTCAATTCTAAAATTTTTACACAATTACATCAAACCCCACGATATAATTTGTTAATCGACCTCATCCTTACTCATATAACAATCATTTAAAGCCTTCAACGTAGAATTTCTGTCATCGCTTTAATTCACTAAAAACACCATGGTTACAAATAAAGGCCCAAAAGAATCCTAAAATAAAAGATAAAGGAGTATATAATATTCTTTAATATATATATATATATATATATATATATATATATATATATATATATATATATATATATATATATATATATATATATATATATATATATATATATATATATATATATATATATATATATATATATATATATATATATATATATATATATATATATATATATATATATATATATATATATATATATATATATATATATATATATATATATATATCAAGAATGAAATATAAGAATATTGTCAAAAAAATTAAATAGAACAAAGTAACCGAAATGGAGGTAGTAATAGTATAATAATTTTATGATATACAAATTGAATGTGAATTATTGGTGTTCAAAGCAATGATTGTGAGTCATAGAAGCCTTATCCCAAATGGTAAGCTTAGTTCTTGAATGTGCCTCTGCATTTTGAATCTTCGGTGACAGTGATAGTAATTGATATAGAATAAAAAAAATGAAATTGGAAGATGAAAATATTATTTATGATTTGTTAAAAAATATTATTTACGGGTGTTGTTACAAACTATAGCATATGGTACCAGCCTTTGAGGCAAGTTGTATGGAGATGATTCAAGAATGGGAGACGAAAGTAAAGGAAACAAGATCCAAATCCATTGAGATAGAAGTTTGGTCATATCTGCACGATTTATCTGCTGATGCAATCTCTCGAGCAGCATTTGGGAGTAGTTTTCAAGAAGGAAAGAGGGTGTTTGAACTGCTACGAGAACACATTTCAATCACAGTACAAGCCGTCCAATCGGTTTATATTCCTGGATCAAGGTATATATTAATATATCATATATGGATTTTATGCACAAAATATAAACAAGAAAATGATCATAATATTTTATTATAGCCATTTATTTTATCATTGTATTGCATTCAGATATTTATTAATTAAAAAGATCGGAGTACAAATTGAAATTATTTTTGGCTAAAAATTAATGTATAAGGATTATTAATTTTATCACAAATATCTGTTGTTTCCCCGATACATATTATTATGTTGTATAAATTCTAATTTGTCAAATTTCCATTTGGAATAATTGGAAACAACAAATAAAAACAAAGGGAGATACAAAGATCTTGCTAACAAGCATCCTGAGACGTTTGATAGAAAGGATATAATCAATCAAATATAGATGGTAAATCAAAATATACTTTAAATTTTATACTCCCTCTTATTCATAGAGAATGAGACATTTGAATTTTACGCCAAAATCAAGGAGAGGTGGGGGACCACTTAAAAGTGAGTAAAAAACCCTCTTTTTCCATAAAGTATATTGTTATTTATGTATTGTTGTATTGTTGTAGTAAGGGTATAAGGGTAAAAAAGAATGACAAAAATAGAAATGAAACTTTTCTAGTAAATTGACCCAATAAGGAAATGTCTCATTCTCTATAAATAGGAGGGAGTATTATATAAGCTTAATTATATTACCTAATATAGCATGGAAAAAAATTTATCACCAAATCACATATCAAAATACATTATATCATTTTTATGTTTGAATTTATTTCATAACAACTCTATCAAATATATCATCATTCTTTAAAAAAATAAAATCCCGCTCTTTATGTTAATTTTGAGCTTTTAATTTGGTGTCTAGGTTTCTGCCAACTAAAACCAATAGGAGAGCAACAAAGATAATCAAAGAAATGGAGTCATTGCTTAAAGCGATGATAGAAAATAGGCAAAATGAAATGAAGATAGGAGAAGAAGACAAAGATTTGTTGGGTTTGCTGATCAAATCAAGCTTAGAGGGGATTAAAAATGAACAAACATTGAAGTTGAGTATGAAAGAGATGATTGAAGAGTGTAAAATGTTCTATATAGCAGGACAAGATACTACTTCTTCCTTGCTGCTTTGGACCCTTGTTTTGCTAAGCAAACACCAATATTGGCAAGACCAAGCTCGACAAGAGATTCTTGCCACATTTGGCCATAACACACCTAATCATGATGGACTAAATCAATTGAAAAAGGTATTACTATTACAATTTTTTTTTTGTTTTTGTTTTTGTACATGCATGAGGTTATAAGTAATTAAATATGATTCCGTTTGAGTATCTAATGATAGAAGTATGCATATAATGTTGTGTTGTTCAGGTTAATATGATAATTTATGAGGTTCTACGTCTATATCCACCACTCCCTTTATTAACACGAAAAGTTACCCATGACATGAAAGTAGGAGATTTAAATTTGCCAGCTGGTGTTCAAGTAAAATTACTAATAAGTTCAGTTCACCATAGCGAAAACTATTGGGGTAAAGATGCGCAACAATTTAATCCAGAAAGATTTTCACAAGGAATTTTAAAGGCCACCGAAGGAAATATGTGTTTTTTCGCATTTGGTTGGGGGCCTCGCACTTGCATTGGATCAAATTTTGCAATGATGGAAGTTAAAATGGCATTGGCCTTGATTTTGCAACGATTTTGTTTCGAGCTTTCTCCATCTTATCTTCACTCTCCTACAACAAATCGTGGAACACTTCGTCCTCAATGGGATGGGGATGCTAAGTTGATATTGCGTCCTATTATCATATGACGTTTTATTATTTATAGCACACCTAATCATGATATGATGCTTTACTTTTACAATTGATGTTGGCCTGCATGTGTTAGGATATGAAAATAAGTATGGATAATTTGTAACTTCTACATGTACAATATAAGAGTATTATCTATTCAAAAAATATAAGAGTATTATCATCTCAACATATGAGTATTACTAGTTTTTTCGTGTTTTGGCAAATCAAACAAATGCAGTATGAGGTTTTAGACTAAATGATAACAAATCCAATATAAGAAATGATGCATTTTGAAATACATAAATATTGGATTTTTAGTAATTTCTTAAATCCATGGTATAATCTATAAATACTGCAAGATTTGAGCATGTTTGGAGTTGGGTGGGGCAAAACACATCATATCATGCATAGGAAAAGTTTGTAACTTGTATTGAGTTTAAGGCACCAAAACAGGTTGTGTCCCTCCAGAGTCAACATCAATCTTATTTTTGTATAGTTTCATCTACTTTATAAAAGTTAATAGTACATTCAAAATAAATAATCAAGGATGAATGTAAACAATGTGATACTGTAAGAAAATATTAGAGGACTAATTAGTAATGCGAAAGCGACTCGATATTTCTCTATTTGATGTATATTGGAACTACTAGAGATTTTCATGTTTTCATTCCTTAAAAATCATAAGTCTCTATTTCAAGGATGGTAGATAGCATACTAGAATTATTTTTGTTTCTTTTTTGTGTGTCTAAATCAGTGTTGTTATACCCCTACATATACTGCCTATTATGACCTAATTAGTTAACTAATACTCCCTCCTATTCAATTTACTTGTCCACTTTACTTTTTGGTTACTATTCACTAGTCACTCTTAATTTGTATTTTGTTCTTAATCTATAAGTTAAAATATAGTCATGTGGGATCTTATTTTGTTTCTCTCAATGCAAAAATTATTAATATCAAATTTATATAATTTTTAATCATACACAATTAAATATATTAAAGCTTAAAATGTTGCCTCGGCATATGTGAAAAAGGTAAAGTGGACAAGTAAATTGAATTGGAAGGAGTATGATACATCCCTAAGGCCCATACTAAGGGAATATTTTCCCATTACCACATAATAGGGAAGGGTTTGACTAAGTCATAATAGGCGTGTGGCCATTTTATACTAAAATAATGGCCAACAACTCCCCCTCGGCCACATAAGCCATATCAACCACAGATTCACAACACAAAAAAAACTCTTACTTCTTACGGGAAGTAAGGAGTGTGATCATAATTTTAAAAGTATTGATGTATTAAGTTACCATCAAATTAAAATAATACTTTCAAATAAATTATATACCCTAAATCTACCTTAGATCACCAAAATTATACACATCCCTTTTCATACTATAGCTATATTTGATTATAAACTAAATATAACCGCTCGGGCATATGGTGAATTAGGCTAGATTATTCCTTGGATACTTATGTCAATTCATTTTAGTTCAATTGCTTTTCTATCATGTCTCGTTGGATTATATAAATTATAGTCCTCGAAAACATGCTAAAGTAGCATCATTAAGCTTCAACTTCAAGTCATAGTTCTAAGTTTGAGAGTACTTAGCAAAGGGGATTAACCAACAATAAACTAAACCCTATGCAATCCTAAACTCATTATGTGAGCTTTGAACACATCTTTAGGAATAGACTGAGTCATGGGATCAACAATCATTCTATGAGTAGGTATATAGTTAATGAAAGTTTCTCTGTTTTTAACAGCATCACGAACAAAGTGATAGCATCTTTTTATGTGCTTTGTCTTCTTATAAAACTTAGGATCCTTAGAAAAGTCAATAGCTCAAGTGTTGTCACAACACTTTTCCATGGGATCATCAGGTCTCGGAGTGAGATTAAGATCGTGTAGTAAATATCTAAGCCACATAGCCTCTTTTACAACCAAACTACATGTGGCATACTCAACTTTCATGGTTGACAAATCTATACATTCTTGCGTTTTACTACACCATTAGGCCTTTACAATAAATAACCTTGAATTTTTTTTACAAACAATATCCTTCAAATTAGCAAACACGACATCGATACAACCACCTCAGCAAATGACATGCTAAATGTTTGACTTTCAATTAAATTAATTAATCTGACCTAATTACTCAATTACCCCCAATTAAACCCTTCTCCCCTATCTTTACAACCCATATTCATTAACTCTTTTAATCACCATTTTTATTCAAGAAGTCCCAATCAAATTCCCTAATAATTCCGTATGCAAACCAAGCTGACCTTCAATTTCAGCACCACCCTCCATACTTTCTAGTATATTGGCTTTGATACCCTCGTCATAATTATACCTATAATATGAATTTAATATTAATAGATGACGAAGACCATTCGTTTTTGACGACTGTTCAATCTTTAAATATTGAGTTGAGGGGGTCTCAATTAGAAGTCTAAGCGATAAATGCTTCAGTTGACACAAATAAAGGATACTGACACTATAGATGAAGTTTCGATGGATGTTGTGTTTGTCTTCATGTAGTTAGTGTTAAGAAAGATGGAAGAAATGGAGAAAGAAAATGGGTTATCAAAGAAAAGAGAGATGGAATTAAGTGAGATTAAGAGTGAAAAAGATTTTCTAAATGTATGGTTGATTACTGCAGGCCCAGCCCATACCAGGAACACCATGAGAAATGACTCAGGGCCCCGGTTTTTTAAGGGCCCAATTCAAAAAAATTAAACCCTCTCACTTTCGAATAATAACAATGCGGAATTGCCCGGTAAGAGTAATACACTGCCATATAAGGAGCATGCCTAACTTTCTAACTTCCAATAATAATTAATACTATACTACAATATAGGCAACACTTCATAACTTCCAAATTGATGAGGAAATGCCCGAAAACTTTTTTTCATTTCCGAGAAAATAGTATAACTTCTTAATTAATCTTGAGTCTTGACTAATCATTACCACGATATGATAATTTAATATTCATATTTTTTCAACTTTTTAATAACATTTTGATTTATATTTTTCCCTAAATTGTTAAGAAGTGAAAAACGCAAGAAATAACCATTAAATGTGACTAGTGTAGGTATCATGGCATTATTTTTAATTTTTTTTGGATCATTTACCAACAACAGTCTTAAAGTTTGCTCAATTTCAAATAAACAGCCTCAAACTTCGTTTTTTTTTACCAACAACAGCCTTCAACTTAGGATATTGTCGGTTCGATAAACCTGAAAACGAAAGACATTTTCGGGTCGATTTACTTTCGGTTTCGGTTCGGATTTTCGGGTCGGGTCACTTTTGAACAGCTCTAGTTCTGCTGTTAGTGCTTCTACATGTCACCGGGAGATGATTGGTCAGATTAGACAGAGTCATATGGGTGAGAGTAGAGAGCTGGTTATGTCCTCTGGAAATCTTCATACATGTGTCAAGGATACTTATCTTGAGGTTGACAAGCGTCAGGTGTTTGAGGTTAAACACAGGTTGAAGCTTGGGATTGAAGCTCAGGTTGGTGATGACAGGTTGTATAGAAAGAAGATTGGTTGGCTACAATGGGGCTAATGTTTTTATGTATTTGCTATGTTCTGTGTTTTAGGTATTCTGAGGCATCATACCTATGGGATAACACCATTGCAGAACGGTGCTACAGAACTAGTAAATTGGGTCTTGGCTAGTAGAGTCTGGTGCATGCTCTCTAGTGTTTGGCTTAGGAAGAGGTACTGGTTTTGTTTGTTCAATCGGGGTCTACACACAGGAATCGACTTGAACAGTTTGTGTGTGATATGGTGTTGGTTGGTATTGAACTATCGCATGTTGGAAGTCTTGGTTTGGCTCAACTGTGCTATTGGGCATTGTGAAGCTTCTATTGATGGTGATAGTGGTACTGAGTTTGAGGTGGAGTATGAGGTTAATCCCTCAACCATATTTGTTCAACCCCGGATTGGTTTTGTTGATGCTATTTTAGGTATCTCGCGATCTGTGATTTCTTCAACTATCTTTATCTTTGTGGTTAGTGTGAAGAAGTCGTTACAGGGAACATTCCGTCAGCTTAAAAGTTTTTGTAAGAAGCCTATATGTGTTATTACGGAATCTAATAGGTTGATTTCAGGAATTGTTGTTTTGTTTGCTATAAGTTTGGCAGGTTATGCATTGAATCTTGTTGGTATAACAAGGTTGGTAGCCGATTTTGTGGAGTCACTTGAACCTCCAACTTATGAGCATGGTTTAGAGTATAGTGAGCTGGCGCAATGGCTTACTATGTCTGTATGTGTGAACAGAGTTTGGGAACTATTTTGGGTACTGATTGGGAGGAAGATTCTAGACGCTTCGTGTTATTGGTACTATAGGTTTGTCATGGAGCTGCATAATTATCCATCTGTTGTGATTATGTTTGTTGTCATGAAGTTTGTGACCTATGCTGATAGACTGGTAGTGTTGCTCATCTCATTTATGTCACCTCAATTTGAGGGTGAGCGTGTCTACATGTTTGAAGTTCCGGTTTGGTGTTTGAAGTATGCTGTGATGTGTACTTGTTTTGCGCATGCCATTAGTGTCATTTGCAGGTTTGTGACTCAACCTGGGTGGGACACTGGCAGGTAGAGAGTTGTTCTCTGTATGGTTTTATATGAGTCAGCTGTTGTAGATCTTGTGTGCTAGAATGATGTTGGGTGCTTTGGTTTATTGGTTGATAGTTGGATTGGTATCACTAGACTTGGTTTTTGATCTTGCTTTGGGTGGTTTCGTGATAAGTTGGGAGTCGTATTTGGGGTCTTCAATATATGTGAAGATTAAATACATGACTTTAACTTCTGCTGCAAAGGGGTCTTTGTGTTGTCTGGTCTTAGTGATGGTTCTGTGTAATCAACCTGTTTTCGACTTCGGTGTACGTTGATTTTGTGGCTTTTGATCATTTACTTGATGTTGGTGAGAAGCACAGTGTGGTCAGGTTTCATTCAGGGGGTACTTACAAGAAGGTGGAGGTGAAGAAGGTAGGATATCCTGACAGTCCTACGGGGGTTCTTTGCTTAGCTAGCTTATATAGTTTAGGCCCTTAGGGGCGGTGATGAGGAGCTCCAGGAGGAGGTGTGTTAGTCTCTAGGTGGAGCTTGCTC
Source organism: Amaranthus palmeri (assembly GCA_019776075.1). Taxonomy (NCBI): domain Eukaryota; kingdom Viridiplantae; phylum Streptophyta; class Magnoliopsida; order Caryophyllales; family Amaranthaceae; genus Amaranthus; species Amaranthus palmeri. The sequence continues at coordinate 120,310 of JAAKBH010000407.1, forward strand.
ATGGACTCGTAATGTAGGTGGAGCATTATGAGGGACTTGTGATGCAGGTGGAGCATTATGAGTGGTTATACTTGGAAACGAGTATGTTGATGGGTCTTAGTTGGAGACTTATCGTGATGGGTCTTGGTTAGAGACTTATCGGGATGTGTGGCTTTAGCACAAGCTTTGCATCGGGTTTTGGCTTGAGATATTTCACTATGTGTTGATGAGGTAGTTGTTGACTATGGGTTCTCGTCAAGGTGGAGATTGTTAGGAAAATGGTGACTCAAACACCATGAAGACACCATTGAAGAAGGTGAATCAAGAAGATGGGTCAAAATTGTGGGATGCACGGGGTGCGTAGAATCCCGCGGGGCGCGGATTAGGTTCTGCCCAGGTGCGCGGGGCGCGGAGAACTCCGCGGGGTGCGGAGTTCGTTCTGTCCAAAAGCACGGGCCGCGGAGATCTATGCGGGCTGCGGGTATGCGGTTTCTTTCACGGGAGATGTTGCTTCCCACTTGTTTTTGACGGTTACTTCTTGTTTTGGCTATGTAATAACTTCTTTTAATTAATGGTCTCATATAAATACTCCATTATTATTAGAGTTAAAATAGAGTTCACAAAATTAGAGAGATCACAAGAAAGCCATTATTCTTTGTGATAGAGAGGTTGATTCATCTTGTACATTTTTTGCGGTTCATAGTGAAATTGTTCGATCTCGGTGCCGGTGGACGTAGCTATCACATTGATAGTGAACCACGTTAAATTTCTTGTGTCTTTTCTTATTGTTTTGTTTAAATCTTTATTGTTTCATTATTGTATTCGATCTTGGCTTCCGCTGTCGCAAAACAAGACCCAAACAACTCATTCACAAACCACCATAAAACAAGCTGTTGGCATGTCATTTATTATATGGAGTAATTCATAGAGAATCTCAGCATCTCATTTATTACAATTTTTTGAGCCTTCAAACTTTTACATTTCTTTTGATTGGTCATTAATCCATTACTTCTTTTCGCTACCTTCTTAACACTAGGGAAGGGAATTTAATTTTTAACTATTAAGACAATTTTATTCTAATTGTAGAAAATCTTCTATAGTTAAAAAAGTTTCTTGATAACAAAACAAAGCACCACAATAATATTTCTTCCTCCGCTAATTTATTATCTATTATTATATAATATAATACATTAACATGACCTAGGTAACAACATATACAAAATTTTCTCAATGTAGTAACTCGCATCTCAAAGTATCCTTCATATGACCAAAAAAGGTAGAAAGTTCCATTTCCTTTTCAAAGCTAATAGAAAAAAATGGTACTCCTATTTGACTTGCAGTTGCTTCAATATATGAACTTCGATATATGAACAGAGAGAACACGATAATTTATGGACATGTCTCCCTCTCAAATTTTTTGACTGCGAACAATTTTTTCCCTCTTTACATATGCACCCTTCTGCAGTTTTTCGAGGATTGTCTTATGGTTAGCAAGGGTAGACCTCTTTTATAAAATTTGCATTGACTCGGTCCTTGCCATCTTGGATCTCAACAACCTTATTGACTTTCCTTTGACTAAAACTTAGTAGTTTCCTCATATGTCCATTTACGTACTATACTTTCAAAACTTATCAAAAAGTTACAACATTCCATTATTACTTGAGTTTGGGGGATCCGATATATGCAACCTTACTATTGTAATTATAGTGTAAAAACAAGCCGCATCATATGATATCGTTCTATTTGTAAAATATTTTAAATTCTACCAAACCAACCCGCATCAAAAAGGGTTAAAACCCACATCATAAAGGATGAGGATGGTTTTTCTCATTGTACGACAACTACACCAACCCATAACATAATTTTCGCACTATGATTGTAGAAGCAAACATCATCAGCAACTTCACATAAATCGAAAGTGTACATGATTTAATAAGTCATTTTACAAATGTCCATTATAATAGAAAACAAAGAACTATAGGTCTTCACTCCATCGAGAATAAACAAAAACTCTTTCAAAAAACATCTATTGAAAAATGAAATATGTACTTCAAATTTCTAACAAAATAATTTCAGACCAACATATTTAGACAATAGGCAATTCACTAAATGCAATATAAGTGGAAACCTAATTTTGGTCTATGATATACGTCTGCCTAAAGGTTCTTAAAAGACCACATATACCATAAAAGGGAAGAAGTAGTAGCTTACGGAAAACCACAAGCAAGACTAAAATAACGCAACCTGAAAAACCTATAAAATTTTTACGAGCCTTTATTTTAATATCAAGCATCAGAAAAGTTTACGAACAAACCTCCTCCACACACCACCAAAAGAAAAGGAAAATTCAAACGTCAAACTTATCAATTATTTTCACATGATGCAACTTCACTACTAAATATTTCAAAAAAAAATTTGTCAGGAAACTTAAGCTCAGCTCAGCATCAATACGTCATTGTTCTTAAAGTAAGCGGTGCGATGTTTTATGCTAAAAAACACACAACCTTACCAAACAACTAGATGAGAATGCTAGTATCGCACATGTACCAAAAGTGACTTTGTTATAAGGCCTTTTCTTTAGCTTAAATAGAACACGGATGTTAGCTATCAGAATCCAAACAAAGCTCTGTAGAAACTTGGTCACCGATTGAGCAAATCGTAAAATGCTCATCAACATTATCTAATAGCCTTTTTTAATTAGCATACAATGGTGAAGCAAATTAAGGAAGTAGAAAGTGAAATATAAACTATTTGGGAAGAATACTGAAGTAATTCCCATTTTGAATCAGTAGGATAGCCCATTAGAGGCACAATATGGCATAAAGTCTTCAGTTTCAAGTTCTGAATAAGTTCAGACTTCAGACCATTCACATTCACTATTTATTCTCGAGGAAACTAAAATACAATGACAGTAAAACAGTTAATAAAAAAACAAAAAACTTGGTAAAAATGGTAAGGACAGGATATAAGGGATGCACCTTTTCTCCTAGTTTAAATGGAGGAAGACCTTTGTATGGACATGTGCTGCACCTAAATGCATCCCCTAGACCACACTGCAATTTCAAAAAGCTAGTTAGCAAAGAGTTCCAAACACATAGACAACACATAGCATGCAATTAAGAAATAAGGGCAATTGAACATCGACGACACCTAAACCTTAAGAACAGTCTTCCAATGATTATAGAGTATAACAGCACAGTAAGTAAGAAATATTTCTTTTACACATACACTGCCACATGCAGACTGAGGATTATCCGGCTGTTCCATCATTAATCCTAATTTTTCAACTTTGCTTCAGCCCTTCCACACTAGAGCTGTTCATGGGCGGGCTTGGGCGGGTAGCGGACCGGGCAACACCTAAAAATTCTACCCGCGGGCTCAAATATTCAAAAGCCCGCCCGCATTCACGGGCATATTTTTTGTCGCTACCCGTCCATTTTTAAAGCGGGCGGGACCCGCGGGTAGGCGGGTATTTTTATATAAAAATTTAAAACATAAATCATATTATAAAGTTAAGTTTTTATAAGAAAAAATATAATACATTCTCTAAAATACTCTAAATATATATAAAGTCTCAAAATAGTCAAATTACATGAATATTGAATATAGACGGTGGAGTTGACTACTTGTTCGAACTTTGATAGTCGATTATTGAGTGCTTTGAGGATTAAAATATTAATGTCTAAAAGAAGTAAACCTTAAGGCTAGTAGAAAAGTAATAAACTAAAGTTTGGTATGGGTCATGTAATAGTATAGTTTAATATTTAATAAAATTAATAATTTAAAAAATTATACATTAAACTAAGCGGGCAGGCGGGTATACCCGCGGGTAATTTTTTGGTGTCGCTACCCGTCCGTTTATCTTGGCTAATACCCGCCCAAACTTTAAATTTTTTTGAAAAACGTTGTCCATGCCCGCCCGTTTTTCGAGCCGGATTGGACGGGCCTAGCGGGTAGCCCGCCCATGAACAGCTCTATTCCACACGTACAGTTCTTGCAGGCTTTCCTTGAGCTTCCAATTTCACAATTCCCAACTGTATCGAATTGGATCATGATATAGTTATAAAACAAAGGTTATACACGAAAAAAATGTGTAAAAGATAAAAAATAAAAGATAGTTGTATCTTACCAATGGGTACTTGTGGTTTTTTCAAGTCTTCCTCGGTCAATAGAGAATCTTTATCAATAAGATCCATATCATTATCTATTTGAACCTTGAGTAAACCTTTTAATGCTTTAAGAGAAAAAGAAGATCCAACTTTCCAAGATGGCTTCTTGGCTTTAACCTAAAGTATACCAATCACCAGATTAAACACTAATCTTGATGAGAAAAGTAAGCAAAAAAATAGATCTTGTTTTAAAGGTTATTTATCATTTTGTAATTACTTTTTGCATCTGTTCCAACTATTTCAAGCTATATATAAAAAAAGCACCCAGCATCTACCCACAACTTCGAAAAGAAAGCATGACACCAAAAAGGGAATTCCTTAAAACCACATTTTAGCGACAATCAAAAACCAACATCCAAAGCTTCAAATAATGAAGAAAGATAATTACCAGGCAAATGCAGGTGTATCGAATTCAATTCCACGGAAACTAACTTCCTAGAACATAGAAAGGCATGAAACAAAAAGGTGAAATTGAAGTTACCAAAAGGAAGACACATTTGTGTTTATACTCTCTTACAATAATTTTAATAACTTCATTATCTGTGGCAGTATTATCAAATTTTACCAAATTAATTTATAAACACTAATATAAGAATTAAGAACAAAGAAAAACCAACTATCGATAGGAACTTACAAGATTAATTTCAATATATGTTTTATCAACTTTGTATTATTTTAATTTATACAAAATCACAAACATACATGGTTAAAAGTTAAAACTCAAATGTGCTTCATGACCCTGAACATTGGCGTAGCCGTAGGAAACAGAAATAGTGTTATTGAGAGAGCATCAAGACTTGAGAGAGTCATAAAAAGCAGTCTACTTGAGACTAAACAGAACAGAAAGCAGCTAGCGGTAAGCCTGTAATTGTGAGATGTTTTTCTAGCAAGGTTAAACTGCACTAGCTTGAACCCTTTTGAGATGTAATCTCGTTAAACAAGAAATTTTTTTCCATGGTCATTTCATTTCCCAAACAAAAAATGCTGCAAACAGGGTGGATCAGCCATATGATCAGATCATAATCGTGTTCTCTCAGTGTTGGTAGTTAAATTTTCACCTGTAGGTCAGATTTGAAGAATCAGAGCCCTAAGCATTTACAATTATTGGTCAAGATATTCTGGGACTTTTGAAGCAAAAGAAAACTGGTAGCAAAAAGGAAGCAGATTTTACAGTTTCAAGGATCCGAACAGACCGGGTGGAATTCTTAAGAGAGAGTGCTTGCTCAGTTCAGTAGCATGTCTCTCGAGGGACTTCGCAGTTCAAAGAATAGTTCTCTTCTGTAGTAGTTTTATTGAGCATACTTTATTGAGCTAAGTACCTAAAAAAAATGATCTACTGTAGTTTTAACTTATGACTTAAAATGATATAATGTTGTATGCAGCTTGTTTAAAGAGGCGCTTGAGAAATAAATATGCCCATCAAATTCTAAAGGTTGTGAAATAGAAGTATGGTCTACAATACAGAGGTAACAAACATTAGACGTGTTCAGACAACATATTTTTGGCTGAAAATACGATACAAAAAGATAGTTCTCTTCTTTTTTTCTCATTTTTTACTTTCCTGAATTGTATAGGCTATAAAGTTGAACTAGGTGCATCATAACTCACACTACAAGAAATAATCAGATTTAAATCTTAAATCTCTTCACCATATAAAACCTGATTCTTTCACCTTAGTCAAATTCCATGCTATACTTTTTTTTTGTTAAACTCATTAGTTTTTTTCTTACAAATTTTTGGTTTTGTTCATTTGTTGTTAAAATCTCTAATTTTTTAGTTCACTCATCCAAACTCTTCTAATAGCTGAGTTATCTGAGCATTAAAATCCTGTAGTCACATAAGATGGCACCATGCTAGGATACCTCATCCTACAACAAGGTACAAAAGATTTTGGCAAGTTGTTGTAACTTGACAAACAAATAGGAACATTGTGCAAGACTTTAACAACCAGTCTTTAAAAAGTACAACCCCTTTTTCACATTATGAATAATTTGTTTTGCCTCACAACTATGAAACCAAAACTAAAATGCTCAATGCTAAAGTTTGTAAGCAATTACATCAAACCCCACAATATAATTTGTTAATTGACCTCATCCTTACTCATATAACAATCATTTAAAGCCTTCAACGTAGAATTTCTCTCATCGATTTAATTCACTAAAAAACACCACGGTAACAAATAAAGGCCCAAAACAATCCTAAAATAAAAGATAAAGGTGTATATAATATTCTTTAAATACATTGCAGCAAAGCAAAATTGGCCAATCCCACTAAAACAGAGAGGACGCTAGATTGTCCAGTCAAGAAGATCAGCTAGTCATACATCTTAATAACATAATTCATATATAGCAAATAGTTACATGAACATTGAATTTAATGTTTCTTATCAAGACCCATTCACCAGAATATATATATATATATATATATATATATATATATATATATATATATATATATATATATATATATATATATATATATATATATATATATATATATATATATATATATATATATATATATATATATATATATATATATATATATATATATATATATATATATATATATATATATATATATATATATATATATCACCAACAGCTTCAAAAAAAGGCAAAAAGGAAGAAATTAAGAATGAAGATGATCATTATGAAGCCCTGAAATAGTTGTTCTCAACAATAAATTCAAAAATGGTGAAAACTTGCAGAATTATTGCTCCATTATAAGCTATTGACGTTCAAGCCTCACACAAATAGTACATTTGGAAGGAAGGACGCTTACGATCTTACACAAAGTCAATTCAGCTCAATATAGTTTTCCAATCTCGCCATACATATTCGAAGGTCTTAAAAAAAGAAGACCTAAAACAGCCTCTTAAGAAGACCTAAAATCTCTTGTAAGGCCCCTTCGAAACTCATGCTTAAAATAAATAAAAGAAAGGAACCACAAATAAGCCTACTTGCTGGACTCAACTAAAGGATGGAATAGTACATACTACATATAGCTATTTATGAACTTTCTACAAGAATTTCATATTTACTTAGCCAACATATCTACTTTTGACCCTTTGACAGTCTCATTTTGTATATTACAACAAAGAACTATTGAGAATGAAAATCACTAACTTGTATAGATTGAATTCCTAATAATGCGTCTAATTGTTGTGCGATAGCTTCTGGTTCTAAGAATCCTGTAACTAATATCTTCCGCTCTAGAGGAGAAAGAATCTGCTGATCAATACAAAACCTCAATCACTAAATCGATGGCTGGAGACAGTTCAATCACAGCTCACAAAAAACCATTATCCACATGAAATCATGAAGTCAAAAACCAAATGACCTGATCAGAAGGTAGATCGGCCCCAAGTTCAATCAAATGAAAAAGAACTTTTCCATCTGGCTTCATAATTCTAAATATTTCCGTAAGGGACGGTGCAGCGGGGAAGTCACGTGCTTTAGAGATAACAATTACAGTATCCATTGAGGACGAGTCTAATGGAAGTGTACCTAAAGATTCAGGACATCAAACAACCCACAATGTATCTAAGAAAGCAGATTCAACAAACTCATTACCAAAAATGGATTCTAAATTGATCACAGTCAATACACACATAAACAATTAACTGATAACTTATCACTTCACTGATTAATTCGTCTTATATATGATGATTTGCAAATTTATATTACTTGTATTGTTAAAATTGCACTGTTATTTTTCCTGATAATCATTCACATAGAAAGAACAAACAACAATTAAAAAGGAGGAACCATATAAATCTCTGTAAAGTGTAATATACTTCTATTAAGCAAAATAACTTAGTTTAAGCTGTATAAAATTCCAATACATCAACAATGCCAAAGCACAAGGTATGAGATCGCCTTATACAATTTAATATAAGAACTCTACACCACATACAGTGTAAGAGAAGATTACTCGAATTTGAAGCAAGAGTCATGATCAAAGCATTATCCAAACCATCTCCTTCAAGCTTGAGCACATTCATCGAACTCGATACAACATTAAGGGGCAAAATCACATCATCAATAAGTGCCAGCATCGCCATAATTTCCTGGAAAAAAAAAACCAATAGGTAAATATTGTCAGGTACTTAGAAATGAAAATGTGATGCCGTAATTGCAAAAAATAAAATATATTAAACGCATCGAATCAGAATAATTTTCAGAACTGAGAAATTATATTAATTACTCCATTATAATGTTATCATAACATTTACAAGTTAAATTGTCAATAATTAAAGTGCAAATTTAGTACTAGTCAAGTACGTACATAGAATGAATTAGGGACTGAACATTTGTTGAATTCAAGGAAGATATTAATGAAGAAGTAAAAAAAAGGAGGACGATAAAGAGAGAAGATGTTTGAAGCAATTACAACTGTAGATTGAGCATAGATTGGAAAATAGAGTAGAATAAGAAACCCTAGTCGGTAAAGATGGAGTCCTTAGCAGCTTCTCCTTCTCTTTTGATTTCTGAGTGGGTAGTGCCAAAAGAAAAGAGTTAGGAGGAAATGGAGTAATTTGAAAATTTGGAGGAAATAAGCAAAAAATAAATAAATAAATAAATTTAAAATAGTCGCATGATAAGCAAAGCATAAAAATATATCCCAAAGTAACTTTTTTTTTTCAAACTTGTTCCTTGGTACCATTTCATACTGAAATTTGGTTTGTAATTGATTTGTTGGTTGAGATTAATGCGATAATTGATTTGTTGGTAGAGATTAATGCGATAATTGATTTGTTGGTAGAGATTAATGCGATAATGTAGCAGATACCAAAATTGTAGTTACCATCAACTACATGAAATTCAATTATATCTCAAGACTACAACAGATCGAAAGATTTCCTCGTAGAAGGTTGAGTTAAACATCGATGTGGAAGGGGATATTCAGAATTATCAGATCTCATATACAACAAATTATCTTTAATTGAAGTTATGTACTTACTCATTTTTATCTCTGATTTCGGGTGAAAAACACTGATTTTGGGGTTTTCAATATTTTTCTATATTCATTAAGGATAAAATGGGTTTATATACATCGAGCTAATTAGGGTTACCGGAAATAGACTATACAAAATATGTAAACTACCATTATAACAAATATACTGGAGATATTAATATTCTTCATATATTCTAACACTCCCCCTCAAGTTGAGTCATCGAATTTTCGATACCCAACTTGCATAGAACGTCTTCAAAGAACTGTGTTTCCACTGCCTTCGTGAGAATATCTGCTAGTTGATCTCCAGACTTTACATGAGGTAGCTTGATTATGTCTGCTTCAAGTTTTTCCTTTATGAAATGGCTATCAACTTCAACATGTTTCGTCTTGTCATGCTGGACTGGATTCTCTGAAATGTTTATTACAGCTCGATTATCATAGTATAGTTTGCAGCTTTCCTTAGGGGCAAATCCCAGATCTTTTAACAACTTTCGGAGCCATATAACCTCTTGAACTCCCTTTTGTAACTCCTCTGAATTCAGCTTTTTCACTAGACAAGGCAACTACTTTCTGTTTCTTGCTTCTCCATGTCACCAAGTTCCCTCCTATCAAAGTAAAGTATCCCGATGTTGACTTTCTGTCACCTTTATCACCTGCCTAATCAGCGTCTGTATATGCCATAAGATTTATGACCATTCTTTCGATATAGCACTCCCCTACCGGGATTCCCTTTGAGATACCTTAGAATGCGAAAAATAGCATCCATGTGTTGCACTTGTGGCTTGTGCATAAACCGACTTACCACTCCTACTGCATATGCGATATCTGGCCGTATGAGGGCTAAGTAGATTAACTTCCCCACGAATCTCTGATACTGTTCACGATCTGTCAGTTCCCCATCCTCAAGAATTTGCAACCCATGGTTTATCATTATCGGAGTCTCGATTGGTTTGCAATCCATCATCCCGGTCTCAGCCAACAAGTCAAGAACATACTTCTTTTGGGAAATGAAGATTCCTTTGTATGATCCAAGAACCTCAATGCCTAAGAAGTATTTGAGCATACCAAGATCTTTCATCTCAAACTCCTGAAACAGCTTCTTCCTCAGATTCTCGATCTCAACCTTATCATCTCCTGTGATGATCATATCGTCTACATAGATGATTAAGCATGTTATCCTTCCCCCTCTCTTCCTGAAAAAGAGAGTGTGATCCGAGTGACTTTGCTTGTACCCAAACCTCTTCATAGCTGATGTAAATCTCCCAAACCCTGCCCTAGGAGACTGTTTTAATCAATATAACGCCTTCTTCAATTTGCAACCTTCCCCTTTCCTGAATTCTGAAGTAAACCCTGGTGGAGCCTCTATATAGACTTCTTCCTGTAATTCTCCATGGAGAAAAGCATTCTTCACATCAAACTGATGAAGAGGCCAATCTCGATTTGCTGTTATACTAAGGAGAACTCGAAAAGTGTCAAGTTTTGCTACAGGAGAGAAAGTCTCTGAATAATCAATCCATGTCTGAGTGTACCCTTTCGCCACAAGACGTGCTTTATATCGTTCAATCGACCCATCTGCCCTGTATTTGACTGTAAAGACCCACTTACATCCAACAACTCTCTTTGTACCTGGTAAGTCACAGATCTCCCAAGTGCCATTCCTTTTTAGGGCACTTATTTCCTCTTCCATTGCTTTTCGCCAGTGATCTGTAGAAAGTGCTTCTTCAACTGTTGCTAGTACTGTAATACTATACAGAGCTGCCTTGAAAGCTAGCGCACTCTGTGACAAGTTTCCCTTGTCTGTTTTCTAGATCATATCTCCTTGGCGGAATACCTTTTGTAGCCCGAGGAGGGAGAGTGTATGATATCTCCCCCTCACTATCACGATCAGAAGAGATGGTTCCTTCAGCATACTCTGACTTTCAGTCTCAATCACACAAGTACCAATAGTATTCACATTATTATCAAGATCACTAACCTGATGATCAGACAGAATTGGAGGGACTGATAGATTTGGAGGAGACTGGACTACTGGAAGCAATGGCTCAGCGACAGTACAGACTGGTTCCTTTGGGTCAGAGTCGGAAAGAACTGGACGAATCAACCATGAGATCGTCACCAGATACCCTCTCCCACTGGTGGAAAAAATAGGATTTGCTGCGGTTATTTGGGACTATTTGCTGCGGTTTTGAACCGCAGCCTATGCAGTAGCAGCAGATAAACAAAACTCTATTTGCTGCGGTTCTAGAACCGTAGCCTTTACTCCATATATTTTTTTAAAATTTTGTTTAATGTTCTTCACATACAGATTTACTAGCATTCAATTTCCAACACTTTAGTTTAATGCTCACTTCGTTTAATGAAAAGGATGAGCATGAATCTGAAAAATAAATTACAAAATCGAAATTACATCGAGATTCACTAAGCTAGCATTCAAAATCAAAAATTACTTTGAAATCAAGACATAGAATAATATTGAAGAACATTTCCAGAAAATTGTAAACATTGAAGAACATTCAAGACATTGAATAACATTGAATAACAATTCCAGAAAACAAGATTAACCTAAACTATTTTACAAAGAAAACCTAAAATCACGCCCATTAATCTTCCTTACACCATCTCTACCTTCTAAGTTAACCTAAAACATTTTACAAAGAAAACCCTAAATGAAAAGTGTGTATACAAAATTAACCTAGCTAAATGAACAATCACGTCGATTCTTCCTTACACTATCTCTACCATCTTCCATTTTCTTCTTCTTCTGCTTTTGATCTGATGAAAATCTCTACCATCTTCCTTACAAAATTAACCTAAATGAAAATTTTTTGAGAAAAATCAGATCTGATGAAAGGAGGAAAGGAATTAGGGTTGATCTTATTAGGAAAGGAGAAAAATCAGATCTGATGAAAGGAGGAAAGGAGAAAAATAAGAGTACTGCTCTGATTTGATTTTCAATTTTCACATACTAAACCCTCAAAAACCGCAGCCTTTGTATATTTTTTTTTTGCCTAATTCTTATTACACGTATTGGTTGCGTGTACCCATAAACCGCAGCCAAAAACCAGCAGCCAATACGATTTTTTCCACTAGTGTCCCCCTGACATCGAGGATGGTAGTAGTAATCATTCTCCAGGAACTCACAATCCATAGTAGTTTGAACCCGTCTAGCGTGAGGATCATAGCACCTATACCCCTTTTGACCCCCTCCATATCCCACAAAAACACACTTTCCTGCCTTGGGATCAAACTTATTTCTCACGCGTTTAGGATGATGAACAAAAACCGTACAACCAAAGATTTTAAGTGGTAGAGAATGAGAGGATGGAAGAGTGGAATAGGTTTTAAAGGTATTTATGGGTGTGTTATAGGAGAGGCTCTTTATGGGTAATCGGTTAGTGAGGTAGTTGGCAGTAGCGATAGCTTCAGGCCAGAGATAGATGGGGACATGAGATTCAAGCATGATCGATCGGGTGATCTCAAGTAAGGTCCGATTTTTTCGTTCTGCTATGCCATTCTGTTGTGGGGTGTCAGGACAGGTGGTTTGGTGGATGAGACCTTTGGAGGTTAGGAATTTATGCATATCAGAGTTAACCTATTCTCTACCATTATCGGATCTAAGGATGCGTGGTCGCGCTTGGAACTAGGTACAGATCATATTATAGAATTCAACAAACACACGAAACACTTCAGATTTGTGCTTCAGAAAATAAATCCAACTCATGCGGGTACAATCATCAATGAAAATAACATAATATGACTATCCATGTATGCCAGTTATAGGTGCTGGACCCCACACATTAGAATGAATAAGCAAAAACGGCACATCAGTTTTATTCAAACTACTACGATATGATTGTTTATGACTCTTAGCAACAATACAAGTCTCACACTTAAAACTGGATTTATTTTTCACTAAATCAGGAAAAAGTTTCTCTAAATGCCCCACAGATGGATGTCCAAGTCTACGATGCCAAGTCCATAATCGTTCCTCCGTTGACCCGTGAACTAGAACTGCACTACCTTTTTGAGTCTCCTCCTCCAAGTAGTATAGTCCGCCTCTTTCAATACCACGCCTAATAGTTTGTCTTGTCTGAGCATCCTACACAATACAATAACCAGGTTTCATGAGAATAGTGCAATTGAGATCCTTCGTAAGTTGACTGATAGATAACAACTTATGTGACAAATCAGGAACAAACAGACAAATTTTTAAAGTGAGTTTTTTTTTATTGAAATTAATAGTCCCAGCTCCACCCACTTTAATTTCATCCCCATTTGCCATCTTAAATATATTTTTCAAAGGTCTGTCATGTGTTACAAAATCACTCGGGTCATAGGACATTGTATCTGTGGCACCACAATCGAAAATCCAACCCCCGCAAAATATAGAGCAAGCAGTACCAAAAAGAAGGAGAAGGGTCACTCTTATGAAATGCCACGTGACTCCCCCCCCCCCCCCCTTTATTTAAGGGAGTGCACCCTCCATCTCTTCGGTACCCTAGAAACCCTAGGGTTTCTTCTCCTTGTGCGCCGTTTTTTGAGAGATAAATTCTCTCTCCTCTCTTTGTACCTGCTATGTTGTTCATGGCTTTCCCTCCTTCTCCTTTCTCTTCTTCCTTCATTGTTTCGCCATTAAAGCTTAGTCCCAGGGCTGCCCTTCCTGTCATGTGGTCTGAAAAGCCGTGAGTTTCTTTTGTCCCCTTATTCTTTGACTCCGACCACCATTCTGGATATCCCACCAACTTAAAGCAGTCACTTTTGGTGTGTCTTGTACCACCATAGTGAGTGCATTTGAGGTGGCTTTTGTCGTCTCCCCGGTAAGTTTTGCTTTTTGTGACAAACCCTCCTCCAATGTTTGAGGGTTCCGGATTTATTGTGGTCCTCATAATCCCACGCCTCATGGTCTCCCTTCTGATAATGGCGTATGCTTCTTCCACTATTGGAATAGGATCTTGAATGAGGATGTCTCTCCTATCCTTGTCATATGTTTCATCGACCCCTGCTAGAAATTGGTACAATTGATTTTCTTGAACTAATCGATTATAAGTGATGATATCTTCTGGATCTCTCATTGGGTTTGGTTGTCTTCTATCTATCTCCTTTCACAATGCAATTAATTTGCTGTAATAATTTTCTATGGAATCGTTGCCTTGTTGTATTTTGTTGGTTTTGAGCGTGAGATCGAAAATTTGCAGGCTATCTCTCCCGCTACTATACAACGTTTCAATTTCTTTCCATAAGGATTTTGCCGTTGGAGAATCAAGAAACTGATTTACTAAGTCCCGATCTATATTTTCAAGGATCCAAGAAATAACCAGCGAATCGTGCCGGGTCCACTGGTTGTATTCTTGTTTGTCTGGGGATGGTGGTTCAGCAATGATGTGACTGAGCCGACCACGACCCTTGAGGCCAATTGCATCAGCTTGGACCATGTAGTATAATTTTGGTGAGTTAACTTCTCAGTGAGGGATACAGATTGGGTGTTGGTTCCGGATTCATTGGGTGTTTTGGTGGGGTTTAACTATGAAAATAGTTGCATCAATTGACCCATTGTAACGGGCTGTTCTGGTGATATGATTGTCTTGGAGTCATCCTCCATTTTTCTTGGTTTTTTTCGGTTCACAGGTATGTTTTGGTAGATGATGAAACAACAAAACGACTCAGAATCGAGTTGCTCTGATACCATGATTTCGGCTGAAAAACACTGATTTTGGGGTTTTTAATATTTTTCTATATTCATTAATGATAAAATGGGTTTATATACCTCGAGCTAATTAGGGTTACCAGAAATAAATTATACAAAATATGTAAACTACCATAATAACAAATATACTGGAGATATTAATATTCTCCATATATTCTAACAATCTCTGGTGTAGATGTCATAAGAATATTTATTAATGACTCAAGTATTATTCCAAAAAAGATAATAAAAAAATATAGTCAAAAAAATCCTTTTTGTGCTTTCAAGTTTCGAAAAATTTTAAAAATTTTAAAAGTATATTTAAGCCCAATAAAAAAACAATTTCCGACCATCTTAAATCTTACTATTCCAACTTATAAAAAAAAATAATTGAGTATTTTTTTTTATCAAGGGATATGTTCATTGACATCTTAAATGACCTATAAAATAGCAATTATAGCAACCATTTTAAAACCAGTTGAGAATATTCATAATTGGAGTAAGAATCTAACTGATCCATTGGGTTCTTAAAAGGAAGCATAAAATGTTAGAAGGGAAGTCAATAATTTAGGTGGTATGTTTGACAAACAATTACATGTGTAAAGAAAAGTAAAATACCCATTAAACTCAAATTAAACATCTATATTTCAACCTTGACGGCTGTTGACATTTCAAATTTTTGTTATATTTTTTCTCTTACAAAATAATTAAATTTAATAAAAATAAATTCAATTTAATCAGGTTTTTTAGGGGATTTATTTAATCAGTTTAGTATAATTAGTATACTAATCAAGACAAAGGGAAAAAGTAAATTTTAATCAGAAAAAATAAAATCAAATCACACATATTAATAAAAAAATACATACTAATAAAAATGTTAGAAAATAGCAAATGTCATTAAACATTGACAAATGAAATTATTTTATAGGATAATAAATGATTAATGACAATATTTACCTAATTTAGAATTTAATTTTATATAAATTAGAGCTAAATTAGGTAAAATTTTATATATACGGGTGCTCTCTTGAGGGACCGTCGTTTGTAAAGACGACAATCAAAAGTCCAGCCCAAATCTATATTTAGAATTGTAACAATATATATTAAGAATTAGATGGGCTTTTGAGAGCCGTCTTTACAAAAGACGGTCTCAAGTAAGAATTTGTATACATAAATAATTTTTTAAAAAAATTAGTATTTATATTTGTTTTATAAATCACATGTATTCGATAAACTTAATCACAATAACATATTCTTGCATTATTCTTTGAAGTTATATTTTTATATATTATATTCCGTACTAATAAATTTATGCATTGTACGAGTTTGTATATTAGTAATTGAATAACACCTTCTTTTAATTATATACTAATAAATTTATGCATTATACGAGTTTGTATACTAATAAATTTATGCATTATATTCCAGCAAAATTTAATTTTACCTTCACCATTAAAGAAAACAAGTTTAAACACTACAATATAATTTGTTTTTAGTGGGATATATTTAGCGACATTTAAGTCGCTAATTCAAATCTCTTATAATATAAGAGGATTTGTGACATTTAATAGACCCTTTAGCAGCATATTAAAAAGTCACACTAAAGCTTTTAGCGACATAATATATGGTGACGTTTCTCACAAATGTCACTATACACTATAGAGACAATTACATATGCCACTAAAGACCAAATTAAGTGTCGTTAAATCACTTTATGGTGGAACCTAAATTAAAAACCAAAAATTATTACACTAAAAATATGAATCAGTGGCATTTTTGAATGCCATTAAATCCAATGTCGCAAAAAACTAAATTTGTTGTAGTGAAATATGAAAAATCATTTTTAGAAAAGTGTTAAAAAAAGATATGATATAAGTTTTTAATTGAGTTAATTCTTTAATATGTTATTAAAAATTCGCGAGATAAGAAATTATGGGTATAAATCTCAAACACACCTGATTAAGATGGTCATCGTTAATTAAAAGAGTGACGAATTTGTATTGCCTAATAAAGAGTACCAAAATAAAGTAGCAATCAATCCTAAATAACATAAGAAATGACATCATCAATAGAAGTAAAGGACCATAAATACTTGCTATTAGATTCTTTCGGATATATGTTCGCCAAACAACTCTTAAACGAGCACAAAAATATTACTCTTACTCCCTATACACAATAATAATGGAAGTAACCACATGCAACCTTGCAACTTCTTTGGCTTGTATTTTAATGGTAGCATGGGTTTGGAGAACAATAAATTGGTTATGGTTGAAGCCTAAAAGATTAGAAAAATGCCTTACAACACAAGGGTTTAAAGGTCACCCTTATAGGGTCTTGTTTGGGGATACCAAAGAAATTGCTGAGATGGTTAATAAAACTACCTCTAAGCCTATCCAGCCTTTCTCCAATGATTATGTTCCTCGGATCCTTCCTTTCGATTGCCAAACTCTCAAAAAATATGGTATATAATACTGTAAATTTTTTAATTGTTTGCTATCTAGCTGGCTATTAAAATTAATATATATATTCTTGATTAATTGTCGATACACTAGCAAATAATAATTATTTATTAATCGGCCAAAAACATATAGGGGAAAGATCATTTGTATGGAATGGACCGATACCAACAGTGATGATAACAAAACCCGAAGATATAAGAGAAATATTGATGAAGATGTACGATTTTCAGAAGACCATCTCACACCCTCTTGTAAAAGAGCTTACAAATGGGTTAACAAGGCTCGAAGGTCACAAATGGGCTCAACGCAAAAAGTTGCTTAACCCTGCCTTTCATGTCCATAAATTAAAGGTTACTTCTCTTCCTCATATATACTGCATTTCAATTCTCTTCATTTCACTGCAACAAAATTAATTTTCACACTTTATTTGGCCTTTAGTAACATATGTAATTGTTACTACAGTTTGTTGTAGTGTATATATATATATATATATATATATATATATATATATATATATATATATATATATATATATATATATATATATATATATATATATATATATATATATATATATATATATATATATATATATATATATATATATATATATATATATATATATATATATATATATATATATATATATATATATATATATATATATATATATATATATATACTTATACATTAAGAATAAAATAAAAATCAAGAATGAAATATAAGAATATTGTCAAAAAAAATTAAATGGAACAAAGTAACCGAAATGGAGGTAGTAATAGTATAATAATTTTATGATATACAAATTGAATGTGAATTAAATGTGTTCAAAGCAATGATTGTGAGTCATAGAAGCCTTATCCCAAATGATAAGCTTAGTTCTTGAATGTGCCTCTGCGTTTTGAATCTTCGGTGACAGTGATAGTAATTGATATAGAATAAAAAAAAAGGAAATTGGAAGATGAAAATATTATTTATGATTTGTTAAATAATATTATTTACGGGTGTTGTTACAAACTATAGCATATGGTACCAGCCTTTGAGGTAAGTTGTATGGAGATGATTCAAGAATGGGAGACGAAAATAAAGGAAACAGGATCCAAATCCATTGAGATAGAAGTTTGGTCATATCTGCACGATTTATCTGCTGATGCAATCTCTCGAGCAGCATTTGGGAGTAGTTTTCAAGAAGGAAAGAGGGTGTTTGAACTGCTACGAGAACACATTTCAATCACAGTACAAGCCGTCCAATCGGTTTATATTCCTGGATCAAGGTATATATTAATATATCATATATGGATTTTATGCACAAAATATAAACAAGAAAATGATCATAATATTTTATTATAGCCATTTATTTTATCATTGTATTGCATTCAGATATTTATTAATTAAAAAGATCGGAGTACAAATTGAAATTATTTTTGGCTAAAAATTAATGTATAAGGATTATTAATTTTATCACAAATATCTGTTGTTTCCCCGATACATATTATTATGTTGTATAAATTCTAATTTGTCAGATTTCCATTTGGAATAATTGGAAACAACAAATAAAAACGAAGGGAGATACAAAGATCTTGCTAACAAGCATCCTGAGACGTTTGATAGAAAGGATATAATCAATCAAATATAGATGGTAAATCAAAATATACTTTAAATTTTATACTCCCTCTTATTCATAGAGAATGAGACATTTGAATTTTACGCCAAAATCAAGGAGAGGTGGGGGACCACTTAAAAGTGAGTAAAAAACCCTCTTTTTCCATAAAGTATATTGTTATTTATGTATTGTTGTATTGTTGTAGTAAGGGTATAAGGGTTAAAAAAGAATGACAAAAATAGAAATGAGACATTTTCAGTGAATTGACCCAATAAGAAAATGTCTTATTCTCTATAAATAAGAGGGAGTATTATATAAGCTTAATTATATTACCTAATATAGCATGGAAAAAAATTTATCACCAAATCACATATCAAAATACATTATATCATTTTTATGTTTGAATTTATTTCATAACAACTCTATCAAATATATCATCATTCTTTAAAAAAATAAAATCCCGCTCTTTATGTTAATTTTGAGCTTTTAATTTGGTGTCTAGGTTTCTGCCAACTAAAACCAATAGGAGAGCAACAAAGATAATCAAAGAAATGGAGTCATTGCTTAAAGCGATGATAGAAAATAGGCAAAATGAAATGAAGATAGGAGAAGAAGACAAAGATTTGTTGGGTTTGCTGATCAAATCAAGCTTAGAGGGGATTAAAAATGAACAAACATTGAAGTTGAGTATGAAAGAGATGATTGAAGAGTGTAAAATGTTCTATATAGCAGGACAAGATACTACTTCTTCCTTGCTGCTTTGGACCCTTGTTTTGCTAAGCAAACACCAATATTGGCAAGACCAAGCTCGACAAGAGATTCTTGCCACATTTGGCCATAACACACCTAATCATGATGGACTAAATCAATTGAAAAAGGTATTACTATTACAATTTTTTTTTTGTTTTTGTTTTTGTACATGCATGAGGTTATAAGTAATTAAATATGATTCCGTTTGAGTATCTAATGATAGAAGTATGCATATAATGTTGTGTTGTTCAGGTTAATATGATAATTTATGAGGTTCTACGTCTATATCCACCACTCCCTTTATTAACACGAAAAGTTACCCATGACATGAAAGTAGGAGATTTAAATTTGCCAGCTGGTGTTCAAGTAAAATTACTAATAAGTTCAGTTCACCATAGCGAAAACTATTGGGGTAAAGATGCGCAACAATTTAATCCAGAAAGATTTTCACAAGGAATTTTAAAGGCCACCGAAGGAAATATGTGTTTTTTCGCATTTGGTTGGGGGCCTCGCACTTGCATTGGATCAAATTTTGCAATGATGGAAGTTAAAATGGCATTGGCCTTGATTTTGCAACGATTTTGTTTCGAGCTTTCTCCATCTTATCTTCACTCTCCTACAACAAATCGTGGAACACTTCGTCCTCAATGGGATGGGGATACTAAGTTGATAGTGCGTCCTATTTAAATACTTCATATGACGTTTTATTATTTATAGCACACCTAATCATGATATGATGCTTTACTTTTACAATTGATGTTGGCCTGCATGTGTTAGGATATGAAAATAAGTATGGATAATTTGTAACTTCTACATTTACAATATAAGAGTATTATCTATTTAAAAAAATATAAGAGTATTATCATCGCAATATATGAGTATTACTAGTTTTTTCGTATTTTGGCAAATAAAACGAATGCAGTATGAGATTTTAGACTAAATGATAACAAATCCAATATAAGAAATGATGCATTTTGAAATACATAAATATTGTATTTTTAGTAATTTCTTAAATCCATGGTATACTCTATAAATACAGCAAGATTTTAGCATGTTTGGAGTTGGGTGGAGCAAAACACATCATATCATGCATAGGAAAAGTTTGTAACTTGTATTGAGTTTAAGGCACCAAAACAGGTTGTGTCCCTCCAGAGTCAACATCAATCTTATTTTTGTATAGTTTCATCTACTTTATAAAAGCACTACAAAAACAAATTCAAATGGCTTTGAACCGAAGCCAAAAAGGGCTTCGGAATGGCTTCTGCCACATACCGTCGCCATCAATGGCTTCGGCACTTACCGAAGCCCTACCGAAGCCATGCATTGGCTACGGACACACACCGAAGCCATACCGAAGCCACAAAAAAAACTCTAAAGCCCACTCTTCAACCCTAAAAACCCTTAACCGTGCGCCTCAATAATCTTCACTCTTCCTCCTTCTTCCCAACTCCTTCCTCTCTCTTGAAGAAACTCCTTCCTCTTCCCAACTCTTTCCTCTCTCTTGAAGAAACTCCTTCCTCTTCCCAACTCCTTCCTCTTCACCCCATTTACGAAATTTTCTGAAATTTTAGTTCGAAATCTTCCTTATCTTCACTCTTCCTTGAAGATTTTCTGAAATTTTAGTTCGAAAAACCCATTTCGAAATTTGCTGAAATTTTTAGTTCGATATTTTGGTGAAGAAACCTTGAAGATTTTGAAGATTTGATGAAGATTTGATGAAGAATTTGGTGAAGATCTTCGTTTTTTGTAATTTCAATTCTGGGTTATTTCGTTTTTTGGGTAATTTCGTAGATCTTCATTTTTTTTCTGGGTAAATTTCGATTGTAATTTTTTGTGCTTCACGTAGATCTTCTGGGTTGTAATTTTTCTGGGTTGTAATTTTCTGGGTTGTAATTTTGATTCTTCGTTTTTGTTCGTAATTTTTGATTTTCTGGGTTGTAATTTTTTGGGTTGTAATTTTGATTTATTATTTTGTTTTATTTATTATTTTGTTTTATTTTTTATTTATTGTTATTTTAAGTAAAATAAAACTTAAAATCTAAATTCTAGACTCCCATAAAGAAATTAAAATTATAAAATCTTAATTTTTACTAATTAATACTCCCTCCTATTCAGCACAATTGTCCCATTTCTATTTTGGGTCAAGTCACCTCAAATGTCTCATTTCCTTTTTTTGCATGGATTTTTTACCCTTATACCCTTATTTACTTTACCTATTTACTTTTTAACCTTATTAAATCTATCTAATTTTTTCCAATACATCTAATTAATCTAACATAATCTATCTAATTTTTTACCCCAATTACTTAACCCCACCCCATTTCCCTCCATTTCATCCGTCCTCTCATATGCCTTCTACCCTCTTCTCTCTCTCTTCCTCAAAACCTTAACATCCCAGTAACCTAAGAACCCTAATTCCACCATACCCAATCTTTATCTTCTCTCTCATTCCCACCCCATCTCTCATCTTCAAGAATACCAATTCCCACCCCATCTCTCATCTTCAAGAACACCACTTCCCACCTCAAAAATTTCAAGCTCTCAAGAACACTCATCTTCAAGAACACCACTTCCCACCTGAAAAATGGCGTCTTTTTCTGGAAAATTGGAACACTCAAGAAGGTGAAATTTTTTCTGGAAAATGGTGTGAAATTTCAAGCTCTCAAGAACACTCAAGAACCCTCAAGAACCCTCAAGAATGGCGTGAAAAATGGCGTCTTTTTCTGGAAAATTGGAACACTCAAGAAGGTGAAATTTTTTCTGGAAAATGGTGTGAAATTTCAAGCTCTCAAGAACACTCAAGAACCCTCAAGAACCCTCAAGAATGGCGTGAAAAATGGCGTCTTTTTCTGGAAAATTGGAACCCTCAAGAACACTCGTTTTTTTTTGTTTGAATTGTGGTTTGATTTTGGTGATTTTTTTTTGAAGATGATTTTTCTGGTTTTATTTTGTGTTTGTTTTGTGAAATTTTTTTGTTTGTGGTTTGATTTGGTTTGATTTGTGGTTTGATTTTGTTGAACATTTAGTGCATAATAATCCTGTATATTATAATCATCAAGTACTACTAAGGTAGTGGGACCAATCGTATCGATTTATTAAGTCCGTATACATCGCTAAAGCTACTAAAAGTAGTGGGACAAAACGTATTAATATACGAGGTCCAAAAGGCATTTAAGTTTTTTCTTAATCAAAGGAAACAAGGGAAAAAGGGGGATCTAGGCAGAGGCCAAAAGCCGACTCGGCGATCCCCCTTGTGTAGCCACAGCCGAGTCGGCTTTTGGCTACTGGAAAAACCATTTTGGTCAGTAGGCAAAAGCCGAGTCGGCGATGGGTCTTTTGGAGGGACCGCCGACTCGGCGGTCTGGGCAAAATAGTGCCGTTGCTTTTTCTTCCCGTTTCCTATGTGATTAATGCCTCGGATTCTCTTGATTATGCCTTAATTCTGAGATTATAATGCTCATGAATGACTAAGAATAATGTCATTCAATTGCATTGATACCCATGATCATCAATATGATCATTATGGGTGATGATTATGAGGAGGCTCCTCCATATACTCTTTGAGTATAAATAGGTGCCTTGAGGGATGAGTTCCATACACCTTTTCTTACTCTTCTCCTGATTTCTAAGCTTACCTCATTTGTTCTTTGCATACAAAAGAGTAATTAACTTTTGTTAGTGCATTTCCACAACTTGTTATTCCTCAAACACATTGTTATTTCATAATACAACCTAAGTACTAAGGTTGTGTTGTAATCGATTGTATCTCGTTGTGAATTTCCAAACAACAACCCAAGTACCTTTGTGGGGGAAATATCACAAAAGGATAGTGAGCACACGCCTTCGGTTTGTATCAAGTTTCCGGGTGACGTTCAACGTTACACAATAATCTTCAATTTACTTGTTACATTGTAATCATCTTGTAAGTTTAATTTTGTCATCAAACAAAGGGGTTTATACAAATTCCCGAGTTGTAATTTGTATTGCATTATATACTTTACGTAATAATCTTTTGTGATATCTTCACCGATGGCATCAATGAAGGACTTTACATCTAACTTTGCTAAGTTAGAAAAGTTTGTCGGCGTCGACTTTAGACGTTGGCAAAAGAAGATGATGTTCATGCTCACTACCCTCAATGTGGCTTATGTTATAAGCTCACCCAAACCGGAGGTTGCTAAGTCGGATGATCCGGAAATGGTGATTCCGGAAACGGAGATACTTGAACAAAACCGTAAGAGATCAAAGTGGGAGAACGATGATTTCATTTGCCGGGGACACATCCTCAATGGAATGCAAGATGCCTTGTTTGACATCTACCAATATCATGAGTCCGCAAAAGAATTGTGGGATGCTCTTGAAAATAAGTACATGGCGGAGGATGCTAGCTCCAAGAAATTCCTAGTAAGTAATTTCAATTCGTACAAAATGGTAGAAGATCGCCCTATAATTGATCAATTTCATGAGTTGCAAAGAATGCATGCTAACCTAAAATTACATAAAATTGAAATTGATGAAGTGTTTTTGGTATCTAGCATAATAGACAAATTGCCTCCTTCATGGAGGGATGTTAGACATGCTTTAAAGCATAAAAGAGAGGAGATTACACTCTCCGATCTTGGACAACACATTATTGTCGAGTCTAGCATCCGGGTTCATGAGAACCGGAAGGATGATAATCCTAATGTACCAACAATTAACATGGTTGGGGAAGGGAAACCACAATCCCGTCCCGGAGATAAAAGGAAGAGGAATGACTCTTCAAAGGGGAAAGCTACTAATCCCAATGCCGAAAAGGTATGTTGGGAATGTGGAAAGCCCGGGCACCGAAGGAAGAATTGCTTCGTTCTAAAGAACAAGCAAAAGAAAGCCAAGGGGAATGGTCAAGCTTCTACTAGCAAGGGACCACCCACACAAGGTAATCTTGCATATTTTGATGAAAATTCTAATATGAGTTTTTCTACTATGAATACTAATATTAGTGCTTTGCAGGATAATACCTTGGCTTGGTGGATCGATTCGGGGGCTTCGAGACATGTATGCAATTCTACACAATGGTTCAAAACCTTTAACAAGGTTGTTGATGGGGAGCATCTCTACATGGGAAACAATGCACCTATCAAGGTCCAAGGCAAAGGACAAGTTGAATTATTGTTTACTTCGGGGAATCTTTTAGTTTTAAGAGATGTGTATTTCACACCCGAAATAGGTAGAAATTTAGTCTCGGGTCCTATTTTGAATCGATTAGGCTACAAACTAGTGTTTGAAGCCGATAGGTGCATTATCTCTAAGAATAATTTGTTTATTGGTAGGGCTTATCTTTGTAATAGTTTATTTAAATTGTCTTTAGATTTAAATAAAAATTCTATATGTAATGTTTTGGATGATAATAACAATGATGATTTGCATTACTTGTGGCATGTTAGACTAGGACATGTAAATTTTGATAAAGTTTCGTTTATGTCTAAACATGATTTAATTCCAATGTGCAATAAAATGTCTAAAAATTGCAAAACGTGCATGTTAAATAAGATCACTAGAACACCATTTAAAAGTGTTGAAAGAAAAACCGAAATTTTGGAGTTAATCCATAGTGATCTTTGTGATTTTCATAGTACACCGTCTTTGGGAAACAAAAAGTATGTCATAACTTTTATAGATGATTTCTCAAAGTTTTGTTATGTTTATCTTTTGCATTCAAAAGATGAGGCTCTTGAACATTTTAAGATTTACAAACAAGAAGTAGAAATACAAATTGGTAGTAAACTTAAAAGATTAAGAACCGATAAAGGAGGTGAATATTATGATCCGCTTTATTTCAATTCAATGGGAATAATTCATGAAACAACCGCCGGTTATGCACCACAATCTAATGGTGTGGCGGAGAGGAAAAACCGTACTCTACAAGAGATGGTTAATTCCATGTGATCCTACTCGGGTTTGAGTGATGGATTTTGGGGTGAAGCAATGTTGACGGCTTGTCACATTCTTAACCGAGTTCCAATGAGAACGAATAAGGAAACTCCTTATGAACTTTGGTACAAAAAGAAACCAAACTTAAGTTATCTTAAGGTTTGGGGTTGTAGGGCCATTGTAAGAGTACCCGGCAACAAGAAAAAGAAGCTCGGTGAACGTGGGCTTGAGTGCATCTTTATAGGCTATGCTATTCATAGCAAAACCTATAGGTTCTATGTTATAGAACAAAATGACTATATATCGCTTCATTCGATTATAGAGTCAAGAGATGCCATTTTTGATGAAAATCGATTTTCATCATTGAGTAGACAAAGACATCTACAAAGTTGTACCAATGAAAGTGTTGATGATAGTCAACAAAGTTCACTTCTAGATGTTGATGAAAGACAACAAATAGATGAACTTGATTTAGTTGATCCTATTCCTAAACGGAGTAAGAGACAACGGAAAGCGAAGAGCTTTGGACCGGATTTCCAAGTATACTTGGTTGAAGGTGATAGAAGTGAAGTATCTTCTAGTGTTCCATATTTATATAATGTGGAAGGTGACCCATTGACTTATAGCGATGCTATGGCATCACATGATAGTGCCTTTTGGAAAGAGGCTATCGATGATGAGATGCAATCCATCATGGGAAATAACACTTGGGTGTTAGTGGATCTTCCTCCGACTTGTAAACCAATTGGTTGCAAGTGGATTTTCAGAAAGAAAATGAAAATCGACGGTACTATTGATAAATTCAAAGCCCGTTTAGTGGCTCAAGGCTTTAGACAAAAGCACGGTATCGATCATTTCGATACATATGCACCGGTTGCAAGAATAACCACTATTCGGTTATTGGTAGCATTAGCTACGGTCTATCATCTAGAAATACATCAAATGGATGTAAAAACCGCATTTCTATATGGGGAGTTAGATGAGGAAGTTTATATGAAACAACCCGAAGGGTTTGTTTTGAAGGGACAAGAGCAAAAGGTGTGTAAACTTGTCAAGTCTTTATATGGACTTAAACAAGCACCTAAACAGTGGCATCAAAAATTTGATGAAACTATTTTGTCCTTCGGATTCAAGTTGAATCAAGCCGATAAGTGTGTGTATAGCAAGTTTGATAACCATGGGAATGGCGTTATCATTTGCCTATACGTTGATGACATGCTTATTTTTGGAACTTGTATAACACAAGTCCAAGAGACAAAAGACTTTTTGTCTAGATCCTTTCAGATGAAGGATATGGGGGAGGCTGATGTGATCTTAGGCATTAAGATCATAAGGCAAGGGAACCGTATTAAGTTAAGTCAGGCTCACTATGTTGAGAAGATACTTAAGCGGTTTAATATGCTTGATAAAGCGCCGGTCTCTACTCCCATGGAACCGGGTATGAAGTTTGCAAAACATACCGGTCAACCGATTTCACAATTGGAGTATTCAAAGGTCATAGGATCTTTGATGTATGCTATGACTAGTACTAGGCCTGACATAGCATTTGCGGTGGGTAAACTTAGTAGATTTACTAGTAACCCAGGTCCCCATCATTGGATGGCGATAAGGAGAGTATTAAGATACTTGTTACGTACCAAGGATTTTGGTATTACGTATAGCGGAGAACCTCCTATTCTAGAAGGTTATTCTGACGCTAGTTGGATCACTAATGAAGAGGATAACTCTTCTACTAGTGGATGGGTGTTTGTTTATGGGGGAGGTGCCATTTCTTGGTCTTCTAAGAAACAAACATGTATAGCCGACTCTACGATGTCAGCTGAGTTTATCGCTTTAGCTTCAGCAGCTAGTGAAGCTGAGTGGTTGAGGAATCTCATGTTTGAGATACCTTTGTTACCTAAGCCAATCTCACCGGTGGCGATTCATGCGGATTGCATGACGGCTTTAGGTAGAGCCTATAGTCAAGTGTATAATGGTAAGTCTCGTCATATTGCTCTAAGGCATAGCCTTGTGCAAGGACTTATCATTAACGGGGTCATAACTTTTGACTATGTGAACACTAAGTTCAATGTGGCGGATTCGTTTACGAAAGCCATGAATAGAGACTCAATTGAGAAAGCCTCAATTGAGATCGGTTTATGTCAGTAAAATCATTTGGGAAAGCCCAATTCACGCATGAGTAACATCGTGTCTGAATTCAATGTGGTAAAGTCCTCTTGGTTTTTGTTAAAGCAACTCTTGCATGACCCATCGTTGCTTTGTACCGTGATGGAATAAGGTAGTCGTTTTGAAAGTTCTCAAGATCAAGAGTTGAAGAGCTCTTGGTGTTATATCCACGTCACGGGGATATGTCTTATACGTAATGAGAACCTACCTATATAAGTTTGAAGTGTGGCCGCTTCAAGTAGTCAAGATTGGCATAATGACTATGATAAACTTATGAATAAGATACGGACACGGCCTTATAATGTGTCAAGTTAATAACTTTGTGTTATTTGTTTTGTGTGTACTACATCTTCAAGTGGTCAGAAGTGTCATTTGATTCAATTCCGAATGGAAATCAATTCTGGCTCGATCACTTGTTAAGTGTGTTGTACTAGGCGTTAATTCAATCCGTAGGGATATTAGCGTTGATGCATGAAATGTATTATGAGTTTTGGTAAATGAGAGGCTTATTATACCCAAAATGGGGGAGGATTGTTGAACATTTAGTGCATAATAATCCTGTATATTATAATCATCAAGTACTACTAAGGTAGTGGGACCAATCGTATCGATTTATTAAGTCCGTATACATCGCTAAAGCTACTAAAAGTAGTGGGACAAAACGTATTAATATACGAGGTCCAAAAGGCATTTAAGTTTTTTCTTAATCAAAGGAAACAAGGGAAAAAGGGGGATCTAGGCAGAGGCCAAAAGCCGACTCGGCGATCCCCCTTGTGTAGCCACAGCCGAGTCGGCTTTTGGCTACTGGAAAAACCATTTTGGTCAGTAGGCAAAAGCCGAGTCGGCGATGGGTCTTTTGGAGGGACCGCCGACTCGGCGGTCTGGGCAAAATAGTGCCGTTGCTTTTTCTTCCCGTTTCCTATGTGATTAATGCCTCGGATTCTCTTGATTATACCTTAATTCTGAGATTATAATGCTCATGAATGACTAAGAATAATGTCATTCAATTGCATTGATACCCATGATCATCAATATGATCATTATGGGTGATGATTATGAGGAGGCTCCTCCATATACTCTTTGAGTATAAATAGGTGCCTTGAGGGATGAGTTCCATACACCTTTTCTTACTCTTCTCCTGATTTCTAAGCTTACCTCATTTGTTCTTTGCATACAAAAGAGTAATTAACTTTTGTTAGTGCATTTCCACAACTTGTTATTCCTCAAACACATTGTTATTTCATAATACAACCTAAGTACTAAGGTTGTGTTGTAATCGATTGTATCTCGTTGTGAATTTCCAAACAACAACCCAAGTACCTTTGTGGGGGAAATATCACAAAAGGATAGTGAGCACACGCCTTCGGTTTGTATCAAGTTTCCGGGTGACGTTCAACGTTACACAATAATCTTCAATTTACTTGTTACATTGTAATCATCTTGTAAGTTTAATTTTGTCATCAAACAAAGGGGTTTATACAAATTCCCGAGTTGTAATTTGTATTGCATTATATACTTTACGTAATAGATTTTGTGGTTTGATTGTGTGGTTTGATTGTGGTTTGATTTTGTTTGATTTGTGGTTTGATTTTGTGGTTTGATTGTGTTTGAAATTTTGTTTGGTAATTTTCTGGAAAATTTTGATTGGTAATTTTCTGGAAATTTTTTTTTGTTCAATTACACTCATCTTCAAACCCATGTAATTTTCTACCCATGTAATTTTCTGGAAATTTTTTCTTTGTTCAAGAACACTCAAAGATCTGGGTATTTTTGTTTGGGTTTTCTTGTTTGGTAATTTTCTGGTTTGATTTTGTTCTTTATCATTAATCACTAATCTTTTCATTAAAAACCTCTAATAACACTCTCTCTCCTACCCCAAGGGTCCCATTTTGACTCTCCTTAAAAACCGTGAAAAGTCAAATGGGACAATTGTCCTGAATAGGAGGGAGTATTAAAATTTTATTAATAAATAAAATAATAAATTATACTCCCTCCTATTCACCTTAAATGTCCCATTTGACTTTCTCACACTTGCCGAGACAACATTTTAACCGTTAATATCTCAAAATATTCTTAAATAAAAATTAAAAAAATTTGATATTAATAATCCTTGTATTGAGACGAATCAAACAAGATCCCACATGACTATGTTTTAACTTATAGATTAAGAGTAAAATACAAATTAAGAGTCATGAGTGAATAGTACCAAAAAGTCAAATGGGACATTTGAGCTGAATAGGAGGTAGTAATAAAATATTTCTAATAAATAATAATAATTGTACATAAAGCTGGACAACAAAATGGCTTCGGAAGAAGCCAAAAAGGGCTTCGGAAGGGCTTCGGAAGGGCTTCTGCACACCAAATGGCTTCGCCATATTTGGCTTCGGTGCTGTACCGTCGCCCTACCGAAGCCAAAAGCCTTATGGCTTCGACGTGGCTTCGCTTCTCTACCGAAGCCATTGTGTTATTTTTTTGTAGTGAAGTTAATAGTACATTTAAAATAAATAATCAAGGATGAATGTAAACAATGTGATACTGTAAGAAAATATTAGAGGACTAATTAGTAATGCGAAAGCGACTCGATATTTCTCTATTTGATGTATATTGGAACTACTAGAGATTTTCATGTTTTCATTCCTTAAAAATCATAAGTCTCCATTTCAAGGATGGTAGATAGCATACTAGAATTATTTTTGTTTCTTTTTTGTGTGTCTAAATCAGTGTTGTTATACCCCTACATATAATGCCTATTATGACCTAATTAGTTAACTAATACTCCCTCCTATTCAATTTACTTGTCCACTTTACTTTGTGGTTACTATTAACTAATCACTCTTAATTTGTATTTTGTTCTTAATCTATATATAAGTTAAAATATAGTCATGTGGATCTTATTTTGTTTCTCTCAAGCAAAAATTATTAATATCAAATTTTTATAATTTTTAATTATACACAATTAAATATATTAAAGGTTAAAATGTTGCCTCGGCATGTGTGAAAAAGGTAAAGTGGACAAGTAAATTGAATTGGAGGGAGTATGATACATCCCTAAGGCCCATACTAAGGGAATATTTTCCCATTACCACATAATAGGGAAGGGTTTGACTAAGTCATAATAGGCGTGTGGCCATTTTATACTAAAATAATGGCCAACAACTCCCCCTCGGCCACATAAGCCATATCAACCACAGATTCACAACACAAAAAAAACTCTTACTTCTTACGGGAAGTAAGGAGTGTGATCATAATTTTAAAAGTATTGATGTATTAAGTTACCATCAAATTAAAATAATGCTTTCAAATAAATTATATACCCTAAATCTACCTTAGATCACCAAAATTATACACATCCCTTTTCATACTATAGCTATATTTGATTATAAACTAAATATAACCGCTCGGGCATATGGTGAATTAGGCTAGATTATTCCTTGAATACTTATGTCAATTCATTTTAGTTCAATTGCTTTTCTATCATGTCTCGTTGGATTATATAAATTATAGTCCTCGAAAACATGCTAAAGTAGCATCATTAAGCTTCAACTTCAAGTCATAGTTCTAAGTTTGAGAGTACTTAGCAAAGGGGATTAACCAACAATAAACTAAACCCTATGCAATCCTAAACTCATTATGTGAGCTTTGAACACATCTTTAGGAATAGACTGAGTCATGGGATCAACAATCATTCTATGAGTAGGTATATAGTTAATGAAAGTTTCTCTGTTTTTAACAGCATCACGAACAAAGTGATAGCGTCTTTTTATGTGCTTTGTCTTCTTATAAAACTTAGGATCCTTAGAAAAGTCAATAGCTCAAGTGTTGTCACAACACTTTTCCATGGGATCATCAGGTCTCGGAGTGAGATTAAGATCGTGTAGTAAATATCTAAGCCACATAGCCTCTTTTACAACCAAACTACATGTGACATACTCAACTTTCATGGTCGACAAATCTATACAATCTTGCGTTTTACTACACCATTAGGCCTTTACAATAAATAACCTTGAAATTTTTTTTACAAACAATATCCTTCAAATTATCAAACACGACATCGATACAACCACCTCAACAAATGACATGCTAAATGTTTGACTTTCAATTAAATTAATTAATCTGACCTAATTACTCAATTACCCCAATTAAACCCTTCTCCCCTATCTTTACAACCCATCTTCATTAACACTTTTAATCACCATTTTTATTCAAGAAGTCCCAATCAAATTCCCTAACAATTCCGTATGCAAACCAAGCTGACCTTCAATTTCAGCACCACCCTCCATACTTTCCAGTATATTGGCTTTGATACCCTCGTCATAATTATACCTATAATATGAATTTAATATTAATAGATGACGAAGACCATTCGTTTTTGACGATTTTTCAATCTTTAAATATTGAGTTGAGGGGGTCTCAATTAGAAGTCTAAGCGTTAAATGCTTCAGTTGACACAAATAAAGGATACTAACACTATAGATGAAGTTTCGATGGAGGTTGTGTTTGTCTTCATGTAGTTAGTGTTAAGAAAGATGGAAGAAATGGAGAAAGAAAATGGGTCATCAAAGAAAAGAGAGATGGAATTAAGTGAGATTAAGAGTGAAAAAGATTTTCTAAATGTATGGTTGATTATTGCAGGCCCAGCCCATACCAGGAACACCATGAGAAATGACTCAGGGCCCCGGTTTTTTAAGGGCCCAATTCAAAAAAATTAAACCCTCTCACTTTCGAATAATAACAATGCGGAATTGCCCGGTAAGAGTAATACACTGCCATATAAGGAGCATGCCTAACTTTCTAACTTCCAGTAATAATTAATACTACACTACAATATAGGCAACACTTCATAACTTCCTAATTGATGAGGAAATGCCCGAAAACTTTTTTTCATTTCCGATAAAATAGTATAACTTTCTAATTAATCTTGAGTCTTGACTAATCATTATCACGATATGATAATTTAATATTCATATTTTTTCAACTTTTTAATAACATTTTGCTTTATATTTTTCCCTAAATTGTTAAGAAGTGAAAAACGCAAGAAATAGCCATTAAATGTGACTAGTGTAGGTATCATGGCATTATTTTTAATTTTTTTTGGATCATTTACCAACAACAGCCTTAAAGTTTGCTCAATTTCAAATAAACAGCCTCAAACTTCGTTTTTGACCAACAACAGCCTTCAACTTAGGAAACACGACATCGATATAGCCACTTCACCGGATGACCTGCTAATTGACCGTTGACCATGCTCAATGACCTTTGACTTTCACTTAATTTCACTAATAAACCTAATTACCCAATTGTCCCTAATTAAACACTTCTTCCCCAATCTTTCTCTAACCCACCTCAATCACCTCCATTTTCCCCCTTCATCAACACCACCACCACCACCACCACCACCATTAAAACCAAAAAAGATAAATTAAACAACAAATCTCTCACCATTAAACCCTTCTTCTCCAACTTCTCTCTATCCCACCCCAATTACCTCCATCCTACCACTTCATCAACACCATGACAACACTATTAAAACCCCCTCTTTAATAACAACCCCATTATAAACCCCTTCTTTCTTCTATATTTGACTAAATCCTTATCTTCTTCAACTCACAATTAAGTGAAAACCCATAAATTATCCCTAATTTTTTCATTTCCAGCACAAAAATCCAGAAAAAATCATCAATAACAAGACAAAAATTCACAAAATTAACTTTTTTGATAAAAATATGTCCATATAAATGAGTGACAAATAAGCAGTTTGATTCTTCAATTCAAAAATTTTCTCAGCCTACATTCAAAAGTAAAATCAATTACTAAATTCAATCAAAGATTTAATCAAACAAAAACAAAATAAAAGGATGAAGAACCTACATTAAGGATCCAGCTGACGGCATGAACACGAAAATCCTTGAGATAAGGAGGATAATTGTACAAAAAATCAGGGGAATTTCTTTCTTTATAGACCAATATTTGTATATAATCATCATCATCATTTAGCGAGTGAAGATGAGGATTGATGATCAAATTAGACAAACTGGGTTTGGGATTACTTGATTTTTATCAATTAAGTAAGATTCATCTTCTTGACAAAGAAGATTAGGAACAGAAGAGGGTTTAGGATTTGAATCTGCTATTGTAATTGTAAAAATTGTATAATTTTCTGGAAAATTGAGGAATTTAAGTGTAATGGACGAAGATAAATAGGGAAATATTGAAGAAAAAGAGTGAAAAAATGAGGAAAGTTTGGAAAAAAATTGATGAATGGATTGAGTAGAAGAGTACATTTTAAAGGTGAGTTGAAGAAGACAAGGGCTTAGTCAAATATTGAAGAAAGAAAGGGTTTTTAATGGGGTTGTTATTAAAAGAGGGGCCGGTTTTAATG
Organism: Amaranthus palmeri; assembly: GCA_019776075.1. Taxonomy (NCBI): domain Eukaryota; kingdom Viridiplantae; phylum Streptophyta; class Magnoliopsida; order Caryophyllales; family Amaranthaceae; genus Amaranthus; species Amaranthus palmeri. Next base: position 154,373 of record JAAKBH010000407.1, read on the forward strand.
GTGATTGTGGTGGTGGTGGTGGTGTTGATGAAGTGGGAGAATGGAGGTGATTGGAGTGGGTTAGAGAGAGGTTGGAGAAGAAGGGTTTAATCAGGGTTAATTAGGTAATTAGGTTTGATTAATGAAATTAAGTGAAAGTCAAAGGTCATTGAGCATGGTCAACGGTCAATTAGCAGGTCATCAGATGAAATGGCTGTATCGATATCGTGTTTCCTAAGTTGAAGGCTGTTGTTGGTAAAAAAACGAAGTTTGAGGCTGTTTATTTGAAATTGAGCAAACTTTAAGGCTGTTGATGGTAATTGATCTTTTTTTAGTTAAAATTTCTAGTTGAATTGTGTAAACTCTATTTTATTTTCGTAAAATTTTAAAGTTTGTATAACTTTTAATTGTAGGAGGAAGGTTAAATAATATTATTGTCAAAAGCTTTGAGAATTTTGCTCCAAATTAGCTTGTATTTCTCCTTTTTGTATCTTGATTGAAAATTTGTTGTTAAGGGTGGTGATTCTTTAATAAATATGTCTCCTAAAAGAAAATATTTATCCGGATGTGAAAACGTAAAAAGAAAAAGAGAATTGATGATTTAGTTCAATTACAAAGAGGAGCACTTGATAATTTATTAAAAAAGAATCGATAAAAATATGAATCATATTAGTGATACTTTTGTTGATGATCTCATTGATAATGATACTAATATTGATCATAATGTGCGTATAAATGAGAATTCTAATGCCGTTGACGATATTGAGCATGCTAATGTTTTTAATGATCATAATGTGCGTATAAATGAGAATTATAATGTCGTTGATGATATTGAGCATGTTAATGTTGTTAATGATGATATTGATGAAGATATTGAGCATGTTTTTGACGCTAATATAGACGATGATGCTTTTGTGAATGAATTATAATGTTGACATATTTGACCCAAGAAATTGGGATGGTTTAGATTCTCGAATGATTGACATTTTAGTTGTAAAGGGTCAAAAAAAAAGACTTGTCTATTATAAAAGGAGCCAATGATAAATTAGAAAGACAATTTTCGTCCTCATTCTACACTAGGGTCTTACCAAATGGAGAAAAAATTGATAGAGTTTGGTTATTATATTCAAAAGAACTTGGTTGTGTTTTTTGTTTTTGTTGTAAATTATTTAAAGGGGTTGAAAGAGGTCAATTAGCAAATGGTGATTTTAGTGATTGGGCATATCTTTGTGTTAGAATTAGAGAGCATGAAATTGGTATGGAACATTTGCAAAATATGACCACGTGGCATGATTTACGTTTAAGATTTCAAACGAACACAACTATTGATAATTAGCTCAACAACAACTTGAAAAGCTGGAAGAACAATGGAAAAATATCTTATCAAGAATCATTGCAATAGTTAAGTTTTTTGGAAAGCATAATCTTGCATTTCGTGGTACTAATGAAAAATTGCATCAAAATAGTAAAGGTAGTTTTTTAAGATTAACTAAAATGTTAGATGCGTTTGACCCAACTTTACAAGAGCATGTTTGTCGTATTACTAATGATGAGACTCATGTTCATTACCTTGGTCACAACATCCAAAATGAGTTGATCCTCTTTCTTGCTCGTGCAATTAAAAATAAAATTGTTAAGAAAATAAAAGAGATTAAATATTTTTTTGTGACACTTTATTATTGTACACCTGATATCAGCAACCAAGAGCAAATGTCTTTAATTATAAGATATGTGCAACTGTACACTTGATATTAGCATAGATAAATCCTTTTTAGGATTTTTAAATGTGAATGACACAACTAGACAAGGACTTTTTGATGTCTTATTAAATGAATTAATTGATCTTAAACTAGATGTTGATAATACTCGTGGTCAAAGTTATGACAATGGTTCAAATATGAAAGGATAGATACAAGGAGTACAAAAAAACTTTTAGATATAAATCCTAGAGCTTTTTACACTCCTTGTGTTGCCCACAACCTTGATCTAATGTTGTATGATATGGCCAATAACTCTGGAAAAGTTAGAGATTTTTTTGGTGTGATTCAACGCATTTACACTATTTTTTCCAGATCCACAAAAAGGAGCAAGATTTTACTGGATAATGTCAAAGAGTTAACATTGAAACCATTGTCTTCCACTCGTTGGCAGTCTGTTACATGGTTATTAAGATTGAGATTCTACCTAGGATCGTTGAGGGGCTAGGATCGAAATCGGTAGAACTAGATCGTAGGTGTAACACCCCGAGATTTTCTGACTTCATTAATTAATATTTTAATAACTTTTGTGGATTTTATAATTATATTAAATTGATTTTAAAGTAGTTTAATAAGTTTCGTTTGTAAAGAAATTTAAATATTAACATATGTTTATATTAAAAATACAGCTACGGCTTCTGAAATAAAGAGGTTTGGATTAAATTGTTATTTTATTAAATTGTGTGGGCACATGAAAACGAGTTTTATAAGTGGGCATTTCAAGAAAGGAATCTAGGAATAATAATAATAATAATAATAATAATAATAATAATAATAATAATAATAATAATAATAATAATAATAATAATAATAATACCCAATACCCATGATAAGAAGTCTTAGTTGAAACCCTAACACTAGCCGTCATTACACTCATCTCATCTCATCCTTCCTCCCTCTCTTCTTCACTCCCTCACACTCTCACTCTAGATCACGCCGGCCACCGTGACCACCACTAGGCCACCTGCCGTTTCTTCCTCCACCGTGAACAGCTCGCAGCCGACCCGACCAAGAGTCGTCGCTGCTCCTCTCTGTCAGCCGCCAGCAAGCACGGCCTAACAGCCGGCTGTGGCCCTTGTCACTCCCTCCACGGCAGCTGAACAGTGGCGCCACCCACCGCCTCTAGCCTCCTTCTCCTCCACCCTCTTGCTAGCTTATTTATATTGTGAGCCATCTCCTCTTTTCTTCACTTGATTTTCTAGTTTTAATTTGAGTTTTATTAAGTGTTTTGAATAAGAGGTTGATTTTTGTGTTAATTTCATGAATCTTTTTGTGGGTGAGAGTTTGAATGGTAAATTGAACATGCTTATGAATGAGGGTTGAAGTGTTATTGGAAATTTTGGGTTGTGTGTTAATTGTGTGTATTAGTTCTTTGAATCTTACTATGAATACTAATTAAAGTTGTTTATCTTTGAATATTAAATAAGTTAGAGTTTTGTTTGGGATTGAACATGATATCTTGATTTTTGTTATAAGTTTGATTATTATGGAGAATTGAAAATAGAGTTTTGTTTTGGTGTTTATTGTTGGAATTTAGAGTGTATAGCGGACATCGGAAATGATTTAATTAATTAAATTAAATAAATAATTTAATTAAATTAATTAAGTATATCCCAAGGTTGAAAATTATATGTTTTAGTCAAAACATGTAAGTCACGGCTCGTGATTTGGTTCGCGGCTCGCGAAATAAGCAAGAAAAGTTTCTGGACAAAATTCACCTGTTGGTCGCGGCCCGCGAGTAGCTTGATTTTTCCGGAATTTTTCGTGCTTTGTTCTGGTTTGTTTTGATGGTTATATAATAACTTCCTACAGTTATTATGGTTATTTTAGCCATGTTATTTGGGATGTAAGGGTTGAGTGAAAGGCGACATGAGTTCGTGAATCGATCTCATGTTTCACGAATCAACCTCGTGTTTTATGAAGTAATATGTTGCTTCATGAACCGGTGTGAGCTATTCTATAAATATAGAATGCTTGTGTGTTGTTTTAGAGATCTAGAATATACATGGAATTTCTGATTTCTCTTCTTCTCTAGCGTTTTACATCGAGGACTTAAAATTCTCGTTTGTAATTTTATTATCTTCTTCCACTTTAGTTTCTCTTATATCATTCTAATTTCCATGTGCTCGGAAGTTAGTGTAATTCTTTGTATCTCAAAACATATTTCCGGTTGATTCCCAAGCACCGTAGTAGGGAGGAAATGATGTTTTAGGAAAGAGCATCTCGCCTAGAATTTATATCAAGATCCAACAAAATCTTCTTGTTACTTTGTTCGATATATGGTGATTCCCGATGATGTAATCTACATTTGGTGTATGTTAAGCAAAGGTTTGAACTTGTCATATGTAATTTGGTTTTCTACTACAAACTTGTAACTTTATTTTATATGTTTTTTATAAAATTAAAGTCACATTTTAACAATCTAAAACATCATCTTCTAAAGTAAGTATGACAAGTTTCAATGTTTACCACAAACTTTGTCATATTTGACAAATTTGTTGGGAAAGTTTTTAAAGTTTGCTTATATGAAAATTACACCATGATCGGGTGACGAGATTATCGTAGAGATTCTTGAAATTGTGCATTAGTTCGATCAAAGAATGTGTTGATTTGTTAAAGAGACACGTTGGTTCATCAAAGAATATGTTAGTTCAATAAAGTGACACGTTGGTTCATGAAAGGATGTGTTGTTTCATGAAGAGTTGCGTTGTTTCTATCTTGATCAAGTTATGTAAGAGAGATGGACATTATTACATGGTAGAGATGATATTTCTCAAGTATGTAAGTTCTCTATGTTAATTTCATATGTTTAATATTTTATGATGATAGAGATGTACAATATGTTACATGTTTAAGCAAGTTCTTATATCCATGAAATTTGGTAAAGTAAGTGATCATGTTTATTTGATCATGGTTATCATTTGGTATAAATGATGACACTCCATTTTATTTATCAAAGAAATTTGATGGTTGGAAGTATAAGTAATTTACCATGATTTTTCATGATGATTAAAATTATCATCAAAGATGGATAATGTTTGCTATCTTTTGTGTTTACAAGTTTTGTTTTATGCAAGATAAGATGATAATTTCATGGTCATGTTTTGACATATTTTTGACATGTTTATCTTATTTTATATATATCATGTCTTGTTTTATTATAAAAGATGATAAGTGTTATTATCAAGTTGAATATAATTGCTTTAATATATAGTTATTCATGGTAATATGTTAAGTTTTGGGTCTTTGCATGTTTTGTATGACAAGATAATTTTGTCATATAAGTTGAACATTATGTGTTTGTTATGTGTGGTTATCTTTGACCAAGTTCAATAATGTCTTTGTTATTGATGTATGTTTCACCTTTTGAGTGAATTGTTTTTAAAAGGTTGCATGATCCATGTTTGATTAACAATGAAGTTAATTAAAATATATAGTATATTATTGCAATGTTGTTCTTAACAAAAGTTCATGTTGCATTTTTTTTGTTCATGCATGTGTAGAATTATTTCTATGTGTTTGTGCATGATTCAAGTTAGTCTTTATGATATATTCTTTGATTGGTTTATTACCAATGTTGTTTAAATTTGGACATATAATTTTTATATGGGGTTGTTATATGTATTCTTTTACCCAAGGTTATATTAATTTATTAATATTGGAAAAGAGTACAAAGTTTATGACATGAATAAATTTAAAGGTTTATCATCAAAGATTCATTAAAAGTAATTTTAATGTAAAAATGATGATTAAACAAGAATTTGAAAATCTGATAATGTTATTAAATAAAGGTTTAAAGTTGTCAACATTATTTTAAACTCGGAATTTTATTTATTAAAGTTGTTTGTTATGGAGGTTAATAAATTCCATAATGTTAAATAAATAAAAAGAGTTTAATGGTTTTATAAGTGATTTTATATATCAAATAAATGATAAAGACAAGTTTGTCTAGTTCATTTAGATATATATGATGGTTTAATCTTATATGGAATAAATGTTGATTTGCTAAGTAATGCAAGATATGAATTTATTTATTATTACATTGATTAATGTATTAATTGAAATTCAAATGTTACTCTTAATCTAGAGTATGTGTCAACGCTTTAAGTTTTATTATGGTAATTAAAATTCCATAATATGTTATTATTTTGATTTTCAAGATGTGCATTATTTGCATGAGTATACCCAAAGTTTTATACTAATATTTATTTTGGAGAAAAGTACTAAATAAGTTTTATTCCGGTTAATGGGTATGTTTAGGTATCTTATGTTGTCGGATAACGCCAAATATATTTGGTGTAACAATAAAGAAGGATTTAACTTTTTAAGTTAAAGTTGATATTAAATGGTTTCTTTGGTTTAAAGTGTTTGTTTTATAGAAAAATCTTAGTCATTTTGGTACAAAGGATATTTATTTTGAATTATCTCAAGGTTCAAAATAAGGATGCATCTATATAGATTATGTTATTTATAACATCTACTATGAGTTCTATTTATTTTAGAACAAGAGATATTATATATCAATGATATTTGATTATAATACAAAGTGATGCAATATTTATTTGGAAATTTAATTTTCAATGATAGATAGGTTTGAATACCTACAAGTTTGTACAAATGGTTATGACATTTTGATCTTTAATAGATTGACTTGCTAATCTTTTGATAAAGCATGTATTTCTAAAAGAGAAAAATATAAGTTTGTTTTACTAAGGAAAGTTTTTAACGAAGTTTGGTTTTGTTAAAATTTTCAAAGTAAAAAGTTGTTAACATCTTGTATTCATATTTCTAATATGAAGGTTTACCCATGATTATGTTTTGATACTTAAGTATCATATAAGTTTAAGCTTTCTTAAAGAAAGTAAGTAATGATGTGTTCATCATGGGAATAATGTTTGAAGTTTAGTAACTTAATCTCCATGCAAGTATAACAATATGTTATAGATAGATCTTCATATTATATATGAAGATTGATGAGCATGTATTAATGTTCAAGATTTATTAAGTGGTATTATACTTAATATGATAATTTATTATTGAATTTATTTCAATAAGTTTACCGAAAATACAATGGTTAAATAATTGTTTGTATTTTCATATGGTATGTTATATCATAAAATTTTATAAATTATGATATATTTGTTTTGAAATATAATTGTATAAGTTAAGATGACAAAGTAATATGTCATATTCCTTCTATGAAGGAAATGGGGGAGGTAAATGTTAAATTAATTTTAACATAAAAGTTTAAGGACTAAGAAATATAAGTATTTTATTATACTTAAAGTAAAGTCCAAGTTTTTCCTCATGTCTTCCAATTGTAATTATTTCCTAGATATGTGGAAAGATTATAAAATTGGATGTAATTTTAACTTATACAAGATTCAAATTGTTTATAGTTGTCAAGTAAAGTTTTACTTACAACTTAAAGTTCCTTTATTAGGAAATTATTTGAATAGTCCAAAATGTTTATGTTGTACCATGGATTTAATTAATCTTATAGTAGAAGTTCTTCAAGTTTGAAGAGGTACTCAAGTATGAGTTTGATCTTTAGTGAATTGGACATTCTCTATGTTGATCATAGTATATGTGTTTGTGGGGGAGGTATACCAAGTTTTGATCACCCAAGTACAAACAAAGTTTTAACTTATTCTACTATGATATTAATGTTATTTGTCAAGATTTAGACAAATATGTAAACTGTATAGTTTAAAGTACTCATCTTTGTGATGTTTAAGCCAAAGTTGTGCACAAAAATAATCTAGTTTGATTGACAAGTGGCTTGTATAAAGTATTGATAGTCGAGTGTAACTTTGATAAAGCTATGACATCTAATTGAGGCAAAGCCGAAAATTAGGGCTTATTAAAGAATGGATCACATTTCTTGACTATGTGAACAAAGTTCAAAGCTAGACAAAGTATTCTTACAAAGTCTAGGAATTTCATGTTTTAATGAAATTGGTACATGCCCATTCTTCAACACCATGAGCGAAACCCAATTCGACGCTAGAAGAAACATCTAGTCTCGAATTCAATGTGGATTGATCGCTCATCAGATGTTGGAAAGCAACACTTAAGTGATCCTAAGTTGCTTTATTCGTGATGTTGACAAACGCGGTAGTAGAGTCGTTCCTCGAAGTCTCCATTTCTAGAGTTATGAAGATCTCTAGATTGAGTGCTTTATTCACGAAAGCATGGTATATTAGGGAGAAGCTACCTATATAAGTTCAAGATTTGGCCGTCTTAAAGAAATCAAGGGGCATACTTATGATTTCAATGAACTTATGAATAGATATGGACACATGGCCTTTAACGTGTCAAGGATGTAAGATTAATGAATTATTTCGTGTGTACTACTCCTTCAATTGGTTGGATATATCTGCTTAATTCAATCCGGAAGGACATTAGGGGATATGATCAATTGTAAAGATGCGTGGTACTAGGTGTCAATTCAATCCGGAAGGACATTGGCATTGATGCATGAAATGGGTTGGAGATAATGGATCGCAAAAGAAGGAAAGGATTATACACTCTAAATGGGGGAGGATTGTTGGAATTTAGAGTGTATAGCGGACATCGGAAATGATTTAATTAATTAAATTAAATAAATAATTTAATTAAATTAATTAAGTATATCCCAAGGTTGAAAATTATATGTTTTAGTCAAAACATGTAAGTCACGGCTCGTGATTTGGTTCGCGGCTCGCGAAATAAGCAAGAAAAGTTTCTGGACAAAATTCACCTGTTGGTCGCGGCCCGCGAGTAGCTTGATTTTTCCGGAATTTTTCGTGCTTTGTTCTGGTTTGTTTTGATGGTTATATAATAACTTCCTACAGTTATTATGGTTATTTTAGCCATGTTATTTGGGATGTAAGGGTTGAGTGAAAGGCGACATGAGTTCGTGAATCGATCTCATGTTTCACGAATCAACCTCGTGTTTTATGAAGTAATATGTTGCTTCATGAACCGGTGTGAGCTATTCTATAAATATAGAATGCTTGTGTGTTGTTTTAGAGATCTAGAATATACATGGAATTTCTGATTTCTCTTCTTCTCTAGCGTTTTACATCGAGGACTTAAAATTCTCGTTTGTAATTTTATTATCTTCTTCCACTTTAGTTTCTCTTATATCATTCTAATTTCCATGTGCTCGGAAGTTAGTGTAATTCTTTGTATCTCAAAACATATTTCCGGTTGATTCCCAAGCACCGTAGTAGGGAGGAAATGATGTTTTAGGAAAGAGCATCTCGCCTAGAATTTATATCAAGATTCAACAAAATCTTCTTGTTACTTTGTTCGATATATGATGATTCCCGATGATGTAATCTACATTTGGTGTATGTTAAGCAAAGGTTTGAACTTGTCATATGTAATTTGGTTTTCTACTACAAACTTGTAACTTTATTTTATATGTTTTTTATAAAATTAAAATCACATTTTAACATTTATTTCATTGAATCTTATTATGGGTAATAGTTAAATGTGATGTTTTTGTACATGAATTGATTAAGGTTTGATTTTAGGATGAAAATATTGATAGTATGTGCTTTTATGTTACATTAGTGGTGTGATGATTGAATTGGATAATCTTATAAATTGTCTTAAGAATTAGTTTGGTTGATTAGGATGTGTTGGTGACATTTTTGATGGGTATAGTTGTTAGCCCACATAAGTAGTGGCTATTTTGTTTATGTACCATTAATTATAATCATGTAAGTGGAAATTTTGATATCTAGTGTTGTGAATGAAATGATAATAATAATTACTAAGAAAGATTAAGGTCGCGATTGTCATTAATGAAAGTATTACCGTGGTTATAGTCGTTTGATGAGGTGATTAGTTTTGAGCTTGGTGCGTTAAAATTTAAGGCAGATGCTGCCGAAATTTCCGTAGGATTTTGTTTGAAAGTTTTTCTATAACCTCTTTAATCAAACTTAAACATTATCCTTTTATTTTAATTATCCTTTTTCTTTATTTTAAATTATTTTAAATGTAACACCCGAATATCCTCCGTTCTCTTCCGGTTTTGGTTCCGTTTAGAGGGTCGGAAATTCAGGGGTGTTACAGTAGGGTTGTGTGATCCTATAAATATGCATTGATGGGCTTGAGATTACTGATTGTCAATTATATTGGTTATCCTTTTAAGTTTTAAGATGTAAGTAAAATCTTATTTGACTTCATCTCTTAAGTTTTTTCTTAAAAAATAATTTTAATAATCATTTTTAAACATCAAGTCAAGAAAATTTTGAATTTTATAAAATTATTGCAATAATTATTTTAAGTTTTTATTTACACATAGAAAATTTGTATTATATAAAAATATTTTATGATTGCAACTACCCATGTAAAATCAGATCGTTGAATTGTTTGATCGTAGAATCGTGTTATGATCCTACCACCATAATTCTTGAGCTAAGTAGGATCGCACGATTCTACCACATTAAGATTCTACCTACGATCCGGATCGGTCTCCTATTTTTGGATCGTAAAATCGTATAATTGTAGATTAGAATCGGGATTTTGATAAGTATATTGGGAGAGTCGTATAGAGGTGCCGAAAGAAGTTTTTCAAAGTTTAAGTTCCTTAAAACTTACTTGTGTAGTTCTATGTCACACAAAATACTTAACGGACTTGCTTTAATTGCAATTGAGAATGAAGTTTTGGATAAAGTTGTATATGCAGATTTAATTCATGAGTTTGCATAAAAAAACGCTCGGAGGAAGAATATTTTCAAATGATAAACATATAAGTTTAAAAACTTAATTATGTTTTTAAAGGGGCCCATATTTTATTTTTCGCTCAGGGCCTCTAAAATGTCGAAGGCGACCCTGGATTAGTGAATAGGGTGTTAATCTTGAGGAAATTAGTATCTTAAATTGGAGAATAGAAATTAAAAGGAAAGGATTGAGATAGGAAATTAGTTGAGTTGAAAATGAAAGTGGATAAAAAAGTAAAGGGGTTTAGTATGTAATTGAGGCTTTTAATGGATAAAATTCCTAGGCTTAAAAATTCAAAAAAATGGCTGCAAAATAAGTTCAATGCTATGCAGAACCAAGCAGGATATTAATCCTTAAGAAGCTTGGGGAATCAGCCACGGAAGAGACCAAGATTTGGAGACCATCAAGGGCATGTTGCCCAACTCTAATGATGTTCAACAAGATGTTTATTTCCTTAGCATCGTGAGGATTGGAGTTGGTGGTGGTGAAGTTGAGGTGGTGGTGGTGGTGTTTGGGTAGGGGAATTGTGGTCATTAGAGAGGGGGCACAGAGAAGTTGGAGAAGAAGAATATATTTGGGGGTAATTGAGTAATTAGGTTAGATTAATGAATTTAATTGAAAGTTAAAGGTCATTTAGCATGACCATCAGTTATTTAGTAGGTCATTGATGAAGTGACTATATAGATGTTGTGTTTGGTAATATAAAGACCATTATTTATAAAAGAAAAACTTTAAGACTTAGTTATTAATTGATATTTGTTTAAAGGGAAATTCTACATGATAAGCACCAACTAAAGGAAAATGCGAGTGGTAACTAATCTTAAATTTTTTTTTCCACAAAATAACACTCAACTCTTGAACAATTAACTACGGTTGAAGTGATGAACAATTTGTTTCCCTATTGGTTTGATTTACAAGAACTACGCTAACATTATTCGATTCAAAAAACTACGGTAACATTATTAGCCAAAAACATTTAATTTTCCGTTAACTATGAAAATTATCATTTTACCCATGTTCTATTTTATTAAAACCCAGTAAGTCCTTCCTCTTTCCATTTAGCATGTTCTTCAATCCTCCTCCATTATTGTTCTTCTTCCTCTTCAACCTCAAACCATTTACTTAATCTTGTTCTTGCTTGCACAAATTACAATGCACAAATTTTTAGAAAAGATGCATCAAACTAGCACCATGAAGTAGCAATGAACATAAACTTACATCAATGATAGGTGGTTGACCCTTGATTCCAACTTTCAAATAGTTTGTCTTTAAGTCACACACAATGTTTCGTGCTATTGTTCCAAGTGGAACAGGTATATCAACATTAACTTCTAAGTAAAAATGAGAAAAGTGCTGCAGAAATTGCTGAGCTGGTAGAGACATTAATGGCTGAGCTTGAAGTTGTAGCTGAAGAAGATGCTGTATTAAATACGCAGGGGAAACCAGCCATTAATAAGCTCAGGAAGCTGCCTCTTCTTACTGAGGCTCTTTCTAAGTAAATCCATTGCTTCTCCCTCATTTTATCTCGACAGAAAATAATGCCCGTCTTTTTTGCCTTTGTCGCACTAATGCAGGAAACAACTTCAACATGAATTTCTTGACCATGGGGTCTTAACGCTATTAAAAAATTGGCTCGAGCCGCTTCCTGATGGAAGCCTGCCCAATATCAATATACGGGAAGCTATATTGAGGATCTTGACTGATGTAATGAAATTATCCATTATTCCTGCTTTAATCTATTTTGTCTGTTTAGTGTTGTTTCTCACTTGAACATTGTATAATGCAGTTTCCAATTGATTTAGACCAATATGATAGAAAAGAGCAGCTGAAGAAGAGTGGACTTGGAAAGGTGTTATTGCTGATACTTTTCTGTTATGACTCTTGACATTGTTTTGATTATGAAGCCTTGCTAAAGGATCATATTTGGTGTACTGTGTCAATGCAGGTCATTATGTTCTTATCTAGATCAGATGAAGAAACAACATCAAACAGGAAACTTGCAAAGGATTTGGTTGACAAATGGGTATGTTGATTTCATTATCTGACTCTATAAATATGTACGATGAACTATTATCTCTTGGCGCCACTCCCCAAAGTAATGTCTGCATATGTATGTCAGTGTCTGGTATCAAGTTTGTTTAATGAAATGATTAGAATTCCCTTAAGTAAAGCTGGCTAGGATCGGGGATGATTTTGCATACATAAAATAATATGAAACTGGGGAGGGCTCTAGCGAACAGCTATAAAAGCTTGTGTTAGTGGCTCGTGCTTTGACCTCATGGTGCTTTAACCTTATGGGTGCCAAAATACCTTCAAGCTAAATCAGTGATTACTACCATTAATAGCCAGCATCCGATTCACTTGGTTGCATTCTGTTGCCTGTGAATGGATTTACTTAATATGTGGTTTGGTTTCCTCTGATCGGCTATCACCTTGCCTTCAGTACATCATCTGCGAAGTGATTCATGAAAGACAACTAGTTATTGCACGTTAAGATTTTATAGTCCGACTTTCTAAATTTACTTTTTTTTCTTAATATTTCCTTCCTGATTGTTTATTTAACTGATGCAGAGTCGTCCCATTTTTAATAAGAGTACGAGGTTTGAGGATATGAGACATGTGCAGGAAGAAAGGATTTACAGGCGACCATCTGTAAAAAAGTATGCCAAGTGATGTTTTCATTAATATGCTCTTCCCCATTTTGTTATTGAATTATCCTATACTGACTTTTTGTTTTGTTAATCAATTTATTTTCGTATTGATTTCACAGACCAGCAAACAAAGCTTCAGGGATGGAATCTAAAGATGATGATCTTGATTTAAGTGAATTTTCATCGTGAGTTATAGCTTTTGAGTTTCTTTGTCGTTGCCCCTTATTCTTTAATTTTTTATATTCTATTCTTATGTTGTGTTGTAAATCTAGTGCATCTGCTTCTAGGCTTCATGCATCCAGACCAGAAGCAACTCCTATGGACTTTACTATTCGCCCTCAATCCAAGATTGACCCCGACGAGGTAAGAGCTCGGGCCAGACTAGTGCAACAGGATGAACGTCGTATGAAGGTAGGTGGTCTGTGGAATTACAGACAGGAATTCTAATTCATATTTTCCCTGAATTTATATATGTGGCTTTGCATGTTTATATGTTATTTGTACTAAATTTTGTTTTAATTGAAAATCTTCATTTCTGGCAGATGAACAAAAAGATGCAACAATTGAAGGCTATGAAAAAGAAAAAGCTTCAAGCTACAAAAGTCAGTGTGGAGGGTCGGGGCATGGTGAAGTATTTTTAATGTAATAAATAAATATAGAGGGCTCTAAGCAGAGCAGTTTTGTAAATATTGAATCTTGAATGAATTCTATGTTATATATATATAGCCCCTTAAAATAATTCAAGTGTGCATTTGTTCATTAGTATTTTGAAGTACAAATCAGCAACCTCTTTTTGTTTAGAGTTTGAAAAATTTTCTATAATGCAGATCAATTTACATAATCATATATAATTAGTAAGAAGAATTACAACATTGGGTTTTGGGTTTTATACTTGTTGCCCCTCTCTTTACGTCTTTTTCCTCTTCTCTTGATCTACCCTTAACTTAAAAGAACCAAGTAGACACGATACAAGGCTGGTGTTGCTTTTACAAAAAAAAATGGAGTGTAAATCTTGAAGATTTCCATTCTATTCATTTTACTTCTAGTATTTACTTTTTGTCACTATTCATCAATTTCTTTTAATTTATATTTTATTTTAAAGGAAAATTTATTTTTAAAAGTTCGACCTTTTGCTTGTTCTCTTCTAAAAATCCGACCTTTCGATCATTTTTTTAAAAATTCGACCTTTTGCCTCCGTTTTTTTCTATAGTACATACCCCCTTAGTTAACCTGAACAACCGGTTAATTTGTATTTTTTTAAAAAAGAGAAATTAGAAATTTATAAACCCTAATTGCTAGGGATGACAATTCAGTCTGAATCCGATCCTAGTCCGACTCGATCCGAGCAAAATAATCCTATTCGAGTTCGAGGAAAAAGGCATTCGACTCCGACTCCGACTTTACGATCCAAGCCCGAGTTAGAGACGGACCGGAGTTGGACCTTATTAAAAATCTGAGACTCCGACCCTAAAGGACATCCGACTTTGAATTTGACTTTTACACTAATATTTTGTTTCCTTTAAAACTCTAGATGTGACTAATTCAAGCTCTCTTTCATACTAATTGTGATTTTCGATTTTGAAAAACTACTTGATATTTTTATTTAGATTAATGAATCAAGATACGACAAATAAAATCAAGAGAAATAAAATACGCTAAATCAAAATACGAGAAAATTTTGTTAAATTGTAGTAATAGGACTATTTCTTTTGCTAAAATTGAATTCAAATTAAAGTACATAGTTTTTCGTTAAATTGTATTTGAAAAATATATTTTGTTAATTTTGTATGGCTTTAAATTCATTAATACAATATCACAACGATACTGTTTGATAATAATTCGACTCTGCATCCGACTCCATTGGAGGTCCGAGAGTCCGAGTTGGGGAAATTTTGGAGTATGCATAATTGGACTCCGAGTGGAGGTGGACTGAAAACAAAAGTCCGACTATTATCCGGAGCAAAGTCGGAATATGTATAATCCGAGCCGAGTCCGACCCATTGCCATCCCTACTAATTGCTATAAAGAGGTCTTCTTTATATTCAACATTGGCAAATAGGATTGTTGAAGCCATGTTTCTCATCATTGTGTTGATTCAGCTAGATCTAGGGTTAAGTGTCACCATGATCTTGAATTTTCCACCATACCAAAACCTAAAAGTAACAATTTCATCCATCTTTACGAAATAAGAAAAAAAACAAAATCAATGAATAGAAATGGCAAAGAATTAAAGTTGATTTCAGTACATGCTTCAACATTTAAGGAAAAAAATAATGAAGACAGCAGGAGTTAATGCAAGAAGACCAAATAACCAAAAATAGAAAAGAAAATATTAGGGTTCATGCTTGATCTGGATTGCCAACCAAGATGCAGTAATGGTGATGATGTGAATATACTCTGAAGAAAGCAAACATTAAAGAGATTAAGGAGGATGGAGCTCTAGTGCAGTAATGTTGAGTTGATATTTAACCATATGGGAAGGAGGGAACTGGGAAGTATATGAGGGAAGATAATTAATAAGGTAGTTGAGTATTTTCACAATCAACCAATGACCGGTATTATTGGACTTTAGAAGAAAACGGAGGCAAAAAGTCAGATTTTAAAAAAATAATCAAAATGTCGGATTTTTAGAAGAGAACAAGCAAAAGATCGGATTTTTAAAAGTAAATTTTCCTATTGATCTAAATTTATAAATTTTTTTTGAATGTCTAAATTTATTAGTGAAAATATTGTCAAGTATAATATTCTTTTATATGTCACAATATAAGAATTATTAATATCAATTTTCCATAATTTTTAGTGGAGCATAATTAGAGATATCAAAAGTTAAAACAAATGAGAGAAGTAAAATGAATGGAAGGGAATACTATAACGGCCCGTTTGGTTAGTGGTACTAAATGGTGGTAATGGAAATGATTTATAGTGTAAAATTTCATCAAAACTTTCATGTCATTCTCATTACCACTTAATACCACATCTCCCCATGGTAATGTATTGGAATGAAATTTATGAAGAAAATGAGATGATTGAAGTTGGACAAGCATGACCATCAGAGTAGCCAAGAGATTTTTCAACCAAAATTACATTAGTTTTTCATCCCATTACTACTTTTTATTACCACCTATCAAATAGGCTGTAAGTATCTTGTTTCAGTGTGACTCTGCACCAATGGTTTTTTTCCCTCCCAAAATTTCTATGCCAGTTGTCTAAGTTTTTCACTATCACAATGTGCTAATAGTTCCCCCGTTTCGTAATACTTATAATTGAGTGTGACATGTGTGGGAAGGATGATTACTTTTTTTAATCACCGGTCTGAATTTGTTATATTTATTATATTTTTCATTATGTTAAATATTATATATATTCATTCAATTTCTCTTCTCGTCATCTAGATATTTATTAGGAAAATTTGATTTGAAAGGTTCGAACTTTGCCTCATTTGCTTCTAAAGGTTCGAACTTTTGTTTATCCTGGAAAGGTTCGAACTTTGGTAGTCATCCGCATCTAAAGGGTCAACAAGTTTTGGTAACTTGGAACAACAGATTACCTTCATCTTCTTCCTTACTCTTCATCAATGGTTTCTTCCTTAGTCTTCATCAATGACTTCCAACCAAAAAACCTGGAACAATAGGTTATCTTCATCTTCTTTAAGCTCACATTAATGGTTTCTTCTTTACTCTTCATCAATGACTTCCAACCCAGAAATTTAAAGGCTTGACCTTCATCTTCTTTTTCATCCCTCTTCATCATATTCATCTTCTTCATCAATTGAAGAAAATACCCCATTGAAGAACTTAAGAAAAATCTATAAAATACCCAAATGAAGAAAGATGGTGGTGAATGGCAAGTGAGCAGCAGATCCAAGTTTTAATTGGAGCAATTTTCTGAAATATTTTTAATTTTGGGTATTCTTTGAATAATTTAGAGCTTCAATAATTCCTTGAAATCGAATTGGAGTAACCACCCACAATCGAATTGAGTATTTTTAAAATTTTTTAAGGCTTGAAATGGAGTAAACCCAAAATTGGAGTAAACCTAAAATTTCAGAAAAATTTCTGAAAATTTTTGAACTTAAAGTATTCTTTGAATAATTTGGAGCTTGAATAATTCTTTGAAATCGAAATTGAAGGAACAACCCACAATCGAATTGGGTATTTTCTGAAATTTTTTAAGACTTGAAATGGAGTAAACCCAAGATTTCGTAACATTTTATGAAATTGGGTATTTTCTGATTTATTCTTTGAATAATTGTTGAAGGCTTTAAATGGAGGTTTGAGATTGTAGGGAATTTGAAGCAACAAGAATGAGTTTGTACTAAATGTTGTACAAATCCGGAAATTGTAGTGTTGATTATGAGCTTTTTTGGGTTGATTTAGGGTTGATTATGGTACCAATTTTCTAAAAATTAGTACAAACACAGAAATTAGTGAAAGATTGAAGATGATGATGATGATGATGATGAAGGTGAAGAAGATGAAGAAATGGTGAAGAAGAAGATGAAGATGAAGAGTAAACAAGTTTACCTTTTCATCTGATTACAGGTCATTCGAACCTTTAGATGAAGATGCCCCCTAAATTCGAACCTTTCTAAGATAAACGGAAGTTCGAACCTTTAGAAGCGAATGAGGCAAAGTTAAAATCTTTCAAATCAAATTTTCCTATTTGAAATCTTATATTCATTGAATTAGCTACAAATTAACAACATAACGGCAACTTTCAAAAAAAAAAAAAAAAAACAACATAACTGCAAAATTAGTCCAGTTATAAAGAAATCCTAGAGTCCAACTATTTCTTAAATACTCCTTCTTCATTGGATTCCAATACTGTGCATTGGGCCGGATAAGGGCCGGGTCAGGCTCTATCAAAAACGGGCCAGGTTGGGCCGGGCCTTACAAAATAGTAAACGGGCTTTAAACGGGTCGGGGCCATTAAGCCCGACCCGGCCCGACCATGCCCATTCATGTATTTAGATGGAGTTTAATTACAATGACTCCGGTATACTTATTTTTTAATTCAAAAAACAATTTACAATGGTAGTATGGTATCATTGTATAATAGTATCATTGTATTGTAAATTTGTAATATCACTCACTGTATTGATTAAAATACACAAAAATTATTATGTCTTCAAATTATGAATGCTAGTATCACTATATTGTAATCTCAAGATCCAACGCAAGGCGCGGCAGCAATACAAAGTCCAGGAGGCTAAGCTTCCAGGTTTCCAGCAACTAGTGGAGAAAGTAAAATTGAATTGAGCCCGTCATTATCATGTAATTTTAAGAAAATGTTTGGATGAGGGCCCATTTTACAACCCTTTTTAGAACCGTTATCCAACCCTTATCTTTCATTTTTTACAAAGTTAGTTTTCAGCCCAACCCTTTTAAGACCCGCCCCATGTACAACCTTATTATAGAGGGTCGGATTAGGGGCCCCGATAGGGATCCGGCCCACTGCACAGGCCTAGATTCCACCAAGCACCCTAGCATAGGGGAGTAATCTTGCTAATATGACATTTCTAAAATCTCAAGTTCGTTCTCTGATATTTTAGTTAGCACACATAGTTTACAATTTTTCGCAACACCAACAAGATGGTGATAAAGAATCAGTTTCATCCAAAAATTAAGTGTGGTTTATATAATATAATATCAGGCTAGCACCCAAAGTTACATGAAAAAGAATATGAAACTTTGTTACAATTTACAGTTAAGACTATATAGGGGATCATCCACAAAATTCCCCAACCCAAAGGAACTATTGTTGAGTCAGCTGGAATTACATCAATTTGTATAAACAACACTCAGCTCAGCTACCATCACATGACTTTCTTCCAAAAATACTCCCATCCTGAAAAAACAACGTCATTTCATTCAGAAATATGATTTATCTAAAATATGACAAGTACAGGATGGTGCAAAGTTTTAGCATGCCATTGCATTTTCCGGGTTTAAAATGGTGGGAAAACAAATCCGTGTTAAGAACACGGGGCTAAGCTGACTAAGCATCTGATTCAGTTTTTTAGGGAAAACTAGAGACTAGAAAAACAAAAAAAATGGGCTTTTAGATACAGCTTAATGCATCTGGTCACTCAAGCATCCAATTTCCAAATGAGATTTAGTCAGTTAATATTCACAAAATTACTATGCCGGATTTTATCCAAACAAAAAAGTATGATTCAGTCCTGTTCTGGATTCTGGAATTAAAATTTTTATTTATACATGTTAATATATGGGGGGCACATTACCTAGAATTTTCGATCTTAGATTTCCGACCAAAGCAAGAAAACAGGGGGACTGACATAGGGAGACTGACATACATTGATGATGCAAGGGGCCTAGGGTAATCAGGAAAAACACAGACGTAGGGAGATGCTGGACAAAATAGTAGATTGAGGTAGAAGATAGGAGCTGGGAGAACAAAATTTGTAGTGTCACTGACCTTCAAAACAAGATCAAAACGGGTATTTGCCACCTGAGGAGAAACATCAAGGATTAAAGATACCGGACCCACCAACATTCAGAGCAATTACAACTGCAATACTAGTAACCACAGCAAGCCAGAAAAGCACAGACCCTACGAAATTCCAGACATTGGCAGTTAGTTGTGAAAACTAAAACAAAAACTCACTCTACAAGAAATATTGTTACCTTGTTTACTTTCTCCACCACTGTTGACCCCTGAAGAAACAGATTCCGCTGCAATGACTTGATCCCGCTTTGAAGTGGTAGTGCCTGCACTATTAACGTTATCTCCAAATTTCGGGTTCCCAGTTTCAGATGTTACTATTCCTTGAAACTCCTCGCTCACAATTAAAGCAGCAAGGACATCCATGAATGATTCTCTATCTTTATCTTCTATACGACCCTCTTGCATTTGCTTGTAACTAAGATCGGGTTCATCAGCATCTGAAGAATCGTCCTCTGAGAATACTTTTGCTTTTACCCCCTCCTCTTCCTCATCTTCCACATATGCTTTATATGTCAGCCGAAGAAGTAATTCACCAGCATTTCTGTTTCTTATCAAATTCCAACCCCCATTCAAGACAACGACTTTGTCTGTGGGAACTGTATCTTGGAGAGTAGCTAAATCAATCTGACAATCAGCAATAAAATATATAACCACTAGATTCATTATCAAATTAAGTAAACAAAATGTCGTAAAAAATCTGTAACAAGCACATATATCCATTGATGCATCACATACAGCTTCAACAGTACGCATTCTACCACAAAGTTCAAAAATTGTATTTTATATCAAGAAAAGTCTGTAACAGAATGATAGCATAATATGTTGACATATACAATCAGCAAAGGCCATTTAACAATTTTTGTGGAAATGTTAATCAAATTCACGATTATGAATGAATAGATGGTTGGCCATTTTGATAATCAAGAACATGAGAGCATCAATTGTTTCAGTTTAGCACTATAGTATGTATACATAAAAAACATTAAATAATATAAAGAACGTAAGATAAACAACTACCTCGCCAGTACCAATTGTCATATTTGCAAAACCAAGAGAGTCCACAACTTCAATGTACAATATCTGTTTTTTAGGATCTGCAACTAGCATATTGAAGTCCTGATTCCAAATTGGTTCGCCAGGCGGGCCAATGACAGTGGTTTGACTATTCTTCTTACTTCGAATTGTTTGATCTCCAAGACGTAAAACAACATAAGGATCTGTCTTACCTGCATTAGGATATAAACCTTAATGACAAACTCTTTCACAAAAAGAGTAAACAACACAAAGATAAAAAATAATTACCATCCAATGTAATCATTGAGCTACAAGTTATCTATTGTTTAAAAAAATTAAAAACTACAAGAAAATTTTGTGCAACTATGAAAGCAACGTAAAAGCACATACCATATAGAACATATGAAAGATTACGTGCATCAACAAGAGTCACGGACAATTCTCCAACAGAATCTTTATTTTTCTCTTGAACATCCGCAGATTTAAAAAGATCAGGCACAGGCCCAACAGCTTTCCCTTTCTGAAAATCTAGAACAATCTTCTTCGGGCGGACAAAGAGTCTTGGTAAATCTTCAGTCAATAGTTTTATCAAGAACCTGTTTACAAATGCCATTAAAACAATAAGAATGCAGAAGTTAAAAAGAACCCTAAAGAGAACAAAAACACATCTTTGTTGGGTAGAAGCAAGTTCCCTGGTTGAAATAAGCGTTCCAAGAAAACTCAGGGTTGAACCAAACAAAAAACAAAAATACAAATACAAAAATATAAAACATAAGCTTAGCACAAAAGTAGCTCGAGAAACTTTTTAAAGCTAGAGGTAATTTTTTAAAATGTCAAAGCAGCTTCTGGAAGAAAAAAAAGCTTGAGGTTGAAAATCATTTTACATTCTCAATGGCCTTTTTACTAACCTAACACTAACATCCGAAAAATAGCATACTACAGTGGGCCAGAGGCGGCTAACCTCTAAAGTCTAAACATTTTGTAAAACAGCAAATCACTAGCGTCAACAGCTTTTTTCTTTTTTTTTCTTTTTCCTACACATTTGATGATATTTTACCTCATTAAAGTTCTGATCAAGTAGAAAGAAGCAAACTGATTACTAGGTTGGCATGTTCATAATCAGTGTTGCAACTAAGCAAAAGATAAAATATCATTCAATGTGCACAAACAAGAAAAAGATGTGACCTAAATCTTATCTAGAAATTCTCGAGAATTTAAAGAAGTAACACAATATAGTAGCAGAGAGGAATAATTCCTCTAATTATGAACTAAATGCTACTATTGGGCCAAAGAATCAGCATACTAAAAATGAAACAGAGAAAAGCGGGGAAAGGGAACATGCCAAAGTCAATTTAGTTTATCATGACAATGCATAAATAAAATTAAGGCCTCATACTTACGTGGAAAGGACAGGTATAGCTGATAATGCGCCGAGTGCCCATACATAAAGGAAAAAACATGGTTAGTATAATAAAAGAATATGTCATGAAGAACCAAAAAAAGAAAAAATTAATGTTTAATTCATGAGTTGTAAGAAATCACATAGATAAAATAAAACAAAATAATGTCCAAAGTCTTATAGTAACAAATGAAAAGTAAAAACATTGCTCCAAAGCCTTCAAAGAAGATCTCAGGGAGTTTGATGACCCAATGCATCTAGCATGGACTTTGCTATATTACAAAAGAGGTAGTCTATAATTGACCGTCAATTGCAAAGAACAGATTAGCATCTCACAAATAAAATCCAATACGTAGGAGTAAAAAAGATGCTCTCGATTGTCATGAAGTATTCAACATTTCAACCTCAAAAACAAAGAAATCAAGAGTGTCAAGCAGGAGAACTAACCCATTAAATTGAACAGCCAAAATGGTGATAAATCAAATGTTATTTTTGGAAGATCAACAAAGGCCCACGAAACAGCTCCAACCCAGGGCTCTGTGGGTATCAAACGCAGTTTCACCCACAGCTCCCCATCAATATCAAAATTCCGAACATCAACCGGCACAGCTAAGGGGATTATACCAATTTTCAGTGAGAGCATTAAGAGCATACGAGCACCACCAGTGTAACGAAGACCTATTTGGTACCTACACAAATCAAAGAAAGTATAAATGGATAAGTATACAACTCTAGACTATAACTATTCACAAGAGCCCACAAAATGACCTGTCAGTCCCTGAACCACACTTAAGCAAAGAAATACAGTCCTGATATCAAACAGTAACCGACCAAATCAAAATCTGTTAAGATATAACTCCCTCCTATTCATCTAAAATGTCACATTTACTTTATGCACTCTATCCAATGCACTTATTCGATTCTTAATATATCGATTCTTAATATATCGAGTTATGTATAATTAAAAATTATAAAAAGTTAATATTAATAATCTTTACATCAAAACCAACCAAATAAGATCACATATGAGTATATGACTATGTTTTAACTTATAGATTAATAATAAAATGCAATTTAAGAGTGATAGATGAACAATGTCCCAAAAGTAAATAGGACATTATAGATGAATAGGAGGAAGTATATTCTAAAAATTAATCTTAATATAACTCAGCAGCTATATTCCATGCAAGCTAGGTAAAATGCCCAAAAAATAGAATAAAGTTTTAGATTGCTCTATATGAAACAATGACATTTTCCCAATTCTGAGGCAGCCTCAAACTGCCAACCCAAGTAGCCGCCAAGTAGGTTAATACTCAAGTAGCCAACCCAAAGACTAACTGAATCCTAACCCTCCGGTACATGGGTGTCAATCATATAGAGACACAATGTGCATCATCAAGCAATCTTTAAGATTTGCAACGATGAATATATTACTTGTACTTAATATCCCCAGATGACAAGGCAATAACAATCGCTTAATTAGCCATTATCTTTTAGTTCTCTAGTTTCCTAAAATTATCCTTTTTTTTCTTGACATATGATGCAGTAATTCAGTACCTCATTTAGGTTCTACAATGAAAAGTCAAAGAACAGATAATATCAAAGACCATATTATTTCAGGTACAAGACTAGTATGCATTAGCAAAGCAAGATTAGTCACACAACAACAATGTCCAAACAATTTCTTTCCAACTTTTTTCAAGAAAGTAACCATTGAAGGCAGGTGATAGAGGATAAGAAACACAAAACTAATAGCAAAAAAGCAAAATGTAGATCACTTACTGCAAGTCATTTACACGACGAGAAGTTCTGCGCTCAACACTTCTTACAGACAAAGGCTCATCCCCCAATGAGAACTGCTTCACCTCCACTCTCCGTACATAATCTGGTTTCGCTATATCGTCAATTACAGGTTGAAGCAGACCAACTATCCAATTTTCAAGACCAGACCTGTAAACCTTCCACAACTTTCCCAGCACCATGTTTACCCATTCAACCGACTCTTTTCGCTGCAAATCCTTCTCCGAAAACATCGAAAGGGTAAGGGGCGTTTGACGCCACAATGCGAGCTGAGTATCGGACTTTTTCCTCTTGAAACGTGTCCATACCTTGTCAAAAACTACCCCAACAAAGAAGAAAAACACAAACAAGCTGACGACAGTCCGATTAATCGGAGGCGAAGGGATAGGATGAATTACACCTAGTTGAGTCCTGAGTTTATCTACAATTGGGTCTTGCTGAAAATTGGTAAAACTAGACTCCAATTGAATTGATTCTTCAGATAAATCCCTATTAGCATCATCACCCTCAAATTCATTCGAAAACTGGCTTATTAAAATCCTTTTGGCACCACTCCTAGCAGAATTCGATACCTGTACATTAAAATTAGTACTACCATCGTTACGAGATATGGCATAAGCCTGAAATACCCATTTTTGTCCCAAATTCTTATGCAAATCCTCCCCAAGACACCTCCTCTTCCTACTCCTATGAATCCCTACCAAGGAAAAATTACAATCCCAACTTCCATTTATACCTACTATCCTAGTAGAACCAAATTTACTCAGTTTACAAGTACAACCCGGGAAATCAACCCGGAAAAACTGGGGGAATTCAGTGCTTGAGCAAGCAGACAACAAAACCATTTATAAATTGCAAATGGGTTGCCCTAAATATGAAATGGGCATATAAATTAACATCAAATACCCAAGTAAACATGAATTCTAATCTAATCCAATGAAAATGGAATAGGGTACATAAACAAGATAAAACCCAGAAAAGAAAAGCAATAAAACCCAATAAAATTAAAGTTTGAATGAAAGCAATACACTAACTTAATCTTTAGTCAAACAGCAATTATATTGTGTCCATCAACAACTGTAGCACATGGACAAACTGTAGAAAACGGATGGCCTAGAGAGAGAAATAGCTGAAATGAAAGGACCAAAGAAGAAAAGAGAGAAAAGTTAATTGAGGAAAGTGGTGGGGAAGGGTGGAAAATCAGAGAGAGAGGCTTAAAGCCTCAAGTGTGGATAGTTTATTTGGTTAAATGATAAACAAAATCTTTATTTAATACACAAACTCAAAGATGAGAGAATAATTGCGTTAGTGAAATTTCTGGTGGGGTGATTTCTGGACTGGACTACTTTATTAATCTATGAATTTGGAAGGTTTTACACGTGGGTCGGTTTAGTTCAAGTTTCATTTTGTAGCTGTTTTTTGTGTGCTTCGTGTTATCCTCCATTGTTTGTCTCTTCAACTATGTCAACGCGTTGGTTGCCTATCAACCGCTATATATTGTTATAACTCTAAATATAGATTTGAGCTGGATTTTTAAGAATTGTCTTTATAAAAGACAATTTTTTAAGAGAGCATTTGTAGAATAATAATACGGTATCACCGTGAGATTTTTTTTAAGTTGGTTTAGTATATAACTAGATAGTTCCCGTGCGATGAACGGTTTTATTAAATTTTCTGACATAAGTAGATTTTCATTTTCTTCTATGTTTTTCATTCTTATTTAATCAAGAGTTTCATTAGGTTGTTGGTTCTCCATTTAGAAAAGAATAAATGAGCCAAACAACCTGACGCGCCAAATGTTGTATAATCTAAAAGGATTAAATTAACAAAAATGGAATGACTTAAAGGAATTTATTTATGGGGGTATAATGCCGAATAAGAAAGACTATTTTGGGTTCGACAGAGATTTAAGGTTTTTGGACAAGATTCAAAGGTATTTTGGAATAGGGTTTTTAAGGTTTTGAAATACATTTTGAAGACTCTTTTTCTAATCTTTATATTACTGAAAATAAAATAACAAACTAGGAACACTCACTAGATTGCTACGATTCAAGGATGCAACTAAGAAACACTCACTAGATTGCTACGATTCAAGGATATGCAACTAAGAAACACTCAATTAATGTTTCTATGATGTATTCTTAATTTGAGGAACGCTCACTCGAATTAATCATACAAATTAGTATGTTTGAAACTCTCACAAACTCACTAATTTCTTCAATGATGAGAAATTAATCTCACTAAAATCATTGAAAATATTTAACACAAGTATAAGAACAAATGCATAAGACAAAGCTTTTGATTGGAATTCAGATTTGTTGATTTTATTCATGAAAATAAGGCCTTTATATTGGCTTACAAACATAAGAAAATTCTAGAAAAAAGACTCCTTCCTTGACTACAAATAATCAAGTGATTACAATAAAACATAACCAGAAATCAAAGACACCCTTTCGAATTCTACTATAAAAATTACATTCTTCTTTATTGAAAGAAAATAAAACAACCATACTAATAAAAACATAAATTAAACACCTCTAATTCCAACCACTGAAAGATAATAATTAGTCCCTTGTAATGCTTGTGGTCCGAAAACTCTTGGTAGTTGGTTGCTCATGAAATGCTTCTAATCTTTTGATAGTCTTCTCAAATTCCACCATTAAAGATAAACACAAACCAGCCATATTGAAGGGAATGAAAAACCGAAATAATTCAGCCATAATAAAGGAGTAATTAAGCAAAAGACAAAGAATGGAAAAAAAAAAAAAACTTGTCATATTTATTGACTGAATAAATGAGAAAATAATATCCTCATGAATATTCCCTTTTTAAAGCTAATTGAAGGCTGATATGGGCTGTCATATTTTAGGTAAGAAATTCAAATAAACATCTCTTTTTATTGTATGAAAACCGTAGCTCACTTGCACCCTTAAGGAGGAATTCTGCTACACTTTGAACTGCCTCGCAAGACCTTGAGAAACAAGTCAAAGCAAGACTCATAATGAAAGAACCATGTAACCCATATGAATCAAATTATGACTCTTCAAAGGATTTAGCTAGGATTATATCTTTAGAATTTTCATTGAACTGATTTTACATCAAAGAGTCATTTACATATAGCTTCCATTCTTGACTGGGGTCATTAAGACTTGGCCTTATGCTTTCAGCTACGAAGTCAACTAAAGCCTAAGCCTTGATTGCCATGCGTTGTTCATATTCAATTTCGAAGTCGGTCAGATTTTTTGCCCATTCAATGGCATGGATCTTGATTTATTTTTTCATTCAATGTCTTTTTTTAAGGCTTATTTGTTCTCACTTTGATCTGGTGTGTTTGGAAGTAGGGTTTTAGTTTATCACCACCGCAACACAGTACTTTCTCAACTTCTCTATAATTTCTTTCAGGGCCACGGAAAGCATGA
The DNA here is from genome assembly GCA_019776075.1 of Amaranthus palmeri. Classification (NCBI taxonomy): domain Eukaryota; kingdom Viridiplantae; phylum Streptophyta; class Magnoliopsida; order Caryophyllales; family Amaranthaceae; genus Amaranthus; species Amaranthus palmeri. Next base: position 181,578 of record JAAKBH010000407.1, read on the forward strand.
CTTATATAGTATACATAAAGTTGTTTCTTTTCTCTTTCAACTACCAACATCCTTGATAATGAGTAATCCGAGACAAATACGTACGGAACCAAGTTTTGAAGAAGGGGGAGCCTTTGTCCGCAGACTTGGACATAAACCTCCCTAGTGCTGCAACACATCTCGTTAATTTTTGAACCTCTTTTACAGATCTTGGAGATTTTATGTCGAGTATTGCTTGAATCTTGTCTACGTTTGCTTCGATGCCTAATTCATCTACAAGGAAACCAAGACACTTCCCTCAAGTGACCCCAAACACACACTTATCAAGATTGAGGCGCATTTGATTGGTTACAAAGGGTCATGAAAGTTTCTCATAGATCCATGGTATGTTCAGCTGCGAGTTACTTTTTGTGATCATATCGTACACATATACTTCCAAGTTTTTACCTATTTATGATTTAAAGAGTTTGTTAACCAACATTTGATATGTGGCACCGACGTTCTTTAACCCAAATGGAATGACTGTGTAATAATATACCCAAGCGTTCGAGATGAATGTTGTGTAAGGTTTGTCTTTAAGGCTAAAGGGATTTGATGGTAAACCACATTAGCATCCATGAAGCTAAAGAGAGCATGTACTGTTGTTGAATCTACCAATCGATCAATTTTGGGAAGTGGATAATCATCTTTCGGACAAGCTTTATTTAGGTCAGTGAAATTGACAAACATTAGTCCACTTATCGTTGGGTTTTTTCTCAAGTACAACATTGGAAAGCCAATCAAAGCATTGGCACTCTCAGATGAACCCATCTTTCATTAATCTGTCTTCCTCTTTCTTGGCAGCATTTCTTTCTTTGCCTTGATGACGCAACTTTAATTTCACTGGTTTATAGCCGGGTCTTATATCGAGTTTGTGGCACATGACATTTGGCGGTATACCATGCATTTCTTCCACAGAGAAAGCAAAGGTATCATGGAACTCGACAATGGTTGCCAAGACATCGTGTTTCAGTGCTTCCGTAAGGTTTTTGCCTACCTTGATCTTTTTTCCTTCAAACAATTCAACGTCTTTTTGTTATTCAGTTGGGCAAGGTCTCTCATGAACATTCAGAGTGTCTAAGTATATACTCATGATGAATTGATGATTTTCTTCTTCGCTATTTCTCTTAGGGGATACTTCAGGAGCTACATCATGCTATAATGTATTGATGAGGCATTGACGAGCCTTTTAATCCCCCTTGAGTTTTCGACTCTTCCATCGTCTCGCTCAAATTGAAACAAGTATTGATGCGGTGAGATAACAACTTTGATCTTGTTTATGAGGGGAAGTCCTATGAAAGCATTATATGAAAATTTCAAGTCCATAACATTGAAACGGATGGGCATCGTTTGACATTTGTCTCTTTCCCCTATTCTTATAGGAAGTATGATAGTTTCCAGATGCAAGACTCTATTTCCTCCAAAGCCAATAAGTGGTTTGTCAAGGGGCTGCAAATGTTTTTCTTTAAACTTCATCTGCCTACGACAATCCATCGTGATGAGCTCAGCAGTACTTCCAGTATCCACGAGCACACGCTTTACCTTCATCGGGTTATCTTGATTGTTACCACCAAGGGATCAGAATGAGGTTGTTGCAACGGTTGGGAGGTAGTGGCATTAAACTTGATGACGGGGCCTCCAAAAGCGGACTTTTGGGGTCCTTTGAGCAGACTATGAACACTATCCTTTGCGACTCAAATGGTGGGATATTATTAGGAAAATTTGCCTACTATCATGTTGATAATTCCTTGAGTGTTAAAACTATCCTTTCTTTCTTCTCCTTAAGTGTTTTTTTTGTCTCATACGATATGGTTGCCTTTCATTGTCATTATGGGAACCATACTTTTCCAATTCAAGAATTATCCCTGCTTCCCCTCTTCAACAAGTTGATGCAAGATATGTTTGAGTTCCATGCACTGTGATATAGTATGGCCATGTTCCTTGTGATAGTCACACCACAAGTTGTAATTGCGACGATCACAAGAAGTTGTGGTGGGAGGTAGTGTTGGGAGTTCATCCTAATAGCATAAAAGATGTTTTTTCTATTACTATTAAACATAGGATCATTACCACCATCAAGAAAATTTCGCGTCCTTGGCTCTACTTTCGTAGTATAGACATGCCAAGATCTTGGGGGCCTCATTACTTTTAAAGCATATGTGATTACTTTAAAGCTTATGTGATCACTTTTGAGGCTTGTGTGATTACATTTAATGCTTATAGAGATTGTGCTTTGTAGTGGTGGTGGTGGTGGCCTCGAAAATAAAAAAATGATCATATATGCCTTAAAAGTGATCACATAAGCTTTAAAAGTAATCACATAAGGATTTAAAAGTGATCATATAGGCTTTAAAAGTAATCACTTATAAAGTTATAAGAGTCAAAATGATCACAAAAGCCTTAAAAGTAATTATATATGCTTCAAAAGTAATCGTATAAGCTTTAAAAGTGATCACACAGTAAATTAAAAATAATCACATAGGCCTTACAAAAATCACAAAGGTTTTAAAAGTAAACACATAATCTTTAAAATTAATCACTTACAATAGTATAAGTGATCACATATATTTTAAAAATGATCACATAAGCCTTAAAAAAGATCACATAGATGTGATCACATAAGCCTTAATTAAAACTGATTACATAGTGGGCTGACCCATTTATTATGTCCTAATTATAGAACAGTCACACATGAAATTGTCTCGAATAGGCTCCTTGTTAAAGTTGTCTCACCGAAAAAAACGATATCTCTAAAGAGTAGCATATTTGCAAAACATGAAAATTCGAGAAATTTGAAACAAATAAGTACTTTTAACAGAAGAAAATGAGCTTTGAGTAACTTAATTCAAAAAAAAAGCGTCTTCATGTCCGAGCCTAAGGCTAGGTATGTTCGCGATTACTAACAGCGAACAAAATAATCAGTCAACATACTAACTGTGAACAACTTGAATTCCATGTTTTTGTATCCAATTTAACGTTATGACGTTGTCTCTCTTTTGTTCGCAGTTGATAAATGCGAACAAACAAATTTTATTTTTTTGACCAACTTTTTTGTTCGTTGTTAGTAACTACGGACATACCTGACCTTAGGCTCGGACATGAAGACGCTTATTTTTGGAATTAAGCTTACCTGAAGCTTTTTTTTTTGATTAAATTACTTATTATCAAAACTTGGACAAGACGATCTTATTATGAAATCGTAAATTTGGGCCGACCCAATTCGTGCGTGTTTATCAATTTTGGCGTTAAGTATTAATTTTGAAAATTAATACCCTTACGGCCTGTTTGGTAGGTGGTATATTAAATGGTGGCAATAGAAATGAATTATAGTGTAAATTTTCATCAAAAGTTTCATATCATTCCCATGGTAATGAAACTTTGATCACAAAAAAGTTTTTTTTTATATACAAATTTCCATTACCTAATAACACATATCTAAATGGTAATGCATTGGAATGAATTTTATAAAGAAAATGAGATTATTGAAGTTGGAAAAACATGGACATCAAAGTAACTAAGGGATTTTCAACCAAAATTACACTAAATTTTTCATTTACATTAAAATCGTTTATTACCACCTACCAAACGAGCCGTTAAGGTCAAAATTGATACTTTTGAGATCAAAATTGAAAAATGCTCAAAAAATGAAAAAATGTCCAATTTCTTATACACGCAAAATGGGCGGGCCGAAATTAACGATCTCATTATGAGACCGTCTTATCCAAGACCGTCTGTTCAAAAATTCAGCGTACAGGCAGGCCCAAAAAAGCCCAAATCCTGATGAGTTCAAAACCCTAATTCCGCTTTTGACGTCTTCCTGCAACAAAACCCTAATACCCTTCCTTTTTCGCCTCCTTCAATTCACTCGCCGAGAGAGATAGAGAGAGAGAGAGAGAGAGCGCGCAAAAAAGCACGAAATCGTCCAACCATGGCGGCAGCAGCACCATCACCGGTGAAATCAGTGCAATGTTTCGGTCGCAAAAAGACAGCTGTAGCAGTAACATACTGCAAATCTGGACGAGGTTTAATCAAGATCAATGGAACTCCAATCGAGTTAATTCAACCTGAGATTCTTCGTTACAAAGTGTTTGAACCTATTCTTCTTTTAGGTCGTCACCGCTTCAGCGGCGTCGACATGAGGATTCGTGTCAAAGGAGGAGGTCACACCTCTCAAATTTACGCAATTCGTCAGAGTATTGCTAAAGCTCTTGTTGCTTACTACCAGAAGTTTGTTGATGAACAACAGAAGAAGGAAATTAAGGACATTCTTGTCAGGTATGATCGTACTTTACTTGTTGCTGATCCTCGTCGTTGTGAGCCCAAGAAGTTTGGTGGTCGTGGTGCCCGTGCTAGGTTCCAGAAATCTTACCGTTGAAGAAGAAAGAAAGAGAAGATTTACGGAGAAGAAAAAAGAACCTTTTTGTTATTTTTGGACCTTTTTTTTGCCCTTTTCGTTTAGGCGTTACTATGGATGTATGAGTTGTTTCTCTGTTTTTAACCGTTATTTCTGGTTGAAGTTTATATTGTCGGATTTTATATTATGATATGGTATCTTAGTTGTTTTGTGCTGGATTAATCTTATAATTTTTTATTTGCGTATCAGATTTTATTGAATGGTTAATATTTTGAATGAGTTTTATGTGCAAATACAAAACTGAATGTATGACATTGTTGAATGATTAGTATTTTGAGTTCCATTTTCATGTGCAGATCTGAAATCGGGTGATCTGTATTTGCTGAATGTTCTGAATGCGTAATTTTTGGAAGAAATGAAGATTGGAGATGATAATAGTTTGATCATGTAGACTACAGCGTTTATTGTTTAGGGTTTTTGAAAAATAGTTTAAAACATGTTTTGATTCAGAATTATAACATGACACATGGCTTTATTGCGCACAAACAAAAGAATGCTATGGTTATTGTAGTTTTGCTGTTTTCGAAGTTAACATAGTTCTACTAAATGCTGAATTAAGTACTCGATTGTTCATAAAACACTATTATTAGTTGACATTGTTTGGCAACTTAATGCACTGGTTTCCTTTAGTTGTTGGCATCTCGGCTAATTGTGCTGATATGCACTGCTTATATATGTCTGGTGTGCGTAGCTTTGAGGTCCAAGAAACAAATTTGAGGTTAGGTGACATTCTGATGTGCTCTGCGGGATGTCATATAAGGGGTAATTTGGTAACCGTTTGTTACTCTGTCCTGTGGTGACTTCGATGGGATGGAGGACAAGCGTATTTGAAGTTGGGTTAGACTAGCTATGGGGGATGGTTATGTGTGTGTGGGTAGGGAGGGTTGTTGAAGGGTTTTAAGGTAGTAATGGAGAGTCTGCGTTATGGTTCTATCACTAATGGTGTTCAACAGTTAACTTTTATGTAATATGGTGTATCAAGGAATATTAATTTTGAGTGTGGAACTTAAGACTATGATCTATTTGTAGTGTGTGATTTATGGTTCGAGGAGCCTCTGTAGGAGGTGTAGAAAGTCACTGAGTGTGGTTATCTACGTCTATGAGTGTGGTTATCTACGTCTATGGTCACTGGCTTAAATTGTTTTTAGGAGCTGCAATATCATTTTCTAGAAAGGCTGATTGGCTTTTAAGGGTGTTTGTAGTCACAATAGATAATGTTTAGAGGGTAGATTTGATGAACCTTTACTACTGTAGTTAAGCTGTTTTCTATATAGCTTTAGGAGATGGTTATGGGGCTAATGCTATTTGTCAGTGTTTGAGGAGGACAACAGGATTGTCTTGTGTTTTGCATCTTGTGATGAAGTGATTTAAATGCAGTCTTTTTAGGTTAGTGATGGAGCTGCCTGTGATACGATTCAGTCTGGAGTGGTGATTCTCTTTTGTGTGCTATGGTGCATCAAGGAAGCGATAGAGCGTAAGTCTATCTTGTAGAGGCTCAAGGCTGCCCCTTTTCGTTTGTATTAGTGGTGCTAGTGTTGGAGTTTTGTCAACATCTAATTTGCACTTGTCTCATCACTGAAAATGTCTGTTTTTATCAATTAGCTGATCTTTTGTTTGACGAGTCAGAAAAAAGGGAGAGTTTACTTTGTGGTAATTTAGTTTAATTGACTAAAATTTTGTGGTACAGCTTCATTAGCAATAGTTTATGCAGTGTGCAAATCTAGTGTATTTGTTTGTGTATGTTATCTATGTTAAAATAGGCTAGAGTTTTATGTGACCTTGTGATGGGGAGGCTTCATGCTAACTTTTGTTGAGCTCAGTTCATTGTGGCTGTCAATTTTCTGTGCTTCCAATCAAATGCATGTTTCTGAATAGGAGGCCAAAGTGACTTAAGCCCATAAATAGTAAATTTCCTGGACTGTTTTCAGCATAAATGAGTAAAACTATCCCAAAGCCTCTAGGATGAGCACCTTACCGTTTCAGTACTAATTCTCTCTTATTTTATCTATAAGTTTGTCATCCAATTTTTTTCTCATCTTAAGTCTCTAACTAACAATGTCTTCTCCAACTAACAATATTAACATACCTTGGAATTCGTTTTTTTAAAATTGGAATCAAGATTTTTGAAGTTCTATTCTTTATTGTTGATATGAACCTATTTTCAATTAAAAAAATTTGTTTTGTTAAATTGGATTATGCTTTACTATTGTTAATTTTATTCAAATGTTTTTGCTAGAATCAGTTCATTTTCTTATTTATTCTGAATTGAAGTTTTACTATTCAGGCTTTCTCATTCCCGTTATGAATAATGGAACTTAAAACTTTTACGTGTCTAGTAGTAGTTGGTTTGTCAAATAGATTTTGCTTGGTTCGTTGTTGGGTTATATAAGGGCCGTCTCACATATTTAAAGGGTCCTGAGCGAGAACCAAAAAATAGGCCCATTAGAAAAAATATGGGTTATAAAGTAATAAAATTATTATTAATCTCTAATTTTTTACTTATATTAAGGTTAAAACTACAGCACATCACTAAACATGAAATATCAAGCAATTAAATGCCCATTGATAAAAAAAAAGCAATTAAATGCCCATTGAAAAGAAAAAGCTATTAAATGCAATTTTTAATAATAATTAAAAAACAAAGTTCCAGAACCACAAATGAAATAGAAACATAATAGGAGTAGTATAAAATTTGATTGGGGGTAGTAAGAAAAGAGAAAAAAAAAAAAAAATGAAGATTGCATTTTTTTTTCAAATTAATATTTCCTTCAATTTATTTTAAATGTCCACTTTAGGTTTGACACACAAATTAAAAAAAATGATAGTGGGATATTTTAAGTGATTATAATAATTGAAAAGGTGGTAGGTGGAGCATTTAAGTGATTATAATAATTGAAAAGGTGGTAGGTGGGGTATTTTAAATAATATAAGTTGGGATAGTTGGGGGTATTTAGGTAAAAAATCTTTGCCAAAAATAGAAATTGAACAATTAAAGTGACTTTACTAAATAAGGTAAGTGAACATTTAAAATGAATTGGAGGGAGTATTAATGTGGAGTGGCCATATTTTATGAATGTTTAACTTTTGGATATTATTATAACAGCATATAAGTAGTGTTATTCTTGCTATTGAGATTAGAACCAACCAACTCATAATCAACCAAGTATTAATTAGAATGGTGTGTTGGAATTTAGAGTGTATAGTTGTTATCATAAAGGTAACTAATTATATTAAATAATTAAATTAAATTAAATTAATTAAGAATATCACAAAGTGTGTATTTAAAAGGGAAGAAAAAATGGGACAGAACAGAGTGCGCACCCCGCAGAGTTTTACGCGGCATGCGAAGTCTGTCAAGAAGCAAGTCCGCACCCCGTGGAGTTTTACGCGGCCCGCAGAGGCTGTCAGAACTATTTGCGCGGCCCGCGTAGAATTACGCACCCCGCGCAAATCTGTTCTTAATGCGGGTTCGTCTTGTTTCTTGCTCTGTTTTGTTTTGTTGGTTATTATATAACTTTCAACAGTTATTATGGTTATTTTAAGCCATGTTATTTGGGATGTAAGGGTTGAGTGAAAGGCGACATGAGTTCATGAATCGATCTCATGTTTTACGGATCAACCTCGTGTTTCATGAATTAATATGTTGCTTCATGAACCAGTATGAGCTATTCTATAAATATAGAAGGCTTGTGTGTTATTTGATACATGAAATTTCTGATTTCTTTTCTTCTCTAGCATTTTACATCGAGGACTTGAAATTCTCGTTTGTAATTTTCTTATCTTCTTCCACTTAAGTTTCTCTTGCATCATTCTAATTTCCGTGTGCTCGGAAGTTAGTGTAATTCTTTGTATCTCGCCTAGAATTTATATCAAGATCCAACAAAATCTTGTTGTTACTTTGTTCGATATATGGTGATTCCCGATGATGTAATCTACATTTGGTGTATGTTAAGCAAAGGTTTGAACTTGTCATATGTAATTTGATTTTCTACTACAAACTTGTAACTTTATTTTATATGTTTGGTTTATAAAATTAAAGTCACATTTTCAATATGGTGTGCCCTCAAAATCCGGGCCCTGAACAATAACTCCTGCTCTCGTGAAGTAGCCGGATCTGGATATAAATTTTCTGTCACCTTCCTTCATTCAAACCTGCTTTTAGACAGAATATTGAATTTGATGATGATGATGAGTGAAATTTGAATCACAAACACATGTTTAGAATATACTCTACCAACTCAACCTAACCTTTTTTACTATTTTTTTCAGAACTTGTGATATCAATTGATATCATTAAATCCCTTAATTCTGCCCCTGAGTGAGAGCATGTTTTCGAGGAAGATTGAGATACTAACTCTTGCATTATACTTTCTCCATTCTTTTTTACTTGCAACATAGTTGATTTCGGTACTATTCATCAAGCAAATTGACTTTTGTATTGTCGATAATCTATAAGTTAAAACATAGTCATATGAGATTTTGTTTAAATCGTCTCGATTCAAAAATTATTAATTTTGAGTTTTTATAATTTTTCGATATGTACAATTAGAGATATTAACGATTAAATTTGTACATTGGAGAATGTGAAAAAGCGTATGGTGCAAGTAATTAAGAACGGAGAAAGTATTAAGGAAAAGAAAAAACTATAAATAAAAAATATATTATATTCTTGTTGTTTGCTGTTTATGACACGGAATGAGATACATACATTTTTTTCATTGTTTTTTAACTTAGCTTTTTAAGAAAAAAAAATAATGAATATTTGTTTGTTGTTAGTAATAGTCAATAAAACATAAAGCTTTATTCGATTTTTAAACTAGGTCCTTTCTATTCGCAAATAGTAACGACGAATAGAGTGATTTGACCTTTTTTACCAGCTCCGTTGTTGGCTGTCAATAATGGTTAACAAATACCTTAGCTTAGATTTGACATGAAAATACTTATTTTGATGACTAAAATTTTCCAAAGCTTACTTTGATATTTTAACATTACTCAAACACTGCAAAGTTTTGAGGTCAACCTTAGCCATCATATACTGGAAAGATTTTGTGGACATCCTCCATTGAAGGAACCATGAAGGGCATGCATCTCCAACCCTCTACACCTGCCCTAGGACCACCTAAGCTTCAACCTCTAGCTGTCCACACCATTCACTTTGGCAGGAAACTATTTCCACATACGTATCTCTGTTTGAATGAACGCCACCTCGAGACCAGTGTAGGGGAATACATGTTTTAGGAAGACAATCGGAAACCACCAAGGACCCACCCCTCGGTCACCAATGCTAAGGTTTTTAAAGGAAAACCATACAAACCTCCAATCTAAATAAAGCATTTAATAGCCAATCAGAGAGGAAAAGGAAAAGGATCTCAAAGATGCCAACCTACTTGTTGCTAATGCTGACATTGAGGGACACCTCGAACAGCTATCAAACCAATACTAAAAAATGTCTTAACGTACGACCCATCCAGCATAGGAAGGAAGAGGAGGGCAAAGAACGGTTGAGCAAAACACATGTGAAGCTCTCCACCTTAAACCTTTGGCAACATTTCACCGCAACCAAAATTTCAACTAGGCCAGACGAAAGCCCGGCTCAGCGTGACATTTTGTAAACAGCCAACCTCAACCGTTGCCCCATGGGGGAACACAACTTCTTTCTATCTAACAATTAATTCATACCATAACAGTTTCATTTGGTTCCCTTAACCTATTGAATTTTGTATGTGTGCATTTGGAAAATGATTTGACAAGCAGTTTCTCATTCACAAGGTATTACACCTGAAACCCAACCCAAGCTTGCTTATTGTTTCAGATACATAAGCTTCTTTCTAATAACGAATACGAGCTGACTTACATATCATATCATACCAAAAAAGGTCCAAAAAATGATCATATTACTCCTTGGAACACATTATTTGGTGAAGACAATATTCGGCCTTCATAAACAAACAAATGACAAGAACCTAATAACATAATTCGATGAATTTGAAACAGCAGTAATCTTCCAAATGTCTGATGATACAGCAAATGTTTTCACCATCCGGCTGCACAACTCAGCTGCCTGAAATAATATATTGGAAGAATCAATTCTTTGACATGAAGTTATTGAAATTGAATGACTAGCAACAAGCAGACTTCACCAGTAAAATTACTAATACTATAAGGAGACCAAAATATCAATCAACAAAATTGGTTCTCCAATATTCAATAATTTAACAGCTCGCAAAAAGCGGGGAAAGCTGGTCATTTTGATTATTCTATGTCCTCCAGCTATAAATACCAATTCATTCTAAGACTACAAACCACAATTCAACAATCCAAGTGGGATAGGTTCTATAAATAAGCATGCGCTCTACAAGCATGCTCTATATTGCATTGTCTCCATTAAAAATTAATGATCAGCACAGTTTTTGTTACTAATAATCCGGTGCATGTTTCTATCCAAGGCTACCCTCATATATGATTTATTTTCCCTTAGTCTCTTATCTAAGTCTATCTGAGCAAAAAAAATTTCTACTCATACCCACCAAAGATGTACTAGTATTAGTATTTTTTTCTCTTATCTAAAGGCAACCCTCATATTAGTATTTCTTCTCGCCCAAGACATTAATATCTTCAGCATTATTTAAGCTACAAAAATTATAACCAAAATGCCCACCTTTTCTATAATCCAATATGATTGATAGATTCAAAGGTTCCATTATTTTGACCGGAACATTAATGGAGATTAAATAGTTTTATTTGACATCTTGATGCTAGAGTGTTGGAAGTAGTAGGAGGAAAGTGGTCTTTAATTTTGTAATTTTGTTGTGAGATTATTTTTTGGAGTACTGAATTGTAGAAAATAGTTAAGAAAACCTCTACCATTGGGGAGCCATGGTCATGTTAGGGAGTCATAGGGAGAGTCGATTTTCCATTAAAAAGGTGATATTTGATTCAATGGTGTTATATCGGATCAATATCGCTGTTAAATTAAGATTAATGAGTAGGTTTCTCATCCGCAATTTGCCGAAGACTTATCATATCAACAGCTTCATAGAATTCCATTCTTGGGTTACTCATTAGTTTTCTATCCCAACGTTTGAAACTTTTGCATAGTATTTTTCATATTCTCACTCAAGTTTTGCATGAAGGAAATTAATAAGCATGATATTGTACTATCAAAGTTAGCTTTATACTTCATTTGTTTAGACAATTATACATGTTTTACAGGTAATATTTATTAGGCTTATTTATACAACTAAACGTGTTTTATAGATATGTATTAGGGATATAATTGTGGTATATTTCAACGCAAATATAAATATGGGCTTAAGCATGAATTTTCGGGAATTGATGAATTGATGGATCTATGAAGTAATCCAAGATGATCAGTTGAAGTCCAAGCCACAAAGATAGGAAAAACCAAAAGTTCAACCACAACTCCTGCAGTCGTTGCACATAACTCAAACTCGGGTTCATTTCTTCAAGATAAGGAGACACATTGTGTGAAGCCCAATGCGTGAGGGTACTATACTATAAATCAGAATTATATCTCATCTGAGAATTGAGATTGATTTATCTTTCAATTAGCCTTCCTTATCTTTTTCTAGGGTACTATACTGTAAAAATGGCCCTTGGCCATTCAAAGTTTAATAGTTAGATTTATGTTTCTTTTTTCTCTTTAGCTTTTCTGATCTTTAACTTCCTTATTCTTAGTCATAGTATCCCAAGGTTTGCACATTAATATAATTATAAACAATCCTTCTTCATATTATTTGTTAGGTATCACTAAATCACCAATTTATCTGTTATAAATTGATTTTTTTTTATTATAGTCATGACTCGTGAGCTAGTTGAAATCAACCTAAAGTGAAATACAACTAAAGTGACAAATATACCTAACTAATAATTGGATAGCATTAAGATAATTAATTACAGAAAAATAATATACTACATGTGTATTAAAGTGTTTTCAGTTAAATTACCTATTTTAAACTGCAATGAATTAAATCTAGACAGACGTTTAGATTGTTCAGGTTTAGTGTGTGATTGGTAGCTTTAAACTTTAATTAATCATATAAAGTTTAACTAGGTACTCGAAGTAATAAGAAAATAATTAATTAAATTCCATACTAAGTTGTTTAATAAATATTTGAAGGAAAAACATTAGGATCAGTAAATTAATAAGAAACATGCGATAGCTTTAACCAAGTACTTTCTTCATATAAAGTTTTGATATGTTTAGTTTTCTGAATATTTTAAATAATTATAGTTTTTCCATATTTTTACTATTGATTTTGGTCACAGAAATCCCCTCTTTTATATAAGTTGGTTTATAATTAATTTTAAACTCTCACTTTCCGTATGGGGATGATACCTACTTGAGTATAACTACTAGACAAAATACAACTTGGGGAACATCAACCACTTTACAGAATATTTGATTATCGATATCACCCTCCAAAACTTTATTACAAAAAAGTATACCATCTTGCTGATTTTGCATTGGTAAAAAGGGAGTCCTTTTGTATTCACTTGACAAAACATGAATCAAAATTATGGTACAGATTAGTGGTGAACTTGAAAGACATTACACATTCACTCACTCTCCATGTTACTTTTGATCGCATAAACTAGTGACACTTTCTAATTCAAGTATAGAATCATACAAATCAACCACATCAAATAACCAACTAAATCATAATTCTATGGAAAAATCAGATGAAATACCTGTCTAATGTCCACCATGTCCATGATCATCATGCCCGTCCCAGGGGTGTCTCCAACCCTAAATGAAGTGCACACGTCCATCAGTGAAATAGTTAGCGAAAAAAAGCATTTCTCAATACCTTATAATAGGGGGACAAATTCACTTCTATAAATTAAGGATTGTAATGGAGCTCACCAATACAACGGGACCATCTTGTTTAGCTCTGTAAAGAACCCAAAACCTAGAAAGTTCAAGCATCAGCTCATTAGAGACATTTCACTAGTTAGAAATCATGTACGAAGTTCACATGTTCCAAGATCATTTACAGGTATTTAATCAAACAAATCTACAACCAATTCAATAATAACTATTGGTAATCACAATGCATCTTTAAAAGGCAAAACGGGACTAGTAAGTATCAAGCCAACACATCATATTGTGGAAGTGACAAAAACTTGAATAAAATGACTTACAAAACATGGCTTCCAAAAACCATCATTAAGAGAGTTATATTGATCATTGAGGTTCAACAAATTTTGAGCAAAACCTAAGACTAGCAAAGAGCACGATTGATCCAAGGGACAATTTAAAGCAGCAAATCAGAAGAAGACTTAAAATAAACGCGTCAAGTCAATCACAGCAGCATTCCAAGTCACTCCCACCTAGGCATGCTTTTAGGGAGTCATATTTTTGCAACCTTACCCTTTAGTAATAACAAAGATTCGCTTGCAAACATTGAGAACAATTTCACACAACTAAAAAATGCGGTTAATTTGAGGAGTAATTTTAATACAATAACTGTAAGGAAAAATAACCTAGAATAATCCAACCTTTTCATGATTTTCCTACAATGATCTCACATACTGATTAACTGATAAGTGCAATTATTTAACTTTTTCATGATTTTCTTAGCCTAGAATAATCCAACTTTTTCATGATTTTCCTACAATAATTTCATCTATTGATTAACTGATAAGTGCAATTATCTAACTTTTTCATGATTTTTCTACAATAATCCAACTTTTTTCATGATTTTCTTAACCTCTTATTGAGGGTGAAGCGGCAATTAGCTTAGAAATTACAACTTACATGTTTTACAAATCAACTTTTACATAACCAAAACCATGTCTTGACACAAAATTGACTCACAAACCCAAACTTCATCTAAAATTCCAAAGCTTAGGTGGACATTATATAACTTTATATAGTTACAGTAGTCACATATTTGTTATCGTTATTTACTGCCTCTTCTACCTGTATCGTTTATACATTTTTAAATGATCCCTATGCTTGGCTAATGTGAATGTAAGATGCAGGTTTCAGATATTTGCAGGTCCTATCCTTGAGAATGTTTTTAGAGCCGAAGGACTCTTATGACCGCCCTCTCCTTCTGGGTATGAGACGCCGTCGACCTTCCTTCCCCGGACCCTGACCATAGAGTATCTATGTGCGGGAACACTGGGTATGATGATGATGATGATGAGTTACAGTAGTCACATAGAAAAACTTTTGTCGATTAGCAAGAGAAGGTGTACATTATATACTTCTAAACTATCCTTCTGTAGGCCTGTTACATCTTGTCTATTCAAAAGAAATTTGTCGATTAGCGAGAGAAAGTGTACATGTACATTATATAATTCTAAACTATCCTTCGGTAGACCTGTTACATCTTGTCTATTTAAAAGAAAAACAACAGTTAGGAACTAACTATCTAACCTAATACCATTTATATCTCAAGTTCATGAGCACAGCCATACATCTTATTTCCTTTGAGCTATACATACCCAATTTGCTGAAGTCAGCTAGTTCAGAAGCATATGACGTGTGATTGGATTCTAACCATGTTTTAAATACTTTAAGCATACAGCATTTTAAGCATGATGCATCTGATCTTTAATGACTTTTGCCTCACTTGAGCATCCCACAGTAAGGCTATATGTAATATCACGGACATTCTTGCAAAGCACTCTAAGGAGCATTCAACTACTAGTACGACCCAATACATATATAACTAATTCCATACATTTTGCTACTGTCAGTGTCAATTATCAAGATGGTAGTCAGTGCAACCCATTAGCTCACAAAATGACATTTAATAAAAAGCATTCACGATGAGATTCTTAGTAAGTCGCGTCTATGAGCAATGTAGTGAACAGGCTTGCTTGACCATCATATCAACATTGACATCAGTAATTGAGAATCAAGTCTAAGTTGTAAATAAAAATGGAGAACCAATAGCAATTAATTCAATACACTAACCCAATTTTGATTGAATTTCTAAACAAGTTTAGTTCAGCATTGCATTAAGCTACCTCCTCAGGTCACTCACCAAACCAACAAACCATTATCTAAATAATAAAAATAAATCTTAGAAATTAAAGCTTCAGCTTTTCTGACTGAAAGATCTCAAAAATCTCAACGCTGACCAATTGCACGAATCAGAACCACATCAAAATCTTGAATTTGTAAAATTCGAAGAATAAAAAACAATAATCAAACAACCATAAACCTAAAATGAGAAATCAAAATGACAATCAACGAAGAAAATAATTAATTAGGGTTTGGGAATAGATAAAAATTGGAACGGCAGAAATAAAAGAAAAGAAAGGTAAGTTACCACATAAGAGCGCACATGCCCTTGCCGGTGACGGAATGCCATCGTTTAGGAGTGTGAAGAGTCATGCCTTTGTAAGTTGTTCCATGACCTCCATGTCCGCCTCCCATCTTTTCTCTCCTAAACCTTAGTTTTTCGGTGCGTCTTTCTCTGAAACTCCGACAAAATTTTGAATCAGACAAATTTACTCCGTTGTAAACTCAATAAAATTATATTCCATTTGCATTTTGCAAGTGGATATAGGCTAAATAAAGTTTGCTCAAAATTGTAAATTAAATCGGATCAAATTGAAATTTTAGTATTTTGTTTGGTCTACGGTTTGAATGGACTGATTTGGTTTTTTTGTTTCAAATTAAATTATGGTGTACGGTCCGGTTTCGGTTTTTTATTTTCCAGACCGGACCGGACCCCAAACCGTGCTTTGGTCTAAAATCATAATTTCGTTTTTAAAAAATTAAGTTGCTACCTAGATATAGTAAGATGTAGATATTTTTATATAGGAATATATACATGAAAAATGTTGATGTTACTTCAAAAAAAAAAAATTTACAAATTATTATATTTTTTAATTGTATGTGTGAAATATTTGTATAAATACATGTATTAATTTGGATAAATTCTCTCTAAATTCTCTCTCTAAGTTTTCCCTCTAGGTTCTCCTTGGGAGGGTGTCTCTAGTCTTTGTACTAGCTGTTGTCTTCAATCTTTGAAGTTCTTTTCTTTGATTTGTTTGTTCTATTCCCTTTTCTTTCTTCTGGGGTCCTCTTGGAGGACATTGGTAGTACCTTGTTTTGCTTTCTTGGTATCATCAATGGCTGCGTTCGTGGTTGAGGAGTCTGAGAATCACTTTGTTCGTTCTTCTGGAAGTTTAGAGTTTAATTCCCAAAACAGTAGGAAACGTTCTTTGTCTTTTAGGCATCTAGACAAGAATGATGTGCAGGGTCAAGAAGATGGTCATCCGTCTGAGGAAGAAGATGATGTTGAATGGGAAGATAATGTAGATGAGGAAGAGGAGAATAAGATGCAACTAAGGCTCATTGGACGTATCTGGACAGAACGAAACATCAATCCAACTGCATTTATGTCTACGATCAGGAATATCTGGGCTCTGAAATATGGTTTGGAGATAAGTAATATTGGAAAGAACCGGTAGCAGTTCCAATTTCACCACTGGCGAGACAAGAAAAGTGTATTGGAGGGTCAGCCTTGGCATTTCGACCATCATGCGCTGCTTTTAGGGGAGTTGAGTACTCTTGAGAAACCGTCCGAAGCGAATCTTTACTTTCTTCCAGTCTGGGTCCGATTTTACGATGTCCCTTTCAAAGGGAGGCAAAACGAGAATAACGCTGTTATTCTTGGCAACAAAGTAGGCGAGTTCCTGTTTCATGATAAGAGAGATTCTTCTGGGTTGGAGAAGTCGATGCGTATTCGGGTTTTAATAGATGTTCGTAAACCGTTGAAGAAATATGTAAATTTGAAAATGCGAGGGGGATTCTCGAATAAAGTGACGGTTAAATACGAGAGGATCCCGTTATTTTATTTAATCTGTGGAAAATTAGGACATGGAACGAAGGATTGCGACGAGTTTCATGGCGAGGGCTCTCCGGTAAGGAATTTTAATGGTGGTTTGAAAGCCTCGCCATGGCGTCCGGTGAGAGCGGCCGTAGATGATGATGGTGGGAGTAATAGAAGTGGATGTGCTAGGAGTCTTTTTGTGGTCCAGACTTTGAAACCATTGCCTGCTTCACCAATTAAGGAGAAGGTGGACAATGTGGTGAAACTTCTTGACAATGTTGGCCTAAATGCAGAGGATAAAGAAGGGTCTTTTGGTAGCAAGGAGGTGGATGGCAGTGGTGGCAAGGAGTTGGAAGGGGAGGGGCTTTTGACTGGAACGGCTGGATTGGGTAAAGACTTACGGGTGGATGTGCAGGCTGGTGGCGTGGGGGTTGTTCTGTGTGATCATCATGTCGCCAAGGGTAAGAAATGGAAACGGGTTCGAAGGAGTGATGGTGTAGGGGCAGGGGTGCAGCCAGAAGTTGTGTGTGTGTGTGTGTGTGGTGGGGGGGGGGGGGGGTAAACGTCACAACCAAAGTGATTTTGAGGATGATTTGAAAAGGCAGAGGGTCGCTCCTATGGAGATCGAGGAAGAAACGAACAACGTTAATGTGGCGGGCTCCACTTATAGAGCCCTCGGTGTCCAATGAATCCTCTCATTTGTTGGAATTGTCGTGGGTTGGGGAACCCCATGACGTCTGATTCTCTCACAGACCTTGTGAGACAATTTTCCCCATCCTTGGTTTTTTTGTCGGAGACGAAATGCTTTGCGGTCGATATTAAAAAAATTCAAAAACGTATTGGTATGCCCAATGGTGTGTGGGTGGATCCTAAGGGTCGTTCTGGGGGTCTTGCTATGCTTTGAAAGAAGGATGTTGATGTTAGCCTTCGGTCCATGAGTAGTAGATATATAGATGTTAGTATTCGTAGAAGTTCGGGGGAGCACTGGAGGTTTACGGGTCTTTATGGGTGGTCAGACAATGGGAGTAAATTTCATACATGGGATTTACTTAAGGCGCTTGGTGATGAATCGGATATGGCTTGGATGGTTGGGGGGGGACTTTAACGAGGTTCTTTATGCCCATGAAAAAAGGGGTGGCAATCCTAGCGACTTCTTGGCGTTGAAAGCCTTTAGGGATTCTCTTGATTATCATAATCTTAGAGATATTAGAATGAAAGGTTATTTGTTCATTTGGTCGAACGGAAGGCAAGAGGGTTTTATAGAAGAGAAATTGGATCGTGCAGTTGCTAATCCTCTTTGGCATGATATGTTTCGGGATGCTTTGGTTGAAACTGTCATTTGGGATAGCTCGGACCATTACCCGCTGTGTATTTTCTTTGGGGATTCTTGGGGTCAAAATCAGCGCAAAATGTTGGCCTATAAGCGGATTTTTAGGTTTGAAGCAAAGTGGGTCCAATTTGATTCTTTCGATGACATCTTGAAAGGCTTTTGGGATTCTTCTAGTATTGCTGGGCATTCTTGGTCTAGTAGAGTTGAGCATTGTGGGAAACTTCTTATGAAGTGGGACAAAGAAACCTTTAAACGCACACAATGGCGGATTGCTTGGCTTAAGAGGAGGATGAAGAATCTTCGTGTTGGTCCCCAAAGTCGCATCACTCTAGAGGAGTGTCGGGAAGTTGAAAAGGAGTTCCGGGAGCTTCGGAGGAGTGAGGAAACGGCGGCTTGGCAAAGATGTCGGCCCTTCATTCTTCGGGATGGGGATAAGAATACAAGCTTTTTCCATGCTAAAGCCGCAAGTAGGCTTAAAAGGAATACTCTTAAGTTACTTCTTGAAAAGAACGGGGTGCCACAAACATCTTTGGATAGCATGAAAAGGGTGGTGGTCGATTTTTATAAAGATTTGTTTACTTCTTCTCGTCCGCCCATTTAGAGTGACAGTTTGGATATGATTCAGCCGGTGGTTACGAGTTCCATGATTGATTCTCTCTTGTGCCCTTACTCTAAGGAGGAAATCTTGCAAGCTTTAGCGGGGATGCATCCTTGTAAATCCCCGGGTCCAGACGATCTCCCTGCCATGTTTTATAAGAAATATTGGCATCTTGTTGAAAGTGACCTTTGTGCGTTGATCTTGAATTTTCTTAATGGGGGTCGTATGCCATCGGGTCTTAATCATACCTTTGTGGCTCTCATCCCTAAAGTGCGGAATCCGAACAACATGAAAGATTTAAGGCCCATAAGACTTTGCAATGTATCCTACAAGATCATTTCAAAAGTGCTCGCTAATCGCCTTAAAAATATTCTTCCTTCTATTATTGATGAGAGCCAGAGCGCCTTTGTGTCTGGGCGGCTTATTACGGACAACATCATCCTTTCGTCGGAGATTTTCCATTTTATGCACCATAATAAAGCTAAGACTCGGGGGTACATGGGTTTGAAGCTCGACATGAGCAAGGCATATGATCGTGTCGAGTGGGACTTTTTATCTTCCGTCATGCTTAAAATGGGGTTCCCGCCGGTTTGGGTTGACAGGGTCATGGTTTGTGTTTCCTCTGTGTCCTACTCGTTTCTTGTGAATGGACAACCCACTAATCCCATTATTCCCCAACGCGGCTTGCGTCAAGGGGATCCTCTTTCTCCTTATCTTTTTTTAATTTGCGCTGAAGGTTTTGTTAGACTTTTACGTAAGGCTCATGAGGATAATGTTTTGCGGGGCATTAAAATTTCTAGGATGTCGCCTAATATTTCGCATCTTTTCTTTGCTGACGATACTCTTATTTTTGCTCGTGCTAACATGAAAGATGCATCGACTATTAAATCCATTCTTGAAAAATATGAGTTTTTGTCCGGTCAAAAAATTAATTTTGATAAAAGTGAATTATCTTTTAATAAAGGGTTGGGGAGGCAATATCGAAATAATATTCAAAGCTTTCTTGGTATCAAAGAAGTTCCTAGGCATGATCGCTACTTAGGTCTCCCTACTATTTTTGAGCGATCTAAAAAGCTTTCTTTTATGGGCATTCGAGATCGTATTTGGAAAAAATTACATGGTTGGAAAGAAAAGCTTTTGTCTCGAGCGGGCAAGGAAGTTTTGATTAAATCGGTTATTCACTCCATTCCCAATTACGCCATGAATTGCTTCAAACTCCCTTCTTCTTTTTTTAAAGAAGTGGAGAGTATTACTCGAAGTTTCTGGTGGGGTTCGCACTCCACTAAGGGAATTCCTTGGAAGGCATGGTCTAATCTTTGTCGGCCTAAAGAGGAGGGGGGCATGGGTTTTCGGGATCTTGAATGTTTCAATGATGCTCTTCTTGCTAAACAGTTATGGCGGTTGCATTCTTTACCTAATTCTCTTTTGGCTCGCACTTTGAAGGCTAAATATTATCCCGATAGTTCTATTTGGGAGGCGTGTCTTGGAACGAATCCTAGTTTTGTGTGGCGGAGTATTTTGGGTGCAAGACCTTTGCTTAATAGAGGGGTTCGGTGGAGAATCGGGGATGGGAAGATGGTTAACATTTGGACCGATGCTTGGCTTGGGGGCAATGGGCAAGGGAAAATTATCACTCCTCCCCACCCCACTATGTGTGATGCTAAAGTCCATATTCTCATAGATCCTATTCAAAAGAAGTGGAATTTTGAGTTACTTCATAATATTTTCTTACCCATGGATATTGTTCGCATTTTGCAGGTGCCTCTTAGTATTTCGTCAAAGGTTGATGAGCGCATTTGGAATGGCAACAATGAGGGTCTCTTTTCGGGTTAAAGATGCATACAAGTTAGCTTGTTCGATGAAGGATTGGGCCTCTAGTTCATTGGGTTCGGACCCAATGTGGAAGAGACTTTGGACTTTAAATATTCCTCCGAAAGCAAAAAAATTTTTATGGCGTGCGGTTTGGGAGATAATTCCTCACAATTGGAACTTATTCAAGAAGGGTATATTAAACAACTCTAAGTGCCCAAGATGTGATGAACCTGAAACGTCGCTCCATACATTTCGAGATTGTCCGTGGGTCAAGCAATTTTGGAAGCTAGCTCCTGCCACTATCCAACGTGTTCAAGCTCCCTCAATAAGAGTTTGGTTCACTGAAGTTCTAGAAAATGGGCCCAATTGCGATACGGAAATCCTAGTCATTCTCCTTTGGAATATATGGTATGCAAGAAACGAATTTTGTTTTGAGGAGGTTTCGTCTACCCCAATTTTCTGTTTTAAAAGGGCCAAAGATGGTTTGCTTGAGTATCAAAAATGGAATGAGACGCCGAGTCGAAACAAGAAAGATCAGGTGAAGTCTAAATGGAAGAGGCCGAATATGGGGTTCGTTAAAATTAATTTCGATGCCTCTCTTCATCAACAAAGGGGGTGTTTTGGGATGGGGATTGTAGCTCGAGATGATTCGGGGAGTGTCCTTTTATCTGCCTCCTAAACGATTTTGCGGCCTGACTCAATCGAGATGGCAGAATTATATGCAGCTGAATGGGCTGTCTCTTTGGCCTTAGATCATCGATGGCCCAATGTTGAGTGTGAAGGGGATGCGGCTCTAGTAATCGAGGCCTTAAATGGTACTCGCGATCGTGGTCTTCATGCTCAAACTATTGTCCAAAATATCCAATCCCGCTTGGGTGCATTTACGTCTTGTAGTTTTTCATTTTGTTATGGGGATTGTAATGAAATTGCCCATAGATTAGCCAATTGGGCCTCTAGGACCACTTGTAATAATGTTTGGGCCAATGCTAGTCCGATTTGGATTAGAGATCTTGTAATTTCGGATGTTTCTCCTTAATAAATTTCGAGGTATTTTTCAAAAAAAAAAATTTGGATAAAAAAAATATAAACAAAAAGGTCATCTCATTCTGGATAGGTGGACAGTAATTTAAATATACTATCGTCATTTTTTAATAAAATAATTATTTATTTATATATTATATAGAGTTTATTTGTTTTAATATGTAATTAAGTTATTTTAATAATTGGTTGTTGTTTTTTGATTTTTAATTAGTTATTTATTTTGTTATTGATTAATAAGTAATTACTTTTACTAATTATGCAATTTTATGTTAATTCATTATTAGTTATATTGTTATTTTAATTTTAAATTACGTAGTAATATTACTGGAAATAGTTGTAGAGACAAGGATTTCTTGCAAGGTTTATTGTATGGCAATAGATCTAGACGTACGCTTATCCTTGTAAGATTTGAAAAAATGGGTGTATTTGGTGTTGGATAGAAAATAGTGATGGGTATGGCGGTAAATTTATGTTTCGCTCGGAAGCTTCAGCTAGCTAGGTGGGGAGGTAGAGGGGGTCTAATAGTGTAGGAGGTGAAGGTGGGAGGGATAAATGACTAGGTGGGAGACGATCGGACAAGGGTTTGGGAAGGGATATGGGGTTGGCACACAAATGGGGAAGGAGGAGGTGATTGAGTTGATTAGGAATTGGGTGTTTATTATGTTGATAGTGGTGGCCCCGGTTTAAGGTGTGGGGAAGGGCCGGTTGATAATGGGGAAGGAGAAGGGCGAAGGTAGCCAATGGTGGAAGGGTTTTCATATTTTTAATATTTTAAATAAATCATGTTTTTCTTTTAAACCAAATTAACTACAATTATAAGTTGCTAACAGGCCATGAATGTCAGTGGAAAACTACTTAAAAGTTGGTTTAATTTATGGTTAATCAATAGTTGATATTATTATTGCAAAGAAGTTGAAAAGTTTTATTATTCACGATAATTTTTCCTAAGAAAAATAAACTAGAATAATCTAATTTTTTTTATATTCGTATAATAATCCCAATTCTATCAATTAACCATGTATATTCTCACGTATTTACTCATTTAACCGGTACTATTGTTGGCAAAATACTGATTGGTTATTGTAAGTAACAATGTAACTGTTGCACTCATTAGAGCATAATTTATGATGATCTAATAAAAAGGTCATCTCATTCTCTCTCCTAAAAGTTTATCTTTCAACCTAATTTTATTAAGAATGACCTCGTTTAAAAAGATCATCATCTTTTCTTTCTTACTTTTTAGTTTTTATCTACCTTACTATAGTTTCTCTTCCTAAATTTATCTAATATTTATCTTTATTTTTTATAATGATATTTTCATGTACAAAGTTAATATGATTTTTATTTGATTAAAATAGATCTATTTTTTTATTAATTATTCCCTCCGTTCCTTTTTGTTTTTCCACCTTACTAAAACGGGTAGTTTCATAAGTTTTTCCACTTTAGAATACTTTTTATTTTTGGAAAGTTTTCATCCCACTTTTACCCCCTAAAACCCCACTTTCCTTATTTCACATTACTATTTAATTATTTTCTCTCTCATACTTCCAATACAATCATTACATTACACTATTATTTAATTATTTTTTCTCTCATACTTCCAATACAATCATTACTTCCTACTACTATATAATTAAAATAATACCCACTACCATCAAAGATTCTATTTTTCTTAATCTTGATGAAAAATCCAAATAGGAACATCAAAAAGGAACAGAGGAGTAATAAATTATTCTTTTAATAAAAATGATATTTTTTAAAATTTTAATAAATATAAATGTAGACATTAATAATAATTAAGGAAAATTTGTTAAATCCAAATAAAGATTATAATGCGCATACATAAAATAAATACACAAATTAAAAAATTAAATTTTAAATGATACATTAAAATGCGGTTCCTTCCAAACTTTTGCCAAATATTTTCAACGAAGTCATCTTTTAAGGATAAATGTGTTTGTCAATCTTCAACATCATCCTTATTTGCCAACTAGTATCGGTTGATATCAATAATTCTATCTGCGTAATACTCAAACTCATTATTTGATCCACTTGTACCTTGCGGTTAACCTTGTGGGCGATTTCCCATGAATTCTCTACCATCAGCATTGTGTGTATATGTATCTCTTTCATCTTTCACTATCATATTATGCATAATTATACAAGAAGTAATTATGCCAAAGAGTCATTCATCCCAAGCAAGTGAGGGCTTTCTAATTATTGCAAATCGAGCTTGCAACACCCTAAATGCTCGCTCCACATCCTTTTTTGCTGCTTCTTGATGTTGGGAAAATTACCTTGCTTTTGGAGTTTGTGGTTCAGTAATAGACTGAATGAAAGTAGCTAATTTAGGATAAATGCTCAGTGAGATAGTAAGGTATATCGTATTGATTTCCATAAATTGTGAAATTGATAGGTGGTGCCCTTCCTTCAAACAAATCAACTAATAGAGGTGATCGATATAGCACGTTGAAATCATTATATGAACCCGACATCCCAAAAAAGGCATGCCATGTCCATAAGCCAAGATCAACGACCATTTCAAGAATTAATGTTGCAACACCAACTCGACCTTGATATTGCCCTTTCCATGCTACTAGGCAATTCTTTCACTCCTAATGCATGCAATCAACACTACCAATCATGCTAGGGGATCCTCGTTCTTCACTAAAGAACAATAATCTCATCAAATCTCATGGTGTTGGTTTTCTCAAATAATGTTTTCCAAATTGGTTGATTATTCCCTTCGTGAAATAAGTAAGTGCTTTTCGTGTTGTGCTTTCGCTAATTCGAAGGTTTTCATCAACTTGATCAGCAACAACCCCGTATACTAGCTTACGAAGAGCTGTAGTACACTTTTGTATAGCACTTAGACCTTTTTTTACCAGTTGCAACAATGTTGGTAGTGAACCATGGACCGTTGTTGGTGACAACTTCCATTATCCGTAAAAATACATGTTTCCTTATCCTAAACCTGTGTTGAAACAATCGAGCAGAATATGTCGGATTTTCAGCAAAATAGTCATTAAATACTTAGAAATGACTTTTTGAATGGTCTCTTTGAATTCAAACTTTTTTGGTTGTTCTCACCCTCGGTTATAGTGTTGAAACAATAGGAGGATTAGTGTATTGAAAGGCATCATATTATCTATTAGTTCATTCTTTTCATCAGAAAATGAAGAACGTGAAGTGGATGAGGAAAATTGAACTTATACGAACTCATTTTGAAGTTATACATCCAACTAAATGTGGATGTGCTTGTATATATAATATAATGCATGCCAAAAGGTGATGGAAATGAGAAGACTAGTGCATGCTTAGATAATGGAAAGAAAAAGACTAGTGCATGCCAAAAGGTGATGGAAAGGAAAAAAGAAAACTAATGCATGCTAAAAGGTGATGGAAATGAAAAGACTAGTGCATGAAAATCTTACATAATTAAAACATCATTTTATAACATTACATAATTAAACCATCCTTAAAAACAATCATAAATTCTACTAAAGCAATAGAAGAATGTGACAAGTGTCATAATTTTAAGAGTTATTTTCCCGCCTAATTTTACTTAAATTATTTTAGGTAGTTTTTTAAATTTAATTTTATTCCATTGATTTGCTTAATTAATTTAACCCATATTTGATTTCGCCTTATATGTTTTTTTCATTGATGCTTTAGTTCTCTTCTACAATAGTCTTTAATGTCCAATTTTTTTCTCATATATTTTTCCAAATATTTTTATGATTTCGTGCTTAGCACAGGTATGTACCTAGTACATTATTAAAACATAATTAAAACATTACATTATTAAACCATCATAAAAAAATTACATAATTAAAACATTACATAATCAAACCATCTACTGACGATTGTAATTCTGAAAGTATTGTCCAAGTTGAACCATCATATCAGCTTCCAAAGGTTGAAGAATTTCCTTTTTGCTTAATGTTTGATATATATCCCAATTCATTCATTATTCTTCCATTTGAAGTTGTTTTGTTTTTTGGCTTCTTTTTGTTTTTGAAGTTCTATCTTCTTCTTCATTATTTTTGAATTAAGTCGAAAACTCTCTCCAAATGTACTCAAAGCTTGAATTGATTAATCTGCGACCATTTTCCCAATCATGCAAGCCTTAGTCTTCTTCACACCCTCGGGGCGAACAGATGATCCTCCTTGAGGTTCACTTGTTGGAGTTTCTGAATCTTCTTCAATCATTGATCTTTTCCCACTACTTTCACTACTAACACCACCAACTGGTTATTAATCCAATGATTTTTTTATTACTTTCTACCACTTGCTTCCACTTGTTATATAGTTCGTTAAAATTTTCCATTATTGCTCAATCAAGTTAAAATTACCGTGTTATCTTTGATGGATTAAATGGGCTTCTTTAAGGAAATCTTCGTCTCGAATGCCACTCTTCTTCCTCCTAAGAGCAACTCTACCCCAACGACGTTTAAGCATGTCGGCAGTTCTTTGTGGGATCAAATGGGGTTGTTTCATCCTCATTACTTCATAAGCTTCCTTTACTTTTTGCCAACTGATCACTCTTATCTTTTGGTTGGTGCTCACAATTGGATCTGTACTTGTGTTCATGACTAAACATACGAGAGCAATATCTTAAATCAAACCTAATTTAAATCCTGGCTTCGCCTCTTAAGATGAGGAATAACAGGTGAGAGAAATTGATTTGAAAAAGCAAATGAAGATGGGTGAGAAAAAAGAAAATCATTAATTAGTCACGTGTCAGTCAACATTAGGTATTTTTTGACAAAAAATTTTTATTAGATAATTTTTAACCTTTTTTCCTATATCACAAATTCTTGTGAGAGACGGTCTTTATGAGAGACCATTTCTAATTGAATTAGCCCATAAAAGAAAATATATAGTAAAAATAGATATTAAGCTTTAATGGATTGGGTCTAAAAAACGTCTTTCAGAAAGACGGTCTCTCAAGAGACTAGCTGATATAATATAATATTAGTAAATATTGTTAATTATCATCAAAACTCAAATCAAATATTAAAGTTGATTGATTTGAAGCTAATTACTATACTACCCCTATAAATACCACTCCAAAGTCCAAACTATAAATATCTCTTCCGTTATCACTTTAAATTAAGTTCTCCATTACAGTCCCTCTCTCTAATCTTTAATCTTTGATACCTTATTTCCCACAATGGATGAAATATCATCTTCTTCTGATACATCATCTTCTACTAGTACTATTACATACACATCCGTTACTAGTCCACCCCCGAACTTACTGATCAAGTCCTCATCAGAAGGAGATGTATCGGAACTGGAACACAACGTCGCATCACAAACGGGTGCATACAAACGTCTTCAAAACGACAACGTATTAGAGTTGCCAGAAATAAACCCACATATTCTATGTAAGGTTAGCCATTACTGCAACATGCATGCTAAATACTATCCAGAGCAACTCAAGATTTGGGATCAAGAATTCGTGAAGAATGAAAGTATGGATACACTTTTTGATCTGATTAAGGCTGCTAATGGTATGAATATTACGTCTTTGATTAATTTGAGTTGCCAAACTATGGCTGACCGTATCAAATTTATGGATGTAAAAGAGGTTAGAGAGATGTTTTGGGAAGTTGGGGATTTTACACCTCAACAAGAACGGGATTTCAGAATAAGACATCGTTGGGCTTTTAAGTGATCAGTTCTTTTTTTTTTTTGTCGTTTTATGAATTTCTTGATTTTTTAAAGGTTTTTTTGTTATAATTTTCTAAGGTTTCTTGAAATTATGCTCTAATTTGTGGTTGTATTGTGCTATCCCATGTAATTCTTCTCCTTTAACTTTAGTAAAAATTGACAATAATACTCTTAATTTTTTGTATATTCGCGGTAAATAATTCAATTTTTTTGACTATTTTCTAGTAGTCTAACGTTTGATCTTAGTTCGTTGTGAATAATCCAACCTTTATTTTTGTTTGCTAGCAGTATACCATTTTATTACTTATTATTAGTAATATGGCTTATTATTAGTAATATGGTATGTTGTGGGTAAATTTATCGCAAAGGTTAGATTATTAGAAAATAATCTAAAAATGAAATTATTCATAACAGATGGGTGAAAGGTTGAATTATTCATTGTAGATTTGGCCTTAATTTATATAGAAGTAAAAAATACACACAAACTTGTGTGAGACCGCCTCACTTGTAAGACGCATCTTATTAGGCCGACCCAAATTGTACTTTTTTTTTTACCAATTTCACAAATTAACATGCCAATTTCAAGAGTTAAAAGAATAATTTTAAGACTTAAAAAACCAATTTGAAGAATTTGAAATTGGCATTTTAAGACATACAATTTGACAATTTTAAGACTTAAAAGGTCCATTTTAATACTTAAAAAACCAATTTTAAGACTAAAAAGATCAATTGCAGGACATTAAATACTCATTTCAGGTTTATAATATGATTTCTCAAACATTAAAGTTGATATTAAAAACATTGAAATTGACCTTTTCAATCATAAAATAGGAGTTTTAAGTTTTAAAATTGTGCTTTTAAGTATTGAAATTAGTATGTCAGAATATTTTTTAAAAAGTTATTGGGCCTGAGCTAATTGCACGGCTAAGACCGTCTCACAGAAGAGTTACTCGTAAAAAAATAAGTATTAAAATTAGATAAATATGCAGTAGAGTTACACTTGTTCTATTTTATGGTATGACCCAAGGCGTAGGTCCCTTTTAACTCTTGATAGGGCCGGCCTTAAAAGTTATCGAGAGTACATGTTGAGTATTTTCTCATCACTTTGTAAACTTTCACCCTTTTTCAAACTCAGTTGTATTGTTTATGTTATTTTTTTAGGAATAAGAAATTTATTTGAAAATTTAGAATTATGAATAAATACAAATCCAAATTTAGTGTTTGGGAACTATAGGATTTTATTAATTGTGATTGTGTTAAAGAATTATAATGTAGAGTTCTAAATTATGAAATGCAAACTTCCACTATTCTCTTTTTAGGCCAATTTACTATAATAATCTCAATTCTATTTTTATTAACAATTTTGACATATGTGTACACCTTTTTGTTGTTTTTTTTCTCCTTATTTGTGTACAAGTGAAAACCTTCATAAAGTTTTTCGAAAGGAATTGGATCAATTCCAAATAAAAATTATTTGCTTTGTCAAACATGAAATTTGATTCAATTTTCACGACAAAAAAGCTAAATAGCAAGGGGCAAGAGTAGACGCCATAGTAATTTCTTTTGTAAGTACAGCAAAAGAGTTCTATTTGATCATATGTTTGATTTTTATTTATTAGCTAGTCTTTTAAAAGGATATCTCTTTGAAAGATGTATATATTTCAAGCTCAGTCCATTAAAGATTAATTTCTACTAATTGTATTCTTGATGCTTACTTATAATATCTTAAATGTCTAAGTATATCATTCTTAGTGCATACTTATAGCATTTTAAAAAATATATAATAGGCCGACTCAATTAGAATTGTTCTATAAATTTTGAAAATAAAGTAAACAAAAGTATACTATATATCACTTATATAATACGTACTCG
Source organism: Amaranthus palmeri (assembly GCA_019776075.1). NCBI lineage: Eukaryota > Viridiplantae > Streptophyta > Magnoliopsida > Caryophyllales > Amaranthaceae > Amaranthus > Amaranthus palmeri. The sequence goes on from JAAKBH010000407.1 coordinate 211,163, forward strand.
ATCAACTTTTATCGCTTGAACTACTTTGGATTCGATCCCAGTGTCCAAATCTAATTTGATACATTTCTTATAATATACTGTTGTAATTTACTTGCTACCATTGCATGGGCACAAAGATTAAGAAGTTACTGTGCAATGATGAATAATATGTGGAAAGTTGTTTTTCTGGAATTTTTTAATATTATTTGTTGAAAAATGAAAAAGAAAAATAGGAGTAATTAGATATAGAGTAATATGAAATTTTCCAAAATGAAAAATGTAGAAAATATTATGGAACGGAGGAAGTAAGTACAAGTTTAAATATTTCAGTATAATACGGTATAACATCTATTTTTTTGGTTCTAGATTGGAAGAAAAAAGCTATAGGATATTTTCTTTGTTTTTTAATTATTTTTTATGTAAAACAAATAAGTATTATTTACAAATTACAGCTTTAAAATTTAACACTTTTGTGAATTATATCCCTAATATTTATTTTATTTATAAATTACAGCCTTAAAATTATTAAATTTATATTATAAAAAATTAATATAAAAATAAACTGTTCAAATAAAATCTTACTTGATTATATTTTTTTGATATTAGCCACATACATAAAAATAATACTACCTCCTATCCAATCCATTAGGCTCCTTTTATTTTTCACAATTGCCGAGGCAACATTTTAACCTTTATAGTATCTTTAGGTCTTTTTAATTAAAAATCATAAAAAATAGATAATAATAATCCTTGTATTGAGACGAATCAAACAAGATCCTACATAACTATGTTTTAACTTATAGACTATGAATAAAATACAAATTAAGAGTGATAAGTAAATAATGAAAAAAATTAATAGGACTAATAGGTAGACTAGGTACTGTCAATTCCGTTGAAGAGATAAATACAATGTCTAGTAAAGTAGCAATGGCCTTTCGCCAGTTGCAGCAAGCCTAGGGCAACCGACAAAATCAGCTGTTGTTTTGTGTAGTGACGTAAGTGATGATATCATCATCAAATCTAGCCGGCTGTTACATTGAACTTACAAAACCAATTCGACATGTCGTACTGAAATCAAACTTTATCTCTTCCTTTCTAGAGATCACCACATATACTCAAATACCCAAAAAAAACACCATTTACTTGATCAAGGAGCTAGCTCTACAACTTTCAACATGGCGGCTCAAATCAATTTCATCTCAGAATGCTTTGTTAACCCAAAACATCAACCCGAATCCTCCAAACAACCTTATCACTTATCACCACCAGATGTAGCCATGTTATCCATTGATCCTATCCAAAAAGGTCTCCTTTTCTCCCTTCATAACAACCCATCTTCCAACACCATTCCTCACTTCTTGGAGAACCTCAAAACCTCTCTATCTTTAGCTTTAGTTCATTTCTACCCTTTAGCTGGTCGGTTTGTTCTGCATCAATACCCAGATGAACACGCTTGTTCAATCTCCATTGACTGCTCCAAAGGTCTTGGAGCAAGACTCATTCATGCTACTTGTTTAAACTTCTCTGTTTCTGATATTACTTCACCCACAGATGTTCCCTCGATTGTTCGTTCATTCTTCGACCTGGGTGAAAAAACGGTCAATTTTGATGCTATTACCAAGCCAATATTATCAATCCAAGTAACAGAACTTAAAGATGGGTTGTTCATCGGGTTTACCATGAATCACAGTGTAGTAGATGGCACATCTTTTATCCATTTTATTACTACATTGTCTGAAATTTTCAACTTACCTGATAATATCTCAAAAATCTCAAGAGTTCCTATATTTGGTTGTAAACCATGGATAGATGATAAAAATGACAATGATAATGAAGCAATCCTTAAATTGCCGTATTTAGAACCAGAAGAGTTTATAGATCATGGGTTTGAACCCGGCCCGTTAAGGGAACGGATTTTTCATTTCTCCCGAAAATCATTAGAAGAACTTAAAGATAAGGTTAATAAAGAATGTGGTGGTAGTTATGTTATATCTTCATTCCAAGCGTTAACGGTATTTGTGTGGAAGGCCATCACTCTTGCACGTGACTTATCATCAGAAGAAATGACTACGTGTAACATACTGATAAATGCAAGGGGTAGATATGTTCCACCCTTAAGTGATAATTGTTTTGGTAATTTTATTGGTGGAGCACAATGGGGTTGTAAAGTGGATGAGTTATTGGGCCATGATTTGGGCTGGGCTGCAAAAAATATAAGGGAAGCCCTTATAGCCCAAGATGGAAAGAAAATAGTTGATATGTATAAAATGTTGGTTAAGTCTCCTATTGTGGTCCGACGTGGTGTGATTGATTTACATGGTCAAAATTGTGTTGTTTTTGGAGGATCTGCTAGGTTTGATATGTACGGGCCTGAATTTGGGTTTGGTAGGGCTGTGGCTGCACGAATGGGTTATGCCAATAAGGAAGATGGGAAAGTAACTGCAAATCCTGGAAGAGATGGAGGGGGAAGTGTGGATTTGGAAATTTGCCTAAAACCTGAATATATGGCTAGGCTTGAAGCTAATTCTGATTTTATGAGTTTTGTAACGTTAGGTTGAGAAATTTTCTGGGAGTAATATGTCTATGGGCTACATAAAATGAGATTTTAGTTTTGTTATTTTTTCACAAATTTAGTATTATTCATCGTGTCACAAACATATATTTTCATCAATATGTGTGTATTGTCTTAATTATTTTCAAAATAACAACCAAAATGAAATTTAAATTAAAATAAATGTCACACATAGCTACCCTCAATTGACATTGAGATGTGTAGAAGGAAGTGCAAAAACAGAGTAGAATAGAGATAACAAACACATAAACACAATATTAATGAAGCATCTAATTAGATAAATCCCCTCAATAAATAATGTTTGTCGAATTGAAGAAACATTTGCGCCTGCACTAGGCCCCTCGAACAAGCATAGGGTCTGCTCGATTAAGCGCCTGTTTTAGGTCTTCATTGTTTTCATTTCAGCTTGTGCCTCGTTCATGACACCTTGCTTGTAGCTTTACTTTAGGTTAACAATTCACCTTCAGTTACAACCCGACTTACTAGTTGATTGAGTAGACATGTCATCACTAGTTTTACTAATCCAACGAACTCAAAACTCAAATCATGACTTGAGAAAAAGGGTCATAAGATCTAAAAGACAACTGTAACTAATCTTAAATCCAAACATGTAAACCAAAATCCTAAATAATCATATAACTAATTATGAAAGTCCAAAATAGTAAACATAACAAAACCTACTACCCACATATTAAAGCCTAACATGGACACTGCAACTTCTATACATACTCAATTCTAAAATAATATCCAAGTATACTCTAATCACCTCTGGTATATCCCTTTATTTTTGGCTAGTACCGATTTGTAGCCAATCTAAAAGATAGAAACAATAGGAGTCAGATTTAAGTCATTTAACTGAATGAGCAGAAGCAATTCAAAACAAAACAAAAATGATAAATCAAAATAAAAGATTAAAGACACATCAGTCCTAGATCTTTGTGCAGCACCCCGGCCCCTCGGATCGCTCGTTTGGGGTGTTCAAAAGTACCCAACCCGTCCGATATGACCCGTCGACCCGCCCGACCCGCTTCATAAATGGTGGGTCAAAAAAAAAAAATTTGAAAACTCCGGGTCGGGTACCTGATCTGCCATTACCGGGTCGGGTCATGGGCCGAGTTCAAATTGATCCGGGTACCCGTTAATGACCCGTTTAATAGTTATTATATATATACTTGTTTTTGTAGGGTTTTTACGAGTCAATCCCATTCCCTAATCAGCCCAACAACCATTTCTTCCAAATCCCAGCCCAACAGTCGTGCTTCATTTCTTTTCTTGGTTTTCAATTTCATTTTTCAATTCACTAATCACTTCTTAGCTATTTATTCACTCACCATATCATCTTCCTTCTCAATTCTCAAAAGGTATGGTTATTGTTTATCCTCTTCTCAATTCTCAATTCTAATTTTCATTTGTTCCATGTTTTTTAAATTGATTTTGTTTTTTTTAATTTTCATTTTGTATCACAATTCACAGGTGCTGAACTGCTGATATCTTCTTCTCAACCGTTTTTTTTTCGTTTTTTTATTTTGGGTCATCTTCAATTTTTTTATTTCGTTTTCTGATTTTGTATTGATTTTTATTTGAGTTCATGCTTTTGGTAGTTTAACGTGAAGATTTCGAATTATCAGTTTTGTTGATTTTTATGTTGATTTTGTTATTCCATTTTTTTTGAGTTTTATTATTTAGATTTTTTTCAGTTTTGTTATTTCATTTTTTTTTGATTTTCGTTTTGTTAGTTTTTTTTGCCTAATTCTGTATAGTATTCCATAATTTTTGCCTAAAATTTTATATTAAAAATTATAAATTAAATCTGTAAAAATAATAATCGGGTACCCGGTGTCCCGACCCGCTTTATCCGGGTACCCAAAAACCGGGTACCCGCATTAAATGGGTCGAGACACGGGCCGTTAAAAAGGTACCCGACTAACCGGGTACCCGACTTTCCGTCGGGTACCCGGTAATGAACACCCATACCGCTCGGGACTACTCATGGGAACTGTAGACTGACCTCACAAACCAACACAAGTCTTTTCAGCGCACTTTGGCCTCACTCGTGCGTGACCGGGAAAACTTGTCAGAAGGCCACCCATCTTAAGATTGCTCCTCACCAAACACACTTAACTATGGAGTTCTTAGCAAATTGGCTCCCATAAAAAGAAGATGCACCTTTTTGATATGAGTAGTCTATTAATCCCTTCTCAAGCTAAATCTGGGGTATCACACATTGTGCGCACTAGTAGTCTAGTTGAGAGAAGCACCCATATCTCTAAGGTTATATCACTCTCTAGTGAAGCTAGTGAATATCTGAATGACAACTCGCCTTAAAATAAAGAGTAGGGAAATAATGCTCCTCTACTCCTTCAATGACCAGCTCCTGAGTCCGATTCACTGACTTTATCATATTATCAGCATGAACAGTAAGGGGCGGACCTAATTCATGTGTTGGGGTTGCATATGCAACCCCATTAAAAAAAAATCAGAAATGTAGTTCTAAAGTCTTGAACCCATGACCTTTTGGTAAATATCAATACTTCAAACCACTAGGCTACAACACTTACCAATGATAATTAATAATTTTAACTGTATTAATACTTAAAAATAGTAATTAATAACTATTAAAAGAAAGAAATATTTACCTATTCTGTTTCCTTTTGAATTTTGATTAATTATTATAATTAATAATTTTTTAATTTAATAACTATTCAGTTTCCTACTTTCCTCTGTCCAATGTCCATGCTCGGGTCTCGATTCTCGAAGAGACGAAGACTCTCGTGACGTTGTCTGTACTGCCAGTGCCGCTGTGCCGCCTGAGAACGAAGACTTGAACTGTGTCGAAGGATTTGTTGAAGAAATTGGGTATAATTCTAATATGTTTTATACTTTTATTGTTTTATAATATGTTTTATAATGGGTAATTGGGTAATGGGTATTATTCTTAATTTCTAATATGTTTTAGTTTTATAACGGGTGATTGATATATGGGTATAATTCAGTTTCGTTGAATTTGGGTATTATTCTTAATTTCTAATATGTTTTAATTATAATGGGTGATTGATAATTTATTAATTTGGGTATAATTCAGTTTCGTTTTGAATTTGGGTATAATTCTAATTTCTGAATTTCTAATTTGGGTATAATGTTAGAAGTTAGAATTAGAAGTTAGAACAAATTAGAAGTTATAATTATAATTTTGATTTTTTGAATTTAGGATTTCTATTTTGTAAATTTAGAATTTTTGTTTCTTTATTAATATGTTAATATATAAACTATCAAGTTTATTTTATAATTTTGTTGTATTGATTTAGGATGAAGTCATTAAAAGATTCAACCATTACAAACTTTTTTACAAAGAGAAAGCGTGAAGAATCTACGGGAACTTCTTCTCAAACACCAAATTGGTTATCTGCATGTCATGCTTTCACCCAGAAAACAAATTTGCGGCTTTTGATTTCAAGAAGTTGTTGCGACTTGCTCAGTTTTATCCTAATGAATTTTCAAGTAGTGACTTATTATACTTTGAGTATCAACTTGAAAATTTCATTTATGATGTTCGAAGTGACGATAGGTTTTGGGGCATAAAGAATTTGAATGAGTTTTCTGTAAAACTTGTTGAGTTGAAGAAGCATTTGACACATGCGAAAGTGTATCTCCTTTTGAAGTTAGTGTTGACTCTTCCAGTGGCGACAACATCAGTTGAAAGATCATTTTCTGTGATGACATTTATCAAGAATAAACTCCGCAATAGCATGGGTGATGAGTTTCTAAATGATAATTTAGTTACTTATTTGGAGAGGGATTTATTTGAAAATGTTAATAATAAAGATATTGCCAGACAATTTAAACATATGAAACCTCGTCGAAATGGCCCTATGTAATAACGTAAAGGTACATGTTATGTTTTAGTGGCTTTGAAGTTTTTTGTGACATATTTGTGCACTGAATATTTTTTACCTTACTTTTTGATGATTCTTTTTCTTATTGTAGATAAACACTACACGTAAACTAATAGACAAAGCTTGTGTACGTGAGGGCTAGTTGATCGAGAAATGCTCATTTTGTCATTGTAACGGGTTAGTTGAGTTATATCTTCGTTTTACTTTATTAATAATATAATCTTTCACATTATGCTTTATTTGTTAATTAGAATCAAGACGCATTGATTAGACTCGCAGCCCCATGTTTCAAATCCTAGGTCCGCCACTGTACAGTCTAAACGAAATTTGTTTGAATAATTTTGCAATTTTAAAAGAGCTTTAATAAATTTATTTTTAAGAAATATAGTCTAGCCTAACCCTTTAAGGGAGCTTCAAGGAACTGCTCGGTGCACAACAATTAAATAGAAAGATTCCTCGAAAATATCGTCTCCTGAAGCACAACAAAATCACAACATCACCAACGATAATATGTTACAAGAATCTTTCACTCAAAAACTTATAGAGAAAATATTATGTGGAGCAAAAACAAGATCAAAAAATTAGAAAATTGATGGTGTATAAAAGCCTGATCCTTTGATCTCTTTATATAGGAGTATAATCACAACTCTCATGATCCCATGACTTTCATCACCTGCCCATGTCAAGTAGTGGCATTATTAGGTTTAAGTAAACCCTAACCACCAATTAAGAAAAGAATAACCCAAACTTGCTCTTTCCTGAGAAAGCAGTGATGACTTGTCAGTTTGACTCTGAGAAGTTTTTGTCAAAATATCACATTCCAGAGATAAAGCCACGACTCATTATACCTTTGTTTTTTTTTTATGACTAAGTTTTTATATTATTGTACGGTTGTACCACTATTTTTATAGTACTTTGAGTCTTTGACGCACTATTTTCATAGTAATTTTCCATGGTCTTGATTTCTTATTATACATTAGTTCTAGCATTAATATATCTAAATAGTATAGAAACTCGTACAATGCACGAATTTAGTATGAAATATGTAAAAATTTAACTTTAAATTATAATTTTGGTATATATTATCGTGATTTAATTTATGAAAAACATAAAGAAAATATTGTTTACTAGTTTTTTAAAAGTTATTTATTGAATACATCAATTTTTCATTCATATAATATTTTAAATTTTAGGTTAGTTATATTGCTATAGTAAATTATACAGCATACTGTACCCAATTTAGCTCTAATTTTAAAAATAATCAAATTCTAAATTATGTAAATTTGTCATGTAATCAATTACCATCTACAAAGATAATTATATTTGTCATGGCTCTTTAGAGGATGACACGTGGAATTTTTCAATATTTTTATAGTATAGTATGATGATTTTTATAGTATAGTATGATATGATATGATTCTAAATTAGGTAAATTTGTCATGAATTCAATTATCATCCACTAAATTTGCGGCGCCTTATTCACGTCCTAGATTACTAGACTTGTTTGTTACTGTTCTGTGTCTTTCGTCATCGCTATTCACTGCCTCTTTTACCTGTATCGTTTATGAATTTATAAATGATTCCTATGTTTGGCTAACGTGGGTGTAAGATGTAGGTTTCAGATCTTTACAGGTCCTATCCTTGAAGACTACTATAGAGTCGAAGGACTCTTATGACCGCCCTCTCCTTCTGGGTATGAGACGTCGTCGACCTTCCTTCCCCGGACCCTGACCATAGAGTATCTATGTGCGGGAACACTGGGTATGATGATGATGATGATTCACTAAAATAATTACATTTGTCATGCCTTTTCAAAGGATGACACTTGAAATTTTCAGTATTTTTATAGTATAGTATATATTCCCTCCGTCCCATTTAATTTGCAATATTTTCTATTTCGGTCCGTCCCACTTAATTTGCATCATTTTTATTTTCGGACTATGGCTCACCACTTACTTTTAATCTCATCCACACACTTTAACTCTCTTTTTAATTTAAACTACACAATTCAGTTTCTCTCTTCATTTATTACCGTTATCTACCTTTTTCTTAGAAAACACTAATTTTCTCTATGCTTCAAACTATATGGGATGGAGGGAGTAATATAATATGATTGTGCGTAATTAAACAATATAAATATTAACACTATTTGTATTAAGACGAATTAAACATCTAGTATCACTATGTTATACATAGTGATTAATGATAGTATGAAAAGTGAAACAAGACTATTGTGTTAAAAAACAACATAGAATACATGATGCTTATTCTATTAAGATGCACACTATTACTTTCTTAAAAAAAAAGAAGAAACACTAATTATACAAGTATTTCTTTATTATTACAACTATCCAAAAATTCCTGTTCCTCCATGGTATCACAAAGTACCTTACCTCTTGTCTCTGGCAAACAAACAACTAAGAACCCACAAACAAGCACTGTAATTCCAAACACACCATAACAATAAACCATATTTTCCCTCCCTAACAAAATCAATACCGGGTCGAAAACCGACCCGAATATCATTGCCTGCCTGACCAACGACGAGGCCGAGTTCCTCACACAGGTCGGAAACAACTCTACTGTATACATCAATACCAAATTATACGCCATACAAGCACAAAATAATGAAACCAACTCTAACCCAATCATCAAACCCTTATACTCCTTTCCTAATATAGAAAGCACTATACTTGTTGCTCCACTAATAGCACAAAACCCAAGCAATGAACTCCTTCTATTACATCTTGGAATCCAAAAAAGGAAAGTGAGAATATAAGAAACCAAAGATATTAAAGCACTAAAAGTTGAGGTTAAATAGATATTAAAACCCAAGTTTCCAACCCCTAAAAACATACCAAAATACATAAGCCCAATTCCAAAAGATAGAATTACAGATGCTAATAATCTTTTAATAGCCCATTTTTTCTTGATTAAGATCTTAAGGGATGCTACAGGACTACCATTATTATTATTATTATTGTTTGATTGGGGTTTTGGAATTAAGGGTGAATTTAAGTAATCTTGATTAGATTGCCCTAATTTGGTTAAGACCCAAATGGATTCTTTATATCTACCTTGCATAAACAACCATCTAGGTGACTCAAACAGAGTGAAAAAACAGAGTATGGAGGAAATGATTCCTGGAATTGATGTCCATAAATATAAATTTCTCCATGAACTACCTCTTGTTAAATAGGCAATAATAGTTAAGGCTAATATTCCTAAGGAAAAATGGGTGAAACCAATCATAGCAACTTGGGCCCGCCACCGTTTACCGACCCGTTCTGTTAACAGAACCAGTGTGCAGATAGCAAGCGGGGCCCGACCCGCTCCACTTAGAAAACGGAACCCAGAATAAACCCAGAGATTTGGGGAAAACGCGGAGGCTAATGCGGAAAGAGACATGATTAAAGATGATATACAAAGAAGGTTTTTTCTTCCGAGTGATGAATCGCCAAGCGTAGATAAAATTAACCCACCGATTAAACAGCCGACGAAATAAGAAGTTGATGGGAAACCGGTGATGAAGGAGGTAGCACATTGGAGATTCCATTCGGATATGATGGATGTGGGCATACGGGTGCCCGAATCCCAAGCCCAATCGTTTCGGGGCAGGGAGCAAATATCGGATTTATTGGGAATACAAGAGGTGGGAGTGGTGGATTGGGTACAGTGCCATGATGGTTGAGCATGGGCGAAGATGGAGATGAATGTTTGTTGACTGTCGAAAAATGGTGGTAGTGATGCTAACAATGCTTGAATGATTTGAGTTGAATTTAAGGTTCCTATACTTTGCTCCACCATTTGGTCGACGGAAATATTTTGATCTTCTGATTCTTCATAATCGGCGGGCGAAGTTGAATCTTTGTTCTCCATTGTTGTTTTATCAATCTTTATTGTTTCCTGTGATGGTTTAGAAACACAAATTAATAAATGTTCAAATATAAACTAGTATATGTCCCGTGCAATGAATGATACGTTAGTTTATTAAGTTATATAAAAAATTTATTACTAAAATGGTTTATTTTTCAAAACTATATATTACTAACTAAAACGATTATGAGTAAAATAATTCTTTTTTACAGATTAAAATAATATTTACTAATTAAATATAATTATTGTGCAAACATTATGTCAAACTTTCTTCAATTAAATGAATATACGGTATACTCATACACAAACAATTTATTGATGACATCCTCAAAATTTATACTTCTATAATTTTCTTTATCATAATTATCCTTGTAAAATTATTCTAAATAAGATTATAGTTATTATTTTGTAAATATTGAAGTTAGCTAATAATTAAGTTGAATTTTTTTTGACATTACATAATTTAATATAACGCTTGTTTATAGTTAACAACTATTTTATATTCTAATTATTTTTGTATCGTAATAAATAAGATATAATTAATAGGGAAAATTACTTAGAATAATACAAACTATTCATGATGTTCTTAGAATAATCCCACATATTGATTAACCATGAATAATCCCAAATTTGAGGGACATTTTCCTAGAGCACACCGGGGGACTAGATGACTTGCTAGAGCAAGTTCTATTTTTTTAAAAAAAAATAAAATAAAATAAAATGTCGAAAAAAATGTTAAAAGAATATTCATAAAAAAATTTAGGGTTTTTTTATTATTTAGAATTTTTTTATGTAAATTTTCAAAAATATTTTCTAATTTTAAATTAATATTTAATTGATTTTTTTGGTGAATTACCCACTATAGCAGGTCATCGGGTTACCCAAATTTACTTTAGAAAAATACCCCTCAAAATTGGGATTATACATGGTTAATCAATAGATGAGATTTTTGTAGGAAAATCATGAATAGTTTGGATTATTCTAGGTAATTTTTCCTAATTAATAATATAGTCAATTAATTTACTAAAATAAAAGCTACCCAAAATATTTTTTTCTTAAAAAAGTGTATTTTAAAAATTAAAGGTTTTAAAATTGACTTTCTTCTTACTATTATTATTCATTAAGAAATTAAGAAATAAAATTTAATTAAAAGTCAAAGTTTCCATATTTAACTAAATATTTAGGAGGGAAAACATTATGTATAAAAATGACATATGTCATATTCATTTATTGTTTAGTAGAATGTATGATGATAATGTATATACAAAGTTATCTACAATAATATTGATATTCACGGTATTTGTATTAGGATGAATCAATTGAAATTCAATATGATTTTGTTATAATTTATAAATTAAATGTTATGATTTATAAATTAAAAAATAAAAGGAAAATTTGTTAATAAGAATACTCTCAGTAATCAGTTACATAAAATACTTCTAACTATAGTTTAACCCTCTATGTTCTAAAGTTTGAGATGATTAACTTTGTATATCCCATGTTACTTGATACAAAATACCCAAAATAGTAGGTGTCAAAAATAATATGCAGAGTGTTGACGGTTAAGTAAATCTATACTTGGGGTTATACAAAATTCATAATAATTGAGGTTATTTTAAGTTAATGAGCAATAGTTATAACTTATAAGTATTATTTAAAAAAATTTCAAAATAAAATCAATATAAGAGTAATTTAAATGAATAATGTAAAAAGCTAACGAGACATTATGAATAGAAGGTAGACAAACTGAATTTTGAACGAACAACATACCTTTGGACTATGTAGTGGATAGAATTAAGACCCTTGATTAATTTGCAATCGACTTGTAAGAAATGTTTATATTTATAACGAACTTCATTACTGATAAAGACTGATAATAATTATTATTTTTATAAGTGATTATAGTTACATGCTTAGTTCTAAAGAAATTAATATTAATAATATAATAATACAATAATGATACACGCATCTTTATTTTTCATTCACATGAACACGTCACACATGTGATTTGACCATAAACTTAACTTCTAATAATGTGTATATTGTGCAAATTAATTAAACTAATGAAAGCATATCTCATCATGAGCTTCACCACTTCAAGGACCTGACCAGGGATATGGCTCGTTGGCGGCGCCTTATCCACGTCCTAGATTACTAAACCTGTCCCTTTTACTCTTCGTTCGTTAATGTTTTCTGCCTTTTTATCGCAATTTAACTTTGTCTTTGATCTTATCTTTGTTTTGTGCGTATGCTTTTATCCTTTTGTCAACTGCAGGTTTCTCTCTCTAGAAGATCGTTCTCGAGTCGGGGGACTCTTTGATCGCACTCTCCTATATGGTTATGAGCTTGCCATCGTTCTTCTCCCCCAGACCCTGATCATAGTCTCCTATGAACAAAATACACTGAGTATGATGATGATGAAAGCATATCTCCTCACGTTTAGGCATGCAAATCAAATGTTAACGATTTATGTCGATACTCATTATTTGTTTTCATACTTTATTGCTCATGTTGTATTATTAGTTGTAAATTTTTATTTTGTTGACTTTTAAAGTGTATACGTATCGATTATAATCTCTTAATTTAGATTATGATTCCTTATATTTATTTGAAAAATCTTTTTAATTCTCCTTATATCAAAAGTTTAAGAAAAATATTCATGAGCAATATTTTCGTCATTCTAATCATTTGGTAATTGGTATGAAAGACTAGCATTCTCCAATGAAGGTATCATATTTTTACCAAGGTTGTTAGGATCGGGATTCTACGTAGGATCGTTGAGGGGGTAGGATCGAAATCGGTAGAATCGGATTATAGGATCGTGTGATCCTACAAATATGCATTAATATGCTTTAGATAGCTAATTTATCAATTGTATTTGTTCTTTTTGTATGTTTTAAGGTTTAAATTAACACTTATTTGACTTCAACTATATTAAGTTTTGTAAAAGATACCTTTAATAATCATTTTTAAAATGCGAATCAAGAAAAACTTTAATTTTAGTCATATTGATATAATTGTTTAGATATATACATCTATATACGTTAGTAAAATCTGAATTATATGAAATTTTTATACGATTGAAACTACCCTTGTAGGATCGTATCGTAAGATCGTAGGATCGTAGAATCGTGTTATGATCCTACCACTCAAATCTGGAGGTAAGTAGGATCGTACGATTCTACCAATTTAAGATCCTACCTACGATCCGGATCGGTCGCCTAATTTTGGATCGTAAAATGGTAGAATTGTTGATCAGGATCGAGATTCTGATAACCATGATTTTTACCCATTAATTTTGCATCTGCTAAACACTCATTCATTCGGAAAATAAGATTTACACTTTTTGCATTAAATCTTGCAACAAAGAACTTCATTTAAGGTCTCACCCTATAATTTGAACGTAAGTTGTTCTTGCCAGCTAAAAGCCATAGTACATATGAATTAGGATATTCTAGGTACTTTGTTTATTTCTTTACTTGAGTGTTTGAGGTGGTTCACAAAGTCAAATTTCCAACCTAGTTAATATGTGTTACATATGCATATTTAATCATTATAGAGTTCTAAATTAAAAAAAAATGTAAGATAGAAAAGATAAAGCTACCACCATCATTTTCATTAAAAGTCACTCAAAATCAATTTGAAAACGGATGCTTGTTCGAGCCAACATTAAAGTCATGCCCATAACCCTAATGAGGTTACTCCTTAACTAAGAGAACTACACCAACAAATGCAAGCTAGAAATTCTAGATATGATGTCAACTGAAAGAGGGAGTGCTTGGACTCCACCATGGCAAAGAACAAATGTTGAAAATGATGAATAACAGAATGTAACAAAAGAGACAACAATACAACAAGTCAACAAGTTTAATGAGATATCTTGGATACCTTCCCCTCAACAAATGTTTACTTTTATTAGTGGATTCAACAATACATCAACGACTAAACTATTATACTTGAGAACAATTCTCAAGCCATATATCTCACAAAGGAAATCTCACAATACTAATACATAGAAGAAAAGTTCTCTTGGTGTTTACCCTAGCCCCCTAACAATGTAATAGCCCTCTCAATAATGTGTTTAATTATGTGTGTTGTGGTGAATTTGTTTTGTGAATGATATATCCTACTCATCTGGAAGAATACATCATTCTAGAACCACATATTCAATCACCATCAAAGCACCATATAAACATCATACAACGTTTAACCTCTCTCTTAAAGCATATTTAACGTCCCAATAAACCTAGCAATAAATATAAATATATTTTCCACCATTTTTCCTATATTAATTGCCCCTTCAATACACTGTTAAGGGACACATTAACTCCCCCATAAATTAGTAATGAATTATATATTTAATTGCCTTTTATTGCACCCTTAATGTTGCTCTTAACATGATGTGCCTTCTTTTGAGTTCTTGAGTTACTACCATCACACATAGATAATTTGACAATTGCACTAACAATGTCCCGCTAAAGGCCAAAATTACTTCTATCACCAAAAGTCACCCCTTTGCGTATCCCAACCAAAACATCAACATAAGATATATGTCTTGCCTCCCCCTCAAGACCAAACTCATCAACAACTCTCTTTTTTTTAATTAACCTAAAAACTAATTTTCTAATCGATTGGTAGTTACATGGATTAATGGTGATTAATCATGGAAGTGATTAATCATGAAATGTGGAAGTAGATGACACTTAAACGATGATGGATAGAATCTGGAATCATGAGTTTAGAGAACGGCTAGGGCTTGGCCCCTATCTACAAAGATATATGAAAAATAAATAGAGATGATCTGGTCATATGTGAAAAGGACTCTCGACGCGCTCATGAGAAGAATACAAAAAATCATTAGTGTAGTGTATGTTGGATATTTAGACAATAATAATTGATAAGTAATACCATGAATTGTGAAAATAGTGGGACATATAAGTGTTAGACTTAAGTCAGATTTAAAAACAAAACAAGTAAAAATAAAATGGGTATACGTAACAAAAAAACGACTCATAACAAAAGTCGACTCGGGGTTCTTTCCTGAAGCTTATTACGCAGACAGAACAAAAAGTTGACATATCGCCAAGAAAAGTCGACTAATCGCTTAGGCAACGACTCATCGCCAGATAAAAGTCAACTTTGCATTTTGCTCTGGAATGCGATATTCTTATTTTCTATTGTTTTGTCGATTGCTATAATTATGTAAAGATGTGTTTTTTCATAAATCCGATCAAATGATGATGAGTTAATGTCTAAATGTATGGTATTAGAACCATGCAACACTATTCAAATAGTGAAAGTTGCATTTGATAAGGTTGGTTGGTCATAATCTTAATTTTCTGATTTTGTGTTCATTCTTTTCTCTCCTCTTTCCTTTCAACATGCATATGCCGGTTTTAGAATCATGCAAATTCTATTATCAAGTTTTTGATTTTATATCTTACAATACCCTCTTATTCCTTCACATTGCTTTTTATAGTGCCTATAGTGAAGTGCAAACTATTGCTTCTCAATAACGTATTCTCGAAGTTAAACCAAAGCACCATTATGGGAAAAATAACTCTATATGAAAAACATATTAATGTATCTCGTTTCGGTACCAAATTTCTGAATACTTCTTTAGTCTAAATGATTGGATAGTGTGTAGATTTTACAAGATTAAATGTAGGTTCCTTTCATATGTTTATTTTCATTTCTAGACTTTATATTAGGTTGTCTGAAATTTGTAATCAATTTCTTGGTGTTTTTATGTATTCAAATGTAAATAAAATATTTATAACAGTATAGCACATGTCCAGAAAAATCTAAGAAATGTGAAAGGAACAAATACACCAAGATTATAGTGGTGAGCAATGTGATACACACTGGAACCCAAATAAAATGTGGATCAAATAAATATGGAGTAACTTAGAACATAAAAAGCACTTTGATGTATGACATTAGCCGACATATGACATTTAAAGTCAAGAAAAGACAAAATGTGATTAAATGAATATTCATTCTCGGTTATAAAATATATCCTAGCGTTTTTTGAGACTTGATTATTTTCTTTTCAAGTGCATAAGTTCAACCGTCTACGAACCTAAAAATATTTTAGAAAATAGAAGGTCTCCAGAGAGACCGTTTATAACAAAGATAGCTCTCCTAACAACCCAATTTAATAATTTTAAATTTAAAAATAAGGCTAATGACTAATCAGTTACTTATTTTGCAAAATGGGCTGACCCATATTTACCCGTCTATACTATAAACGGTCTATAGCAAGAATTTGTGTTTAGTAAATCATATGGTTCTTGATTTGTTCTTACTCCCTCCAACTCACTATAAATATCCACTTTTTTTTTTAGGTCAATTCACTGTATTTTTCTACTTTGTTTTTTTGGCATAGATTTTTTTACCATAACACAAGACCATAATATCTCCACTTACATTACTTAAAATACCCCAACTACCACCTTTATAATTAGGAAAAATTACCCAGAATAATACGACCTTTCACTGATTTCCCAAGAATAATACGAACTTTCAATTAACCACCAATAATACGAACTCTGACATGCATTTTCCACTGGCATACATGACCTATTTATAACCGGTAGTACAGGTCTTTTTTTGACCGTTGCTTAGCAAGTTTCAACCGGTAGTACGAACTTTCAATTAACCACCAATAATACGAGATGAAACCTGCTGAGCAACGGTCAAAAAAAGACCTGTACTACCGGTTATAAATAGGTCATGTATTAGAGCTAATTCTTATTATATTACAATATATGAGTCTGTTTACTCATATATATACATAACAGGCTTATTGTATCAAAATAAGAGAACTACTTTCCATATACTGTATTATTCATTTCTTTCTAATTACAATAGATTAGAAGTTCTTCATTCTCTAATCTCTACATGGTATCAGCGCTATGATCTCAATTGGAGATTGATTTTTTTTTTTTCTGGAATTTTTCAGATTGCGAAATGTTCTCAAATAATTGTTGAATACTTCTTGCATGTCTGAATTTGTTGAAGATCAAGTGAATACAAGTCTTGATTGGAGTATAGATTGAAGTGTTGTTGAAGAAGCAGTGGTTTTAATCGAGTTTTTCGGCTCATCTTCTTGCAATCTTCTTGCTATCTTCTTGCCATCTTCTTGAAATCGAGTTATTGAAGAAGTTGCTTGTCTGAAAATTTTGATTGATTATCGATTGTGCCGTTTTCATTCATTGGAATCTTCTTGCAATCTTGAAAATCAAGCATAGTTTGATTGCTGCGTGTTTAATTTTAGTTTCTTGAATTGCATAAATTCTTGAGAAACTATACCAATGGAAGAAGTAGAAGTACATTCTGGAATCCGTTCAGGTAATAATGCAGATCCTTTGTTCATTTCCAACTCTGATAGTCCTACCTCTTCTTTGGTAGCTGTTTTATTTTCTGGACCCAATTTTACCCGTTGGAGTCGTGGCGTAAGAAGAGCCTTGATTGCTAAGAACAAGGAAGGTTTCATTACTGGAATTAATAAAAGGCCTGATGACAATCACAAGGATTTTCTAAGGTGGAAAAGAGCAGATTACATGGTAATGAGCTAGATTTTGAGCTCTATGAATGCTGAAATTGCAGATGATTTTGCCTACATCGAGTCTGCTATTGAATTGTTGCAAGAATTACAGGATAGATATGGTCAATCAAATGGACCTTTGATATATCAATTGAGGAAGCAAATTAATGGATTACAGCAAGAGAATATGTCCGTTGCTGCATATTATGGCAAAATGAAGAAATTATGGGATGAGATATACAATCTACGAGCAATTCCTGTGTGTAGTTGTGGAATTATAAGTTCTTGTACTTGTCATTTTGTTAGCAAGATGAATGATCTTGACTCTGACGACAAGTTGATGCAATTTTTACTAGGCTTAAATAGTGGCTTTGATTCTACTATTACACACATACTAGCAATGGATCCCCTACCTTCGATTAATAGAGCATTCTCTATTGTTCAACAAATAGAGAAACAGAAAGAAGTAAGTGGTGCTAATAATGAGCAAATTACTGAGAGTAGTGCTATGGTTGCTCAAAGATTTCAGAGAGGCGGAGGTGTGCAGAAGTTTAATCAAAGAAATTACAGCCATCAGCAATACAATAGTCAACAAGGAAAGAAAGACTGGAAGAAGGAGAAATATGAGAGGAAATGTACTCATTGCAAAGGGAAAGGACATACAGCTGATCAGTGTTTTGAATTGATTGGATATCCTGAGTGGTACAATGCAATAAAAGCAGCAAAGAATACCAGAGGAGTTCAAAGAATGGCAGCAAATGTGAATGCTCAAGATGAAGAAGAGCCTCTTGGTCAGATCAGTACTACTGTTGATCCTAATATGATCAATATGATATGTCAGGAAGTAATGAAGTCCATGAAAGGGAAGCAAGACACAGATCCTGGTATGAGTTATGTGAATTTTGCAGGTATGGATTCTTACTCTTTTACTAGCTCAATTACTAAAAATAAAGAAGACTTGTGGATTGTGGATTCTGGTGCTTGTGATCACATGATTTATGATGAATCTTTATTTTTGAGCAAGACAAATATTAGTACGCCTATCAGAGTGTGTTTGCCTGATGGTACTTTTAAATATGTAAACATGATTGGTACAGTTTATCTGACTAAAAGATTAGTGTTACATGATGTGTTATTAGTTGAAGGTTTCAAGCATAATTTGTTGTCTATAGGCAAGTTAATAGATCAAACCGACATAGAAGTTATCTTTACTAGAAATGGTTGCTGTTTTCAGGACCATTCTAGTGGAGAAATAGTTGGACAAGGTTTGAGGCAAGATGGGTTATACTATCTTGCTAGAACAGAAGAGAAGCATGAAGCATGTGCTACCAAGCATAAGACTGTTAACTGTAATATAGCCCACAAAATTAATGATTCAATTGTTTTGCCTAATAAAACTAGTACTAGTGTTAATGACAAGCTTTCTAAGATCAATTTAGACTTATTACATGCTAGACTAGGGCATGTGTCTTTGTCTAAAATGAAGCATATTGATGACTGTAATTGTACTGGAATAAAAGAATATAATTGTGATATTTGTTTGCATGTTAAACAACATAAAATGCCTTTTTCTGAAAGTACTAATAGGGCAGCAAACTTGTTTGATTTGGTTCACATTGATTTATGAGGTCCATATAGAGTCAAAGCTATAAATGGAGCCACTTATTTTCTTACTATTATGGATGACCATAGTAGAGTTACTTGGACTTTTCTTCTCCATAACAAAATGCAGGTTGAGAAAACTATTAGTAATTTTCTTATTATGACAGAAACTCAGTATCAGAAAAGAGTTAGAATGATTAGATCAGACAATGGTACTGAAATTGTTAAGGAGTTTTGTGTGAATTTGTTTGCTTCTAAAGGAATCATTCATCAGAAAAGTGTAGCAAGAGTGCCTCAACAGAATGGTAGAATAGAAAGAAAACATAGGCATTTGTTAGAGGTTGCTAGGGCAATCAGATTTCATGCTAACTTACCTAAGAAATTCTGGGGAGACTGCTTGTTATCTGCTACTCATGTCATCAATAAGCTTCCTATAAAGGTCTTAAATTGGAAAACTCCTTATGAGATTTTAATGAAGAAAGCCCCTGATTATAATGAGTTGAGAGTGGTTGGTTGTCTTTGTTATGCTGTAAATTTAAATGTTAACAGGGACAAGTTTGATTCAAGAAGCAGGAAGTGCATCTTTCTGGGATATCCTTTTGGACAAAAAGCATTCAAGTTATATGATTTAAATACTAACACTTGCTTTATATCTAGAGATGTTATTTTCTTTGAAAATGTTTTTCCTTACAAAACAGATACTTCTCACAGCTATGTCTCCTCTCCTATGACTACTCAAATGGTCCAGTTTAGTTCTGAAGATCAAATCATAGAAGATCTGATTAATAATAGAAAATCAAATTCAAATCATTCTTTGACAGCAGATCACTCACCTCCAGATGACCATCCTAGTACAGAACTTCTTGATTCACGTTCTAACACTTTAGAGTCTATTACCTACATTTCAACACAAACTCCTGATGCTGCGACCCATGAACCTATCTTAAGAAGATCTTCCAGGAATATACAACCTCCTCCTAAATACAAAGATTATGTCACTCAACACATCCCTCATAACAATTCCTCTTCTGATGAATCAAAGTCCTTTGCTGTAAACTCTTGCAAAATAGTTGAACCCAAAACCTATAACCAAGCAAAAAATGATCCAAATTGGATCATTGCTATGAACAAGGAACTTCAAGCTTTGGAGGATAATGAGACATGGGATCTGACTGAATTACCTGCAAACAAGAAAGCAATCGGATCAAAATGGGTTTATAAAACAAAATTGAACCCGGATGGATCTATTGAAAGACACAAGGCGAGATTGGTTGCTATTGGATATCAACAGATTGAAGGACAAAATTACAAGCAGACATTTTCTCCTGTGGGAAAATTGGCAACAGACAGAGTAGTTATTGCTCTTGCAACAGTGAAAAGGTGGCCTTTATGTAGATGTGAACAA
The DNA here is from genome assembly GCA_019776075.1 of Amaranthus palmeri. Classification (NCBI taxonomy): domain Eukaryota; kingdom Viridiplantae; phylum Streptophyta; class Magnoliopsida; order Caryophyllales; family Amaranthaceae; genus Amaranthus; species Amaranthus palmeri. The sequence goes on from JAAKBH010000407.1 coordinate 232,039, forward strand.
TGCATTCTTGCATGGATATTTGGATGAAGAAGTATACATGCACCCACCTGCTGGATACATTAAAGCTGCTCCTGGACAGGTCTGCAAGTTGAAGAAGTCATTATATGGTCTGAAACAGGCTTCCAGACAGTGGAATAAAGAACTTAGCAAGCTACTGAAGATAGTTGGTTTCATACAATCCAAGCAGGATTATTCTTTATTTACTAGAGAACAAGATGGTGAATTTTTAATTATCCTGGTTTATGTGGATGACATGTTGGTAACAGGGAGCTCAACTAGTCAGATTGATGAAATAAAGAAGATGCTAGACAAGGCTTTTACAATCAAGGATCTTGGAGAGGTAAAATATTTCTTGGGAATAGAAGCATATAGGAAAAGTGAAGGCACTTTCTTTCACAAAGAAAATATGTGAAAGACATAAGTATGTGTTCTTGGGATCAAACTTGGTTTCTTGGAAGACTAAAAAGCAGGCAACAGTGAGTAAATCATCAGCAGAAGCTGAATACAGAAGCATGTCATCAGCAGCTAGTGAAATTGTCTGGATGCATGGATTATTAGAAGACTTGAAAGTAAACACTCAGCTTCCTATTACTCTTTACTGTGACAATACTTCAGCAGAACACCTTGCTCAAAACCCAATGTTTCATGAAAAGACAAAACACTTGAAGCGAGATATGCACTATGTAAGAGAGCAAGTTGAAGAAGGAATTCTGCAAACTTCACATGTCTCTTCCAGCAAGCAACTTGCAGATTTATTGACAAAACCTTTAAGCTCTTAGCAACATGACTTTCTATGTTCCAAGCTTGGGCGCACATATACATGTCCAGCTTGAGGGGGGGGGGGGGGGGGGGGGGGGGGGGGGGCATTAGAGCTAATTCATTATATTACAATATATGAGTCTGTTTACTCATATATATATATATATATATATATATATATATATATATATATATATATATATATATATATATATATATATATATATATATATATATATATATATATATATATATATATATATATATATATATATATATATATATATATATATATATATATATACATAATAGGCTTATTGTATCAAACTAAGAGAACTACTTTCCATATACTGTATTATTCATTTTCTTTCTAATTACAATAGATTAGAAGTTCTTCATTCTCTAATCTCTACATCATGTATGCCAGTGGAAAATGCATGTCAAAGTTCGTATTATTGGTGGTTAATTGAAAGTTCGTATTATTCTTGGGAAATCAGTGAAAGGCCGTATTATTCTGGGTAATTTTTCCTTATAATTATTATAATCACTTAAAATATTCCAACTACCATCTTATATATATATACATAATAGGCTTATTGTATCAAACTAAGAGAACTACTTTCCATATACTGTATTATTCATTTTCTTTCTAATTACAATAGATTAGAAGTTCTTCATTCTCTAATCTCTACATCATGTATGCCAGTGGAAAATGCATGTCAAAGTTCGTATTATTGGTGGTTAATTGAAAGTTCGTATTATTCTTGGGAAATCAGTGAAAGGCCGTATTATTCTGGGTAATTTTTCCTTATAATTATTATAATCACTTAAAATATTCCAACTACCATCTTTACCATTATTATAATTACTTAAAATACTCTAACTACTACACTTTTAAAATTTGTGCCAAAAACAGTAGACACTTAAAGAGAGTTGGAGAAAGTATTAAACTACAGAAGGACCATTCAACCGAAATAATCATTTCCACAACGAACTATCACTGCTAGGTATTTACCCGGGCTATGCACGTGATTATAGAAATATTTTATAAAAAAAAATATAATATTAGTTTAGACATTGTTGTTAAATTAATACAAAAGTTATTTTGAATAATTATATCTACAAAATTTTAACATAATATCAACTAACTATAATACAAAATATCTTCAATTTTTTTTTAAGTTTATCAAATAACCCAGTATTAGTATTTTTCATCAAAAATATATACTAACCCTTGAAAGAAGTGATATTCAAAACAAAAGCTACTCATATGCTGACTAAACATGATTCATCATAACAACATATATTTGATTATTATGACATTCATAACTACACAAATGTCAATATGAAAACATTTAAACAAATTAAACGTCATTTCATCAATATCTTCCTTCTCTTTGCTTCCATTTCATCTCTACTCAACTCTTTATAAAATTTTATCTTAATTTATAAACTTTATTTTACTAATTGAATAAATTTTCTAAGATATAAATTTCATATTCACATAGCAACAAAACAAAAACCTCTATATTTCTCGAGTTTTATCTCAATTTTTATACTAATTGAATAATCAATGAACTCAACTCTTAAAACACCAGCTACTCTTTCTTATGTATGTGGAATGCACTAAACGAATACTTTGAAATTCAATCATATAAATAAGCCAAACTATTATGTGTCACTAACAATAAAACCTAAAATCATATCTTTTCATCCTGAGTATAATTTAATTTATTAGAATACAAAGATTTTTATTTTATAGCATATGATACAAAACAAGATGAACTTAATTGAGCAGACTAAGAGTTTCAATATAATTAAATTGATATTTTAAGAGTTTCAATGCAAAAAAGACATGAAAAAAATGAAAATTGTATATAAATGCTACGTGGCACAAAATTTTCTGGATTATAATATGTATATGATTGATTGCATGACCTGCTAAATATAGTTCCTCTAAATATACATCTTCCTATTTCCTTTTATTTTAAAAATTATAAAAGATCAGACAAATTGAAAATCAATTTTATATTGGATCATTTACCAACAACAACTTTAAAGTTTGCTCAATTTCAAATAAACAGCCTCAAACATCGTTTTTTTTACCAACAACAGCCTTCAACTTACCAACAACAGCCTTCAACAGCCTTCAACAACAGCATTAGAGCTAATTCTTATTATATTACAATATATGAGTCTGTTTACTCATATATATATATATATATATATATATATATATACATAATAGGCTTATTGTATCAAACTAAGAGAACTACTTTCCATATACTGTATTATTCATTTTCTTTCTAATTACAATAGATTAGAAGTTCTTCATTCTCTAATCTCTACATCATGTATGCCAGTGGAAAATGCATGTCAAAGTTCGTATTATTGGTGGTTAATTGAAAGTTCGTATTATTCTTGGGAAATCAGTGAAAGGCCGTATTATTCTGGGTAATTTTTCCTTATAATTATTATAATCACTTAAAATATTCCAACTACCATCTTTACCATTATTATAATTACTTAAAATACTCTAACTACTACACTTTTAAAATTTGTGCCAAAAACAGTAGACACTTAAAGAGAGTTGGAGAAAGTATTAAACTACAGAAGGACCATTCAACCGAAATAATCATTTCCACAACGAACTATCACTGCTAGGTATTTACCCGGGCTATGCACGTGATTATAGAAATATTTTATAAAAAAAAATATAATATTAGTTTAGACATTGTTGTTAAATTAATACAAAAGTTATTTTGAATAATTATATCTACAAAATTTTAACATAATATCAACTAACTATAATACAAAATATCTTCAATTTTTTTTTAAGTTTATCAAATAACCCAGTATTAGTATTTTTCATCAAAAATATATACTAACCCTTGAAAGAAGTGATATTCAAAACAAAAGCTACTCATATGCTGACTAAACATGATTCATCATAACAACATATATTTGATTATTATGACATTCATAACTACACAAATGTCAATATGAAAACATTTAAACAAATTAAACGTCATTTCATCAATATCTTCCTTCTCTTTGCTTCCATTTCATCTCTACTCAACTCTTTATAAAATTTTATCTTAATTTATAAACTTTATTTTACTAATTGAATAAATTTTCTAAGATATAAATTTCATATTCACATAGCAACAAAACAAAAACCTTTATATTTCTCGAGTTTTATCTCAATTTTTATACTAATTGAATAATCAATGAACTCAACTCTTAAAACACCAGCTACTCTTTCTTATGTATGTGGAATGCACTAAACGAATACTTTGAAATTCAATCATATAAATAAGCCAAACTATTATGTGTCACTAACAATAAAACCTAAAATCATATCTTTTCATCCTGAGTATAATTTAATTTATTAGAATACAAAGATTTTTATTTTATAGCATATGATACAAAACAAGATGAACTTAATTGAGCAGACTAAGAGTTTCAATATAATTAAATTGATATTTTAAGAGTTTCAATGCAAAAAAGACATGAAAAAAATGAAAATTGTATATAAATGCTACGTGGCACAAAATTTTCTGGATTATAATATGTATATGATTGATTGCATGACCTGCTAAATATAGTTCCTCTAAATATACATCTTCCTATTTCCTTTTATTTTAAAAATTATAAAAGATCAGACAAATTGAAAATCAATTTTATATTGGATCATTTACCAACAACAACTTTAAAGTTTGCTCAATTTCAAATAAACAGCCTCAAACATCGTTTTTTTTACCAACAACAGCCTTCAACTTAGGAAACACAACATCGATATAGCCACTTCACTGGATGACCTGCTAATTGACCGTTGACCATGCTCAACGACCTTTGACTTTCCCTTAATTTCACTAATTAAACCTAATTACCTAATTATCCCTAATTAAACCCTTCTTCCCTAATCTTTCTCTAACCCACCTCAATCACCTCCATTTTCCCCCTTCACCACCACCACCACCACCACCATTAAAACCCCCCTTTAATAACAACCCACCTCAATGACCTGCTGGAAGGAACACAATAAACACAATCACTCTTTTATCTTTTCAGTGTACAACCTGGCAACAACAATGCACTCTTTTACTTTTCCCATCATTTCTCCTTCTTCTTCCTCTTCTTCTGTTTCTTCTCTTCGCCACTACCATCTTTAATCCTTTCTGTTTTTCTTCTTCAATTAAATCCCCAATATTTTTTTATTCATCATCAATTAGATCTGGCCGCCTCTGGATTTGTTTTTGATTATAGATTGCACTAGTGGAAAAAAAGCTATTGGCTGCTACCTATTGGCTGCGGTTTTTAGGAACACGCAGCCAATATGAGTAAAAAAAATATGGTTAAAAAAAAAATTAACAAGGGCTGCGGTTTTTAACCTTAGCCGCAGCCCCAATGTGTTTCAAAATGTATAATAAAGAAAGGGCTGCGGTTTTTTATGTGTCCGCAGCCCTTAACCTTACGAAATTAAATAAAATAAAAAAAAAAAAAAATTGGTAAAGGGGCTGCGGTTTTTTGGTATGTCCGCAGCCCTTAACCCTTCGTAATTAAATAAAGAAATTTAAAAAAAAAAAATTGGTATAGGGGCTGCGGTTTTATTGTGTGTCCGCAGCCCTTGTGCTTTTTCTTAAAAAATTAAATTAAAAACCGGGAAGTATAACGTTCACTTTGCTACTGTTTTATCATAAACCCTTCGAAATTCCTTGTTGAAGAACCTGCTACTTTCTTGCTTCGAAAATTCTTGCTTCGAAAATTCTTGCTTCTTGCTTCTTCTACTTGCTCTTCGAAATTCTTGGTTCTTGTTCTTGCTTCTTGCTTCTTCTACTTTCTCTTCGAAAATTAGAACCCACGAAATTAGGCTTCTTGTTGTTCAAACCCTTCGAAATTCTTGCTTCTTCAAACCCTTCGAAAGCTTCTTCTTGTTCTTGTTCTTCATTTGTTCTTCATTTGCTTCTTCATTTGTTCTTGTTGTTCAACCCACGAAATTCTTGCTTCTTCAAACACGAAATTAGGGATTTCTTGTTTAATTGGTTCTTGTTCATTTGTTACGAAATTCATTAGTTCTTGTTCATCTTCATCTTCAAGGTATAATTTTTTTTGATGTTCATTCTTGTTGTTGGTATAATTTTGGTTTATTTGGTTTTTATAATGTTTGTATGCTTAATTTTGTTTTCTTGTTTAATTGTAGGTCATATTCTTATTATTCATCTAGATACACAAGGTAATTTCTTTTATTATTTAAAATTTTCATTGTTGAATTGTACATTTGAATTGTTAGTCCACTACAAAAAAATAACACAATGGCTTCGGCAGAGAAGCGAAGCCACGTCGAAGCCATAAGGCTTTTGGCTTCGGTAGGGCGACGGTACAGCACCGAAGCCAAATATGGCGAAGCCATTTGGTTTGCAGAAGCCCTTCCGAAGCCATTTTTGGCTTCTGTATGTCATTCCGACGCCATTTTGTTGTCCAGCTTTATGTACAATTATTATTATTTTTTAGAAATATTTTATTATCATTTATTATTTTATTTATTAATAAAATTTTAATATTAATTAGTAAAAATTAAGATTTTATAATTTTAATTTCTTTATGGGAGTCTTGAATTTAGATTTTAAGTTTTATTTTACTTAAAATAACAATAAATAAAAAATAAAACCAATAAAACAAAATAATAAATAAGATATATACGACAAAAAATATAATTAACTAATTAAATTTTTTGGTTTTTAAACTAAATATATAAATAATGAAAATATTCATAAATACATTACAAAAGTTATAAAATAACTAAATTTAACTTTAAAGTCCCAAAATTTTCAATTACAATCGGGCTTGTGCTATTATAATTACAAGAAAGGTCTTCCACTGCTCATTATTCCGTCGAAATAGTGGTCTCATCAATGATAATAGTTGGTCGCCATGCCTACAAAATAATATAGTATGTCACAAAACAAGAACAATGATAGAAAATTATTTTTTAAAAAAACAAACTGAAATAAATCTAAAAGAAACCAACATAAAAAAACAAAATATAAAACAATAACAAACAAAAAGAAATCAAAACTAAATCAAATATGATACCAATAAAAAATGAAATCTAAACAAGAACAAACTGGAAAAAATTAAGAACTAAAAACGAAATCAAAAACTAGCACAAAATGAAAGAAATCAAAAACTAAATTAACAGTTCAAAATGAAAACGAAATCATACACAAGAACAAACACAGTATCAAACTAGAACAAAGATTCAAAACTACCTAAAAAAACGAAATCAAATACAGTAAAAAAACGAAATCAAGAACAAAGATAGTCAAGAACGAAGATTTAAAAATATAAAACGAGCAAAAACATTGAACATACCTGAAGAGAAGGAAGACAACCGAAGAAGACTAAAGAGAAGGGGAAATTTTAAGATGAGAAAGAAGATAAAGATTAAAATTGAAGATTTTGGGGAGAAAAACGGCGCCCCACTCTAACCCTAAGAAAGCTTGAAAGGGGGAAAAATGAGGTGAGCAACTGCAAAGGAAACAGGAAGAAAGGTCACTAAATGAAGAGGGAAAGAAAACGGGTGAAATGACATACCAATTGCAAAAACTAAATGAAGAGGGAAAGAAAACAGGTGAAGCCCATTAGGAAGAAGGACAGAAAAAATAAATGAAGAGGGAAAGAAATCGGCTGAAATTGAAAGGTCACTGCACAAAATGTTTCGAAAATAGTGCAACACAAATGGCTTCGGTAAACTACCAAAGCCATTCCGAAGTCCTTTTAATTAAAATTTATATCTGCAACTCAAATTTTGTGGCTTCGGTATGGCTTCGGAGTGTGAGCGTAGCCATTGCATGGCTTCAGAAAGGCTTCGGTATGTGCCGAAGCCAATAATGGCGACGGTATGTGGCAGAAGCCATGCCGAAGCCAATTACGGCTACGGTTCGAAGCCATTTGAATTTGTTTTTGTAGTGGTCATTGTTGAATTGTTGAAATGTATTATTGGACATTGTTGTTGAGTTTATTTAAAATGTATGATTTTTGTTTATTATTTAAAAGTTGAATTGTTGTTGATTTTTGTTTTTTATTTATAGTTTAAATATGAGTTTATTTGAATTGTTATTCATTGTTGAATTTTTGTTGAATTGTAATACATTTGAATTGTACATTTAAACTTTAGTTTGAAACTTTAATAATTTGATTTGGTTGATGTTTTATAATTTAATTTGGTTTTATATGTATGTAGTTTAATTATGTATGTAGTTTACTTATGTATGAATAATCACAATAGTTTACTTATGTACTTAATTAGTTTGTTATGTATGAATAATCACAATAATCACAATAATCACAGTAGCGTTTTTTAACAGTTTTGAATGAATTTTGGCATTTTCGGGCGTAAAGTAGCTTAAACGTTGTTTGTTATGAATGAAACTTGGCACACACCACTATTTGGTATATATAAATGTGTTGAAGTTGTTAGAATTGATAATAGTTGTCATATGCTTGAAATTAAGGGTCAAGTTGCGTTTTTTAACGGTTTTGAATAATTTTAGCATTTTCGGGCGTAAAGTAGCTTAAACGTTGTTTGTTATGAATGAAACTTGGCACACACCACTATTTGGTATATATAAATGTGTTGAAGTTGTTAGAATTGATAATAGGTTTCATATGCTTGAAATTAGGGGTCAAGTTGCGTTTTTAACGGTTTTGAATGAATTTTGGCATTTTCGGACGTAAAGTAGCTTAAACGTTGTTTGTTATGAATGAAACTTGGCACACACCACTATTTGGTATATATAGATGTGTTGAAATTGTTAGAATTGATAATTGGTTTAATATGCTTGAAATTAAGGGTCAAGTAGCGTTTTTTAAAGGTTTTGAATGAATTTTGGCATTTTCGGGCGTAAAGTAGCTTAAACGTTGTTTGTTATGAATGAAACTTGGCACACACCACTATTTGGTATATATAAATGTGTTGAAGTTGTTAGAATTGATAATAGTTGTCATATGCTTGAAATTAAGGGTCAAGTTGCGTTTTTTAACGGTTTTGAATAATTTTGGCATTTTCGGGCGTAAAGTAGCTTAAACGTTGTTTGTTATGAATGAAACTTGGCACACACCACTATTTGGTATATATAAATGTGTTGAAGTTGTTATAATTGATAATAGGTTTCATATGCTTGAAATTAAGGGTCAAGTTGCGTTTTTTAACGGTTTTGAATGAATTTTGGCATTTTCGGACGTAAAGTAGCTTAAACGTTGTTTGTTATGAATGAAACTTGGCACACACCACTATTTGGTATATATAAATGTGTTGAAGTTGTTAGAATTGATAATAGGTTTCATATGCTTGAAATTAAGGGTCAAGTTGCGTTTTTTAACGGTTTTGAATGAATTTTGGCATTTTCGGACGTAAAGTAGCTTAAACGTTGTTTGTTATGAATGAAACTTGGCACACACCACTATTTGGTATATATAAATGTGTTGAAGTTGTTAGAATTGATAATAGGTTTCATATGCTTGAAATTAAGGGTCAAGTTGCGGTTTTTAACTGTTTTTTTAACGATTTTTGTCACTTTCTAATGTAATTCTATTTTCTACTCTTTCAGGTACTTGATCTACGATGCATCTTTTCAGAGACGACGTTGTGCCCGAGATTGAGACTGTGGATGACGATGTCCATAGTGAGTCGGATAAGGACTATGATCCGACGAAGGAAAAGGCCATAGTTGATGATGATGATGCCATTGAGGATGACGACCCTCTTGTTAGATACGAGCAATTGGCTGATTCTGCTCCTCCTATTGATGTGACGACTTCTACTAAAACAGCGACAATTTCAAAGAAACGAAAAGGGCGAGGTCCTACGAAAAACCTCGAAGTCAAAGAGCCCATGTACCTCGAATACAATGCGCTGGGTCAACCGTGTGGAAAATGGCGTAAAGAATATGGAAAACAAGTGGGTTTATGTGTTCGAAAGATTTCCATATTACACGCCTGGCACGAGGTTCCAGAGGGCTTGAAGAAGTCATTTTGGGATGATACGATGGTAATAAGCATCTTTAGTTTTTTATTAATTTACTTTCATTTTAAAATTAATTGAATTGACATTAATTATTAATTATATTTTCCTTTTGTAGAATCTTTTCCACATCGAGCACGACGAAGAAAAGAAGAGTATTTTTCTTTCAGCTGTTGCTGAAAGATTAAGAGACTTCAAGGCAAAGCTCGTAGGTGGTTGGATTACCAAGAAGCGTCACCGTTTGACCAAGAAGGTCAAAACGGGAATTAAAGATGGAGAACAAGCTCCCTCCAAAATGCCGTATGAGATATGGCCACACATATCTAAAAATGAGTGGGAGGCCTTTGTTGCTAGGAAAACAACTCTTAATGAAGTTGTAAGTATTATAGCTTTTCATTTTTATTTACTTCTTTTGATTTAATTATTAAACTAATAATATATTATGACATTTGACTTATTATGTTGATTAATTAGGAAAAACGTGGTAAAGCTTCCGAGTCGGCAAAGAAAAGGAAGTTTTACCATCACATGGGCTCAAGAACTTATGATGAGGCCCGTAAAGAGTGGGTGGATGCGGGATTGTACCCCAAACAGAGTTCAGCTGCGAGCTCATCTACGACTACCCCATCCGTGAGTACTCCAGCTGGAGATCGGGTGCTAGATTGGTATTGCGGGCTTCATGCTCGAGATGAAAGTGGTAAATTTACCATTCCCGATCCTGGAACGAAGAAAATCGCGGATGCTGTGGTGAGTTCTCATATCATTTAGCCTTATATTCTTGATTTGTTATGTGTTTAAACTAATTGATCGTTTTTATTTGAACAGATGGGCTGGAAGGAAAAAGAGGCTACGGGGGAGTTCACCCCAAAAGGCAATGTTGATGCATTGCATATGGTCTTAGGGAAAGACCATCAGGGGCGGGTAGTCGGCAAAGGAGGCGTCCGCGTGGGCGTGAAGAAAGCATTCGGCAAAGAGTTCGCTACTCCTCGATCCAGAACGATGTCATCGCTTGAGGAAGTAGAGAAACGAATCGAGGAAAAAATCGCAGCCAAAGTCACCGCAAAAGTGACTAAGGACGTCTTCGACAAGATGGCATCGCTATTGCAGAAGTTAGGAGCTACCCATGATGACTTGGCCAATTTGATTGCCGAGGACCAACAAAGTCAACATGGGGATCCTAAGGCTTTGGTGGAGCCATCGCCCGAGCCCCTTACCCCCGTAGCACACTAGCCCATTACCCGTAGCACACCCGAGCCTCACATTCCAACGCCGGAAACCATGAACTCCGTTACTCAGGTTTTGGAAACAACACCTGATGAGCCAGTGATAAAGGTACATTTAATTTTTAAATATACAAGCGCGTATTTATTTAAATTTCAACGTGTTTTGATAATTTATCATGATGTTAATTATACTAAACGAAAAAATTTTTAGGAGGCGACTCCTTGCTCTCTTTTGTTGCCTCAGTTAGGCGTTGCTCGTGGTGGCGACTTAACTGAGGTTGCATTCGGTGAGGCGCAGCCAAACCAAGTGGGCCAAACAGTGCATTCAATGCCTGTTACACGTGGCCACATTAGTGTGACGGTAGAAACTATCGTTAAGGGGTTCGAGGATTTCTCACTTCCGGTTCCAATGCCAGAATGGAACCTTGAGACTTTATCGAACGCCCAAGGTAGTTTCGTCACATGGCCATATGCTTGGGTCCGACTCACGGCGAAGGTAATATATCTTTAGTATTATTTTATTTGTTTTTATTATTTTAATTGCGTGAGTAATTAAACTAATTTAATTGTATGAAATGAAATAGGAAAAGAGCTCAAAGGGCTCTAAAAGAGAGATCGGTTCCTCATCATCGGTGACAATCACTCCAATCTTGAGTGATGAGGAGCTTAAAGATCTCTCTTCAGATTGTCTATGGCTGCACAAGGGTGCATCTCGCATGAGTGAGGAGGACCCACTTCTTCTACCCCTAGGCACGGACCAATTTCACACTGCCGAAGATGCTTTCGTCATTATTGGTCCTAGTGACCTTGGGCAATTTTTGCGAGGGGAGATGTTGAATGTCGCCCTTATTCATGTCTACATGCTGTATGTGATTTCTTATCTTACAATTTAGGTTTTATTGTTTAATTGTTTTAATAATCGAATAACTGACAAAATTTTCTTATTCGTGAGTTTAGTGGGATGTACGAGGAGTTGAATAGCCTCGAACCTCCAATAACATTTGGATGGTTTGATCCTGAGTCTATTAGGGGTGAAAAGAGTGATACTGATCCAGATGACGTCAAAGCATACGTTCAACGTGCTTTGAAACATTCATTTGAATCTAAACACTCATTCATTCTGGCCCCGTACTATGAAAGGTGATTAGTTTTATTATTTAATTAAATTGAACTTAAATTTTGATTTTACTTACGTTCACATATTCTCTATCTTGATGATTTAAAATCGTGGTTTTTGTAGTGTGCATTGGATGCTTTTGGTCATATGTCCGATGACCAATATGGTGCACGTTTTCGACTCACTAAGTCGTGGTAATCCCGTGCCTCGCAACATGAAATTTAAAGCTTTGTTGAATGCGTAAGTTTATAAATTGTCAAATAATTTCATTTAAGTGTTATATATATATCATTGTCAATTAATTTCAATTAATTTCTTTACTCTTGTGTCTCAGGGTTATGAAGAAAATGCGTGGCGAAATGGAATGTGCTACAAGAGCCACTAACCCGAAATGGAGAGCAGTAAAGGTATATATAACACTATTTAGTATATATTATTGTCTTGAATTAATTAGAATTGATAACATTTGTCAAATGATTGAAATTAGTTAGAATTGAAAACAATTCGACCATAAAATAGCTTAAACCTTGTTTGTTATGCATGAAACTTGGCACACAAGACTATTTGGTGTATATAAATGTTCTGAAGTTGTTAGAATTGGAAATAATTGTCATATGCTTGAAATTAAGGGTCAAGTTGCGTTTTTTAACGGTTTTAATGCATTTTGGCATTTTCGAGCGTAAAGTAGCTTAAACCTTGTTTGTTATGCATGAAACTTGGCACACAACACTACTTGGTGTATATAAATGTGTTGAAGTTGTTAGAATTGGAAATAATTGTCATATGCTTGAAATTAAGGGTCAAATTGCGTTTTTTAACGGTTTTGAATGAATTTTGTCATTTTCGGGCGTAAAGTAGCTTAAACGTTGTTTGTTATGAATGAAACTTGGCACACACCACTATTTGGTATATATAAATGTGTTGAAGTTGTTAGAATTGATAATTGGTTTCATATGCTTGAAATTAAGGGTCAAGTTGCGTTTTTTAACGGTTTTGAATGAATTTTGGCATTTTCGGGCGTAAAGTAGCTTAAACGTTGTTTGTTATGAATGAAACTTGGCACACACCACTATTTGGTATATATAAATGTGTTGAAGTTGTTAGAATTGATAATTGGTTTCATATGCTTGAAATTAAGGGTCAAGTTGTGTTTTTTAACGGTTTTGAATGAAATTTGGCATTTTCGGGCGTAAAGTAGCTTAAACGTTGTTTGTTATGAATGAAACTTGGCACACACCACTATTTGGTATATATAAATGTGTTGAAATTTTTATAATTGATAATTGGTTTAATATGCTTGAAATTAAGGGTCAAGTAGCGTTTTTTAACGGTTTTGAATGAATTTTGGCATTTTCGGGCGTAAAGTAGCTTAAACGTTGTTTGTTATGAATGAAACTTGGCACACACCACTATTTGGTATATATAAATGTGTTGAAGTTGTTAGAATTTATAATTGGTTTCATATGCTTGAAATTAAGGGTCAAGTTGCGTTTTTTAACGGTTTTGAATGAATTTTGGCATTTTCGGGCGTAAAGTAGCTTAAACGTTGTTTGTTATGAATGAAACTTGGCACACACCACTATTTGGTATATATAAATGTGTTGAAGTTGTTAGAATTGATAATAGGTTTCATATGCTTGAAATTAAGAGTCAAGTTGCGTTTTTTAACGGTTTTAATCAATTTTGGCATTTTCGAGCGTAAAGTAGCTTAAACCTTGTATGTTATGCATGAAACTTGGCATACAACACTATTTGATGTATATAAATGTGTTGAAGTTGTTAGAATTGAAAATAATTGTCATATGCTTGAAATTAAGGGTCAAGTTGCGTTTTTTAACGGTTTTGAATCAATTTTGGCATTTTCGAGCGTAAAGTAGTCTAAACCTTGTTTGTTATGCATGAAACTTGGCACACAACACTATTTGGTGTATATAAATGTGTTGAAGTTGTTAGAATTGGAAATAATTGTCATATGCATGAAATTAAGGGTCAAGTTGCGTTTTTTAACGATTTTGAATGAATTTTGGCATTTTCGAGCGTAAAGTAGCTTAAACCTTGTTTGTTATGCATGAAACTTGGCACACAACACTATTTGGTGTATATAAATGTGTTGAAGTTGTTAGAATCGGAAATAATTGTCATATGCTTGAAATTAAGGGTCAAGTTGTGTTTTTAACGGTTTTGAATGAATTTTGGCATTTTCGAGCGTAAAGTAGCTTAAATCTTGTTTGTTATGCATGAAACTTTGCACACAACACTATTTGGTATATATAATTGTGTTAAAGTTGTTAGAATCGAAAATAATTGTCATATGCTCAAAATTAATTGTTAAGTTGCGTTTTTAACGGTTTTGAAGCATTTTTAATTTGGCACTAATATATAATATTTTTTTTTCTTAGTGTTTTCAACAACAAAATTCCATTCATTGCGGCTACTACGTTCTTAAATTTATGGATGATCTCATAGAAGCCGTCAAGAATGTCGGGGTACAAAATATTGATTCCGTAAGTATTTTATTTAATTAGTTATTATATATGTTTTTTAAATTATTTATTTATAATATATATTAATTATATTATATAATGTACGACTAACTTTTTAATAATAATTGATTTTAATTCGTAGATTATTGACTCTCCAAGAGAAACACGCGAATTGACGGATATTGAACTACGCAAAGTCAAAGACAAAGTCGCGGTGTTTATTTCTAATTTATTAAGTTGGTAGCTAGATTTTTATGTATCGTGTAGAGATATACTTTAATTTATGTATCGTGTTTATTTCTAATTATATGCGGTGTAATGTAATACTTTATGTATATATATATTATAATTGAGTGATATTTTGGCATTTATCGACGGTTGATTATTGTAAAATATTTATTATTTTATAATTATGCCAATAATCATTATTTATTATACAAATATAACGAAAACAAAAAAAAAATTAAAAAAAAAAGGGAAAGGGGCTGCGGTTTTAGACCCTGTCCGCAGCCCTTTATGATCCACACACACAGCCCATATTATAAAGGGGTTGCGGTTTTTACTTGATGTCCGCAGCCTTTGACCCTCCTTCACACAGCCCATAATACACTTAAGGGCTGCGGTTTTTGCCCTTGTCCGCAGCCCCTTACCTTATTTGTGGCTGCGTATTTTGACCGCAGCCCTTTAATATTATTTGTTGCTGCTACAATAATGGCTGGGGTCAAAATACGCAGCCCAAAGGGGCTAAAAAACCGCAGCCCTTAAGCTTTTTTCTACTAGTGTTGATTCCTTTCGTCAGTCTTCTTAATCGGTATGAAAGATCCAGATAAGCTGATTTGAGATCAAATGAGAAGCCCAAAGTCCGTCAATGGAGTCGGTTCAAATCATACCACAAAAGGTTTTTTTTCAAAACTTACACTTTGGTTAATTCTCTCTGTTTTCGTCACTTACGTTGTCTATACTTGTATGGCTGAACTCGGTGTTCCACTCACTAAAGAACTCGGTTTTCACCGGGTATTGATTTCAATTTACTCCATTTGTAGTTGGTTTAATACTTTAATTAATTTAGTTGGTAATGTGTTGTTATTAAAGGAGGGGTTTTAATGGTGGTGGTGGTGAAGGGGGAAAATGGAGGTGATTGAGGTGAGTTAGAGAAAGGTTGGGAAAGAAGGGTTTAATTAGGGATAATAGGGTAATTAGGTTTAATTAGTGAAATTAAGGGAAAGTCAAAGGTCATTGAGCATGGTCAACTATCAATTAGTAGGTCATCCGGTGAAGTGGCTGTATCGATGTCGTGTTTCCTAAGTTGAAGGCTGTTGTTGGTAAAAATCGAAGTTTGAGGCTATTTATTTGAAATGAGCAAACTTTAAGGCTGTTGTTGCCTTGTTGGTAAATGATCCTTATATATTTGTCTAACTCTGGAAAAGCATTTAGATAATATCAAAATGAAAAACTCAAATGCATCTTCCTGTTTAATTAAGTACCCCTTGTACTTGTAATAACATTGTTATCAAAATCGCAATTTTAATGTACGATGTTGGCTTTAAAAAAATTAATGTACGATCTTGTAATTCTATGAATCATCATAAATATACTAATTCAGAAACAATTGTGACAAGTGTCACTATTTTAAAACCACTTTGCCAAATGTCACTCTAATAGTGTTGATTGTTGTTTTGGAACTCATCTCTTCATCTTCCCTAATGCAATCTAAATTGTCAATGAAGAGTTTTATTTAAAGTGGTTTTATTGACATAGACTCTACAAATTCATATTCATACTAATATTAATAATGTTGTTTTTAGCTTTATAAAATTATCATGCCTTATCATGCAATGATGAAAGAAATATGAGTATTTTGTTGAATTTTGTAAAAGGTCCTGCATATTATTAGCCAAAACAATTTATAAAACTAAAAGTAAACCTACAACGTGCACGGGTATAATCCTAGTAGCGTTTTAAATCGTAAGTAAGATCGTATAATTGTTATGCGGAATACAATTTTAATAGGTAGAATTATAATTAACACGAAGTCGATCTAGCGACTCAACCCGACTAATTTAGTCTAAATTATAAATATTTTATTCTATTTGTCTGCATCTTTATAAGATCCTTTCTCATTATTTTAAATTGGGAAAATTATAAAAAAAAAAACTATCCATTGTATATCACCTTTTGCGAAAAACTATCTATTCTAATTTATTTTGCGAAAAATTACCTTATATAACCCAAACATATATTTAACTACTTATTTTAATTAGATGTTTTTTAATTTTTAATTTTTTATTGTTTATATTGTCGTGAATTGAACCATTATTCTAAAACAATCATTTAAAAGTCAAATAATAACATAATTTCATATATAAGATTAATTAATTTTAATCTAAATAATTAATAAATCGTGCTTGGCACAAGAACCTATCTAGTATAACCATGACGAAGGAATTATAATATAGTAAAATGTTAAACATCTTAGTATGAAAAATAAGATTAAAAGATTATGTAAGGTAGATAATAGTTGATTTAATATATATATTTTGATTTTAAAAAGTCGTGTATTATAATTTGAAAGAAAAGGTATTAAAAAGTACCTTATAAAATCTTTTTTTTTTCCAAAAATTACCTAATAAAAAAAGTTTTGCCGAAAACAAAAGTTGTTCTTTTCCATACAAGGTAATGTTTTCCTTCAGTCAATCGTTTTTTTTTTTTTTTTGAATATCAATGGAGAGGCTTATTATTAATCGGAAGAATCCAAAAATACAAGATCGGAGATCCAAATTGGACCCCCATCGACCCACACAACCGATTTAAGACTCTTCAAAGCCCAACGAGCTAAACGATGAGCAACGCTATTAGCCTCCCGAAAACAAAAGCCAAAAGAAACGCCTAAAGACTTTGCCCTATACATGATATTATCTACCACTACTTGAGTAAGACCCCCCCTCTTGATCTTGCCTTGTAAAGCATGAACAATTGTTTGAGCGTCCCCCTCGATATCGACCATTCCAAGACCATGCTCTTCAATGACATCAATCGCAAACTGGACCGCCTCCAATTCCGCGCGCTCAACCGAAATAAACTGTCTCAGAGGTTTGACAGCAGCCAATAAGACGGAACCCCTGCTGTCCCTAGCAACCACACCAAGACCAATTGTGCTACTGGCCGAACACACTGCTGCATCAACATTTATTTTGATGCCCCCTGCACTAGGCTTCACCCATTGAGGATGGTCTCGCTTAGACTTACAATGGCCCTCACAAGAGACCGCCTTCTGATATTCCATGAGCAAATCAGCAGCCCTCTTAAAACAAAGATCCGGGTCAATATAAACCTTATCGAAAAGAAGCTCATTTCTAGCCGTCCATATTTGCCAAGCACAAACCGCAAAAATTTCTAACTCATATTGAGATTTCCGATCCATCAAAAAACCAAACCAATCCCGGAATGTACCCGTAGATGGGATGTCACTATTAAGCATAATCTTTGACCAAACCTGACGAACCCAAGAACACTTTATAAGAACATGAGTCGAATCCTCCACTCCCCCGCAACGAATACAATGCTCAACACCCTCTATCCCTTTTTTCCGAAGGTTTGCGCCATTTGGTAAAATATCCCAAACCGCCCGCCATAAAAAGTGCTTTGCTTTTGGAAAAATATTTAATTTTCACAACTTCCGCCACATAGGATCAGCACCCCCTGAACTAGACGACTCATAGGTAGAATTGAGAGCAATGGAATACAAGTCTCGAACCCTAAAGACACCATCATTACTAGCTGCCCAAATACGGTGATCCTCTTTAGTCTCAAGACAAATGGGAACTTGAAATATACGCTCCGCATCAATGGGAAGAAAAATTTCTTCGACAAGGTCCTTTCGCCAACAGTTATTTTGCTTATCCAAGAGAACATCAACCGTAGCATTCGAGTTCAAGATCCGAGAAGGAGTAATAATCTTCCCCGAACCATCCCCATCAAGCCACGCATCATCCCAAATTTTTATTGCTTTACCATCCCCTACCCGCCACCTAATACCTCGTTCAAGAAGGCCCCTAGACCCCCAAATGCTCCTCCAAACATAACTAGGGTTCAATCCGACTTTAGCATCCCACACCGATCCCCTCGGAAAATATCGAGCCTTTAAAGATTGAGAAAGAAGGGAGAGAGGATTGTTATAAATCCTCCAAAGTTGCTTAGCCAACAAAGAATCGTTGAAAATAAAAATATTACGGAATCCAAGACCACCATCACATTTGTGTCGACATAAATCATTCCATGCTTTCCATGGGATTCCCCGCTCGGAAGACGAAGTGCCCCACCAAAAACTACGAACAATCTTTTCAATATCTTGGCAAAAAGAACCCGGAAGTTTAAAGACACTCATCGCATATGTAGGAATAGCTTGTGCGACCGCTTTAATTAAAATTTCTTTGCCCGCTTTGGATAAAAGCTTCTCTTTCCAACCTTGAAGCTTTTTCCAAATACGATCAATGATTCCCGAAAAAGATATCCTCTTGGACCGTTCAAAAGTCGTTGGTAGACCAAGGTATTTATCATGCTTCACAACCTCTTTAAAACCCAACAAGGAACTAATATGACGCCGAATGTCTTGATTTAAACAATGACTGAAGGAAACTTCACTTTTTTCAAATTTCACTTTTTGCCCCGAGAGTCTCTCATATTTATCAAGAATTCCAAGAATGGCTCGACTATCATTCTCATTGGCCCGTGCGAAAATTAGACAATCATCGGCAAAAAACAAGTGCGAAATAATGGGAGCCCCCTTGGCAATGGAGATACCATGAATAGACCCCGCTAACTGAGCTTGATTAAGCAACTCGCCTAAACCTTTGGCGCAAAGAAGAAATAAGTAAGGCGAGAGGGGATCGCCTTGGCGAAGCCCCCTATGAGGAATAAGAGTGTCCGAAGCAACCCCATTAACCAAAAAAGAATATGTGACCGACGTCACACATTGCATAACCCTACTAACCCATAACACCGGAAGCCCAAATTGAAGCAAGATGCAAGCAATGTAATCCCATTCAAGGCGATCATATGCCTTACTCATGTCAAGTTTAAGGGCCATAAAACCCCTTTTCTTGGCATGATTGTGCCGCATATAATGAAATACCTCCGAAGATAAAATAATTTTGTCGGTAATCAATCTCCCCGCCACAAAGGCGCTTTGATTATCATCGACAATTTGGGGAAGAAACACCTTGAGTCTGTTGGCTAGCACTTTAGAAATTATCTTGTAGGATACGTTGCACAAACTTATGGGTCGAAGATCGGAAACGGAAATTGGATTCTTTATCTTGGGAATGAGCACCACATGGATAAAGTTGAGATCAGACGGCAACACACCATTATTTAGAAAATTAAGCACAACCGCACAAATATCATTGCCCACTATATCCCAATACTGTTTATAAAAAAGAGCGAGTAAACCATCGGGCCCGGGCGATTTACAAGGGTGCATTTGTCGAAGAGCTTCTTCAATTTCTCCACGATGGTTAGGACGACTCATATTGCTAGCCATTTCATGCGTGACCCTCTTCTTGATAAAACTAACATCATCGATTGAAATTTCCTCACGAGAAGACGTAAACAATTGAGAGTAAAAATCCAAAATCACCTTCGACATCCCCTCTATACTTGACTGTTTAGTACCAAAAGAATCCACAAGCCCCTTAAGCTTATTTCGCCTCCTCCGCATAGCCACTTTGGAGTGAAAATAAGCTGAATTTTTATCCCCATTCTTTAAAATAAAGGGCCTACATCGTTGCCAAATACCCGTTTCTTGTTGACTCCTAATAGCTCGAATATCATGCTCCACTGACCTATACTCCTCAATAACCGCAGGTGAAGGGCGCATTTTGCGAATTACTTTGAGACGTTTAAGAAGCCATCCAAGCCTATTTTGGGACCCCGAATAAACTTCTTTATGCCATTCCTTTAACTTCAAACCACAATGCTCAACTCGCTTACACCAATTAGAACCCGCCGCAACTTTCGAAGACTCCCACAAATTAACGAAAAAATCTTGAAAAGAATCATGTTGAAGCCATCGAGCCTCAAACCGAAAAATTTTATGCTCATCTCGATCAAAATCTTTGCGACCCAAGTCATTAATATTCAAAAACAAAATAATCGGAGTATGATCGGAACCATCCCACAAAATATTCTCACAATGCGCCAAAGGAAAAAGATTATGCCACCCATTATTAGCCACACACCGATCCAACCTCTCTTCAATATAACCTTCGCTACGCCTATTATTCCATGTAAACTCAAGACCCGTAGTCACCAACTCCCTTAAACCATTATGGGCCAAGCAATCACGAAAAGCTCAAATATTATGAAAGTCACATCCACCATCCCCCCTTTTTTCCGCTTCTCTTAAAATTTCATTAAAATCACCGCCAACTAACCACGGAACCGAATTATCTTTCCCCAAATTATTGATCATCTCCCAAGTGTGATGCTTCTTCCCACCCTCCGCCCAACCGTATATACCCGAAAATCTCCAAGAAAGCCCGTTCCCATTTCTTATCTTCACATCAATAAAATGATCGTCCATACTCGTCACACCCACCTCCACTTCTTTCATCCAAAACATGGCTAAACCCCCCGATCTTCCTTTAGCCTCAACACACACACTACTATCAAAACGCAGTCTACTTTGAATACGACGAATGTCCAATTTATTACATTTCGATTCACTAATAAAAAGAACATCCGGGGAAAAACGACGCACCAAGGAATTAAGTGCATTAATTGTCGCGGGATTCCCCATACCCCGACAATTCCAAAAAATAAAAGGATTCATTGAGACCCGAGGGCCCATTCTGTGGGGCCCGCCACATCATTAGAAGATCCGATTTGCACAGTCAATCGTTAAATATAACTGTTAACGGATCAAAATCGAAAATTCTTCATCCTCATCCTTAATTTCTTTTTCTATTTAACTTCGATTTTGAGTAAAAAGTGGAGGAGATACACTGTGAGAAAATTAAATTGAATAAGAAATTAATGATGAGAAACAAGAAATTTCGATTTTGACCAGTCAACCATTTTAAATGATGGTCAACTGAAGGAAAATGTTAATTGATATTCTTTGAAAAAGCAAAAAATTTTGTTAGGTATTTTTTGACAATACTTTTTTTTATTAGTTACTTTTTGGAAAAACAATTATTAGCTACTTTTTGACACTTTTTTCTAATTTGAAACTTGTTTTTATAATACATTTATTGCACAAGTTTGTATACTAGTTATCAATAGTGATAAAATGAACGTAATATAAAAACAAGAAAATATTTCTTAAAATCACAATATTGGAAATCATAACTTGAAAGAAATACGAAAAGCATGCATCATTAATTGTTATGTCCTTTTATCATCTACAAATTTTTGTATGAGACGGTTTTAATTATAAAAAAACATTTTGTACGAAACAATTTCACCGTGAGATCTATACCATACTTGAGTTAAGTAGTCTTATAATAAAAACTTTTAGCATAATGAACCTCTTGTATGGACTCGTCTTGTTCATGATCTGACCTTGTTATGACCCTCTAATGACCTTTTTAAGACATTCTATAATAAAGCCAACATTAACCCACCTCTCGTTAACCTGCTGGGCCGACTCGCTCCGTTGAACACCTCAACCTATGATTATATTGAAAACTAGTACAGATACTTGTGCAATATAATGCACGATTTTATGAGTACGAAAAATATAAAAATATAACTTTAAAGAATAATGCAAGCATATATTATTGTGCTTAAATTTATTGAAAAATGATTTTTCAAATCATCAATTAAATACTGATTTTTAAAATTATTTACTTAATACATCAAATTTATCTTCAAAAAATACATCAAATTATAGGCTATGAGTATAGAATTGTTATAATAAATTATTATATAAATATTTTACCTCATTTCGCTTTAATTTAAAAAAAATAAGATTCTAAATTAAGTAAAGTTTGTCATGAAACTAATTATCATTCACTATAAAATTCCATTTGTGAAGGTTCTTTAAAAAAGATATTTATTATATTCCAGCATTTTTATTAGTATATTTGATAAAAAAATAATTTAAGATAACCTAGAACAATCTATAACACAACACTTACACAAATTCTTACAGTAGATGGTCTTTGCCATAGACCACGCATCTTGGATCAGCCCAATTAAAAAATCAGTTCCTAATTTCCAATATTATAAATAAAAAAAATAAAAACTGCATTTAGACATTAGGCTGGGCTGTTTTAAAAAGTCATATTTGCCATAAACAATCTCTCAGGAGACCTCCTGTAATACTTAAACTTAAAAAAAGTATTTCTTAAAAAAAAAAAAAAACTTAGAAAAAGTATGTCCAAGAAGATAGGATCCATTATAAATAATTGGAGGGAGATGCGGCTGATATGCAACTTTCCTAGCTAACACTAACACAAATACTCATCTTGAAAGACATCATATTTTTGCCTCACTTCTTTGATCCCTAATCTCTTGTTCCTCCATTGTATCACACAACACCTTACCTCTTGTCTCTGGAAGAAAAACAACCATAAACCCAGATAACAACATTGTCACTCCAAATACACCATAACAATACATCATATTTTTCCTCCCTAATAAAATCAGAATTGGATCAAAAACTGACCCCAAAATCATTGCTTGTCTAACCAACGACGAGGCCGAGTTTCTCACACAGGTCGGAAACAGCTCCACTGTATACATCAGCACCAGATTATACGCCATACAAGCACAAAACAGAGAAACTAACTCCATTCCCATCATCAAACCCTTGTGATGTTTTCCTAGGACTGAAAATACTATACTTGTTGATCCACTAATTATGCAAAACCCAAGTAATGACAATCTTCTATTACATCTTGGAATCCAAAATAGGAATGTTAGTAGATAAGAGGCTAAAGATAGTAATGCACTAAATGTTGAGGTTAAGTAGATATTGAACCCTAAATTTCCCACCCCTAAAAACATACCAAAGTACATTAGACCAATTCCAAAAGATAATATCACAGATGCTAATAATCTTTTAATTGCCCATTTTTTCTTGATTAAGATCTTGAGGGATTCAAATGGGCTTGTATTGTTTGTATCCTTTTGGGGAATGTTGATCTTGGAATCCTTTTTTAGGGTTCCTAGTTTACGCAAAATGTCGATGGATTCCTCGTCTCGACCTTGCATAAACAACCATCTTGGGGATTCTAAGAGAAGGAAATAACATATTATAGAACATACTATTCCAGGGATAGAAGTATATAGATACAATACTCTCCATGATAATCTTCTGGTTAAATAGGCTATACCAGTTAATGCTAGTATTCCTAATGAGAAGTGAGTGAACCCCACCATAGCCATTACTGGTCGCCACCTTTTGCCAACACGCTCTGTAATCAAAACCAGAGCTGTGATGGCAAGAGGGGCGCGACCAACTCCACTTAAAAATCGAAACACCGAATAAACCCAAATGTTGGGTGAAAATCCAGAGGCGAGTGCAGCCAGAGACATGATTAAACATGAAAGGCACAAAAGTTTTTTTCGGCCTAAAAACGAATCACCAAATGTAGACAACACTAAGCCACCGAGTAGGCAGCCAACAAAGTAGGAAGTTGAAGGCATGCCGGTGATAAACGAGTTAGCACACTCGAGATTCCACTCGGAAATTATGGAAGTGTGCACAAGGTTTCCGGAATCCCAAGCCCAATCGGTCGATTTAAGGGAGCATAAATTTGATTTATTAGAGATACATGATGAGCTAGTGTTGGTGCAGTGCCAAGATGGTTGTGCGTTAGAAAATATGCTCATATATGTTTGTTGGCTGTCAAAAAAGGCTGGTATAGAAGCCAGGATTGATTGGATGATCTGAGTAAGGTTTATCTGACCAATACATTCCTCTGTTATTTCTTCTATGGAGGTTTGGTCTGCTTTTATTATGCTTCCTGTTACACTTGTTGTTGCACAATTTTCCTCCATTTATAATTTTCCTGTAAATTGGATCAAGAAAAAGAAATAATGAGATAATAATAATGAACATAAAAGGGTTTATTGATTATGAGATGAGATTAGTACGGAACTAATTTGTTTATAACTTTGAATGTACACACCCTAGCTTTTATATAGGAAAAGAAAAACAAAAATAGGTAACTACTTAGTCAAAGATTTTTTAGGGTTTCATGTACCACAATTAATATCAAATTAAAATTAATTTAGGTATAAAAAATAAATAAATCTATGTGATAAGAATTTTTAGGCTTTTTTTAAAAGTAATTAAAATATCAACAATATAAAACAAAATGATTAAAGACGTACGGTTTGATTATGAGATGAGATGAATACGAAGCTTATTTATTTATCACTTTGAATCTACAACACCCTCTTATAAAAAAACAAAAGAAAACAACCTGCAGGTATCTACCTAGTCAAAGATTATTATATTGATTATGAGATGAGACGGATACGAATTTAGTTTATTTATAATTTTGAATATAAAACATCCTCTAATAAAAGATAATGCAATAGACACAAGAAAATATTAATTTATAGTTGAAAGAGCACTAAACAAAGTACTCGCACTAGAAATACCTAGTTATATGTTCCAAAAATAACTAACCGCTAACAAACTAAAACAAACCATGCATGTACCCTAAATAAAAGCTAATACGTTGAATCATTCTCCAACATAATTAATGAGAAAAAAACATAAGTACAAAAACCAGGTATGTACCTTCCAAAAGTTCTTCACTGAGGTTGTAGATTCTCGAAAAGTTAGAACTTATATATATAGAAGAGAATAAGATCAGTATTGTCAATAACAGGGTCGTTCCTGAGGGTAGTTTTGAGGTGCAATCGCCTAGGGCCCAGCTCATGAAGGGGCCCAAATTGAGTTAATCCTTATTATTAAAAATTGTATTTGCATAAATAGCTTCTAACGTGGATTGAATTTACAATATTGAGTTTCTTAATTAAGCGCATGATCATCAAACTACATTAAAAAAACAAACTGAAACTTTAACTATATAAGGGCCATTTTTCTATTTTCAACCTAGGGCTCGAACATTATTAGGAACGGCACTGATGATGAACCAGACTGTGTGTAAATTCAGATTATTAATTTTTCATCATATGTTGATATGACTAGGGATGTTCAAAATTGGATACCGGTCGAATTCATTCAAATTCGGATATCTGAATAAGTGACTTTTCGGATAGTGAAAGTCACTATCCAATTTTGGTCCGAAAAACGTGACATATGCAATGCGAGATAACTAATATTATGATTATTCGGTTTCGGTTTCGGTTTCAGTTTCGGTTCCAGTTAGTCATTTTGTGCTTGTTTAAGAAGATTTATGCAACATTACTTTTTTGGTTATTTATGCTTATTTTGAGAGGTATTAATTGTTTCTAGCATACTTTTTATGATTTTGATGACCATGGAGTTCAATAGTTTAAATTATTAATCAGTTAGAAAGTCAATCTTTCTTATAATTGACTAACTTAACAATTAAACAAATTCATTGATTATATGCATGAAACGGTCTCTTTGTGATATCCATTTCATAGATAGGTTAAATACTTAACTAATGCAAATTATTGACATGTGGGCTTCTTGTTTTAACCTCTCACAAAAATAGCTCTAACAATTAATTAATTACTTGATAAAAAGAAATTTACAGCAAATGTCCTATGAGACGATCATATACGTGTGACCACTCACAGGTCTAAACTATAATGTTAAAGTTGTCATTTTATAGCTTTAATTGTAGGTAAGTAAAAAAAATAAAATGAAGAGTTGTAGTAGGGGTTTTAAGAGTTAGAGTTGGCATCTTAGGTTTTAAGGGTTGAAGTCGATAGCTAAAAAATAAATTAAGCTTTAGGAGAGGTAAGATTGAGGCTTGGATTAGGGATTTTATGTGATAGATTTAGCTTTTTTTTTTTTTTTTTTTTTTTTTTTTTTTTTTTTTTTTGGAGTAAAAGCAACATATTATAAAAGCAAAAGAAAGTTAGGGTACATCATAAGAGAAGGAACCAAGCTCGTGGTCCTCCATGCAAGGGGGAGGGGGAGGGGGAGGGACAACAGGAATAAATAAAGAGTCTAATGATACATCATGATAAGGAGCAAGATGACAAAAGTCAAACCAAATAGCATCATGTCTAAAGACCGGTGGGGCAGTGAGCCTAAAGAGCTTAAGCTGATGGGGGATCTCATATTCCTTGGGACGTGGCACACTTCCTTCTTCTGCTTCCAACTTGGGAGATCCCTACAAAAGGAGCCAAGAAAAGAATATTTGTCCGTAAAAGGAGAACAACCTAGAACACTATCCACTGCAACTCTGGAGTCTGAGATGATGGTAAACTCGGTCCAAGAGAGAAGATCAGCCACCATAAACCCGGTAATAATAGCAAGAATTTCTGCCATATTCGCATCAAGAGCCCTTGCAGAAAGGACAAAGGAGGAGTGCCAAGATCCAGTAGGAGAAAAGCACACAACTCCAATGGTACATAGGTAAGAGGTTGGGAGGAAGGAAGCATCAACTTGGATTAACAGCCCCGGAGATGTGTTAGGGTCAGGGGGATCCTGAAGGAAGGTCGCCCTGTGGCCAGGATGAGGTTTGGAAAAGAAGAAGTTTAAGGCTGAGGCATTGGTATAACTAAAAGAAAAGGTTGTAGAGGGATTAGGTTTGGCAAAGACGGTGTTATTACGTTTTTTCCATAAGGTCCAAAGAGCAAAACTAAACCAAGTTGGCCAAGGAATAGTATTGTAGATAGAGGAGGACCTAAGGTTTAAGTCTAACCAATCAGGAAGCTCAAGGGTGAAAAAGTTATCCGGAAAAGCAGAGAAGCACAAGAGCCAAAATTCTTTAACAACATAGCAGTCTCGAAGACAGTGAATAACAGTTTCAGTAGGAGAGGGGCAAGAGGGGCAAACAGAGGTGGAGATGATAGAGCGGTGGTAGAGAGTGCATCTAGTGGGGAGAGCATCCCTCGCTATTTGCCAGAGAAAGATGGAGATTTTAGGGGGGCATTGAGTCTTCCATATAAGGTTCCAGCTAAAGGATGAAGAAGGGGAGGTTTTGGATTGGTGAAGAAGAGTGTAAAGATCGTGGGAGTTGAAAAACATCCCTTTAGAGAGGTTGCAGATCATTAGATCAGAGCCTGATTTGGAGATAGGAATAGCAGAGAGAAGAGAGATAAACCAGGGTGGGAGGGGGTAGGAAATACAAGACAGGTTCCATTGGTTGTCCTCTAAGAGGTCTCCAAGAGTAAGGGTGAGATCATGAGGTTGCAAAGGGCCAATAAGGATGGATCTGAGCGATCCAATCTGAGACCAATTGTCAAACCAAAGAGAGAGACCCGAGGAAGAACTAATGTTCCAGGTGGCAGTGTGATGGACAAGATCCCAAACTTTTCCTATACTTTGCCAAACATGGGAACCCCGGTTAAAGGGTATGAAAGAAGAATCGTTTTTTTGATACTTGGCTTTAAGAAAGGTAGAAGCTAAAGAGCTCCCCGAGTGGAGCTTCCAACAAAGCTTGAGTTGGGCAATTTGATTAGCCAGATCATTTTTCCTAATGCCTAGACCTCCTAGGTAGAGCTGTTCAAAAGTGACCCGACCCGAAAATCCGAACTGAAACCGAAAATAAATCGACCCGAAAATATCTTCCGTTTTCAGGTTTATCGAACCGACAATACCCGAACCGATGTTGTACCCGAACCGGTTGACAACCGGAAATGGGAAACCTGAACACGAACTGTAACCGAGTTTTGTAACCGACACATAACCGTTAACCGAGATTACCCGAACCTAAAATGTCCGACCCGAGTCATATCCGACCCGAATCATGCTCGAAACCGAACTCGATCCGGCTAAAACCGACTTAACCCGAACGAATTTAGATCGAATTACTTTAAATCTGAACCAATTTTTAAGATAAAAGTATGATATACTTATATTCAATCATTTTATTAGTTAATCTAATAAATACATGATTTCATATATTTAGAGCTAATAATCAATGGTGAATATTTATTAAACTACTTTTAAACGTACTAGAGGAAAATTTATAGAGCTTTATATTTTTAATTTTCGGTCAAACATGTAAAAGTAACAAAGTAATAATGATCACTAATTGATTTGCATTTTAATTATTTTGTTTTTGATAGATAATAATTAGTAATACGTAGCCGAATTCTGTTTTTCTAAAAAACCGAACCCGATCTGTACCCGACAAAACCGAACCAATTATTAACCGATGACAACCCGATACCGATTAACACTCGACCCAAACTTCAACCGGCACCGAACCGATGCTAACCCGATAGCTCGAATAACCGATCTTTAACCGAACCGTGACTAACCGACCCGACCCGAGTGTGACCCGTCATAACAAACAACCGAAACATAACCGATCTGAAATACAATCGAACCGAATGACACCCGTCCGAAACCGACCCGATCACCCGAATGAACACCTCTACTCCTAGGTGCTTAGGAGCAGTGATGTACTTCCAAGCAACCAGGTGAAGCTTTTTGGTGGCAGCATCAGAGGATCCCCAGAAGAAGTTACGGATAATAAGATCAATTCTAGTACTGAGGGCTTTGGGGAACCTAATGCAGGAAGAGAAATAGGAAGGGATGGAGTTAAGAGTAGAGTTAATGAGGACAAGGCGCCCCGCTTTAGAGAGGAGTTTGGATTTCCAAGATGCCAACCTACTAGAGATTTTGCGAGTGATGTCATGCAGCGTGGAGAGATAAGGCCTTTTGTCATGGAGAGGAAAACCAAGGTAAGGACCAAGGCAATCAGAGACAGGAATGGAAAACAGGTCAGACAAGGCTTTCTTAATAGCCACAGGAGCATTTTTCGAGAAATAGAGAGTGCATTTTTGAGGGTTAGCAGATAGCCCAGATTCAAGACTAAAATCATGAAGGATGTCTTTAACAGTAGAGATAGTCTCCATGTTAGCTTCTCCAAAGAGGAGAAGGTCATCAGCAAACATGAGATGAGAGATAGAGGCTTTATTACCTTTTAGGGAAAAAGGTTTCCAAAGACCATGTTGAACAGAATGTTCAATCTTTCTGGACAGGACTTCCATACAGAGAATAAAGAGGTAAGGAGAGATAGGGTCCCCTTGTCGAATTCCTCTCGAAGGAAAAAAAGGGGCTGAAGGAGAGCCGTTGATAGATTTGGCTTTATAAATTATAAAATGGGTTTTTTAAGATTTGAATTAGGCAAGTGTAAAATTTTGTAGTTCGCAGCGTGAGGGTGCCGCATACAAGTTTTTGAGAATTTATTATTAATTTTCTATTAGGTTTAAAATTTGGGTTAAAAAATAAATGGTCTATAAAATAACATAAAGAAGACCGTCCGACAAAAATTGAAGATGGAATAAAGGTTAAATTAAGAGATTGGGCTCCAAGCTTAGTTACCCGCCTGCGGCCCACATTGAGAGGAAATAGACAAGGCCCGCGTGTTAGAGAAAAAGAGATTAAACCAGCCCGTGTGTGGCTCGTAAAATCTTACCATTTCCCTTCCCTGTTTTAACAAAAAATTTGAAATAAATAAGATTATTTATCAAAAAAAGCATACAATAAGATCAAAATCAAACTTATTCCAAAACTAAGCGTGTAAGCCGCAAATCTTAGGTTCGGGTTGTCCGCACTTACTAAGTGCGAACAGACTGAAAAACACAAACAGTATGTTCGCTGTTAGTAACAGCGAACAGAATGTTTGTGCTTTTTAGTTTGTTCCCACATAGTAAGTGGGAACAACTCTTGTCTTAAAATCAGTATTTTAACCCTGTTTGACTTGTTCGCAGTTACTAAGTGCGAACAAACACTTGATTTTTTTTGAACAGTTTATTACTGTTCGCAGTTAGTAAGTGCGAACATACCCGGACCTGTACTCTGGCGTATCAGACGCTTATATTTGGAATAAGTTTGATTTGGATCTTATTGCATGCTTTTTTTTTATTTAGGCTCTAATCTATTTCAATTTTTCGTTTTAACGCACAAGTCTTAGTACGAGATCGAAACCGTGTGACACACCTATACAAGGAGCCCAATTTATTTATATTAACAAAAATTTTAACGCAAAAAATTGCGTAAGACCGTTCTACTTTAAGACCACAATTGGCAGTGACGATTGTGTTAAAAAACGATTTAAAGTAGACTTTTCTATTGGTCAGTGTAAAAATGTAAAATTAATATTAAAGTCTTTTGATGATAAATATTTACTCATTTTAGTAATTTTGTCTTAATTATTTATTTTGTTCCATTTTTCTTATGATATTTCGTATTTAAAATTTTAGCAAGTCTTGTAGACCGTCTCACCGTGAGACAGGCCCATACAAGTACCTTATAAGAAAAAAAAAATAAAAATAAAAAATGAAAACTGAATTCCCGCTTGTACGAGAAGCTTTTTTTCTTAAATACTTTAGGCTGACCCAATTGAGGTAGCCTCACGGTGAGATGACGTTAATAAATTACGTGCACTATAATAGATCAATTCACTATTTATTTACATCATGCATATTATTTTTCGGGTATATTTAACTTTTTTCTCGAATTACATTATTTTGAATAAAGTGGAATGAACTTAATAAATAAATTCAAATTGTTATTAAATCAAGTAATGCATATGATTAAGATAAGTTTTAATTACTAGCATTTTTTAGGGATATTCTACATGGTAAGCACCAGGTATAACGAAATTCACAAACTAGCTATTCTTGTTTGCAATTCTACCAAATAGCACTCAACTTATGCAAAATCATC
The DNA here is from genome assembly GCA_019776075.1 of Amaranthus palmeri. NCBI lineage: Eukaryota > Viridiplantae > Streptophyta > Magnoliopsida > Caryophyllales > Amaranthaceae > Amaranthus > Amaranthus palmeri. The sequence goes on from JAAKBH010000407.1 coordinate 263,450, forward strand.
TGCCGTAGCGTTATTAGCCTAAAAACGTTAGATTTTCCGTTAAGTGGTGAATTTACATAATTGCCCTTGTTTTATTTCTTAAATAAGGGTCTTCTTCCTTCTTGGTGCTCCCTCTTCCTTTACTTGCCCCATTAATGAAGATTTTAGGCGTTAAATGAATGAATGTTTTGAAGAATTAGAACACTAATTACCCAAAACCACAAAACCACATTGTACTAATTTTAAATTTTAGAAAAAACAAGAAGAATTAGAACACTATATTTTCGAGTGTTTATCAGAACAGGTGTGTTTAGCCAAGAGCTTCCGCCGCCATTTGTTGGACCCTAAAAGAAAATTGTTGCTTTAGACTTCATGGAATGTAGTTATGTAGTACTAGAATTAGTCCATCAAAATAATCTCATAGACCATAGTAATGACAAATGACAAAAGCTTCTCTTTTTTTTATTATTTTTTTCTTATTTTGAGATTGGAATGATGACAGATGCTAAGAGATTATTGCAAATAAAAATAGCTTATCAGTTCTTATCACAAAATCTGGATAAATTAAATAGAAGTACTTAATTTGTTGCCTTAAAATATCCTCCCATGAACCTGGTACTAAATTACTCATTGTTTAGTCATACTCCTGTACTTGGCCTAACTTGGGCTTTTAATACAAACCCATCTCAATTTTGTCTTCTTATTTCTATACTTGTGGTGGGGAGAAATAACCAAGAAATCCCTCATTTTTCATTCATTTTCTATCCTAAGAGCAAACTAATTCTGGGTAAGTTTTTGATTTTTATTCTTAATATCATCAAACAAAAAAAATTGATTTGGGTATTTGATTTTTTATGTAAACTTTGCAGAGAAATGGCAAGTGTTGATATAGATGTGATTAAACATGGGGAAATTGAGAAGAAAGTGCAAAACAATGGTAGTGTAAGAAACAAAAAAATCTTGTAAGAAACAAAGAACCCTAAAAATGGAGTGCTATCAAAACTTCAGGCCATATACCAATGAAGATCAGTTCGATAGTAGTGTAACTCAGAATACAAATGATTTAAATGGTGATGGGTATTAGGAATTTAAGAGTATTTAGTTGGAATTTCAAAAGATAGATTGCTTTGTGATAATCCTTCAAGCTTTGACAATGGAGGATTCAAATGAAAAGAGAATACAAATCAGGAAGAAGACCCTTTATTTAAGAAAAAAAACAGGGGTAATTAGGTAATTTCACGACTTAACGGATTTCAAACGTTTTTTGGGTAAAAAAGCTACGGCAGATCATTTTGCATAACTTGAGTGCTATTTGGTAGAATTGCAAATAAGATTAGCTATTTTGTGAATTTTGTTATACCTGGTGCTTACCAGGTAGAATATCCCCATTTTTTATTCGAAAATGCTATTTGATTACGAGAAACTTTTTCAAGAATAATATAGCAATTTTGATAAGTTTATTGTGATTCTACTCGTCATTTTTTCAAATAAAAAAATATTAGTTGTTAATTTATAAATGAAATTCCACTAAAATTTCGTCCGTTAGTCCCCTTAAAACTCCGAACTCCGAACCCTGGATCCGCCACTGACAATTGGGCCGGCCCATTGCTGGCGCATGATCTACACGCGCACCTATATCCCTTTAGAATTCCATTTTTTTGGTTTTTTTTTTCATATTCCGGGCATTTTTCAATTTGGATCTTAAAAGTATTAATTTTGACCTTAAAGATATCAATTTCAACGTAAAATAGTACTTAAACATATTAATTACAGTAAAAATTTCACTTTGAACCTATAAGTCATCAATTGTGGCGTTAAACTGATCAATTTCTACCTAAATTGAAATTGATATGTTTAAGGTCAAAATTAATACCTTTAAGATTAAAATTGAAAAATGCCCAAAAACTAAACACAAATTTTTGCTATAGACGGTCTATAGTATAGATGGGTGTAATGGTCCAGCCCATTTTTACACTTTAAAAAAAAACAACTGAAATTTTCATTGGGCTGGACTGCTATGAATACCGTCTATGTCATAGACGGTCTCTCAAAATACCTTCTGAAAAATGAAAAAGAAGAGAGAAAGCATGTAAAGAGCGCGATGGGCTAGAATATTGAGCCGTCTTATTCTAAGATGATCTCTCCCAAGATCACCAGAAATTTTAAAACTACCTCTAAGTTGTGTTTTAAATTGTTTTTCATAAATTAGGATTGGGTGAGCTCATTTTAAGCGGTCATAATAAATTTTTTTTTTTCGCGCATAGTTTTTCTGTTACCTAGCAACCAAAACTAGTGAAAAAAAGAAATTGACCTTAAAATCAGCCCCTCCACTAATTTATGTGGGTTAAATTCGAAAAAATAACTTTTTCCATTAAAAAACCGAAAAACACCAGATGAAACTATGTTGAACATTTAGTGTCTAATAATCCTGAATATAATCACTAATAATCTTGAATATAATCACTGAGTAGTACTAAGGTAGTGGGACAATTTATAAGTCCGTAATAAATCACTAAAAGCTACTTTAAAGTAGTGGGACAAATACGTATTAATTTATTCGGTCCGAAAGGCGTTGGAAGATAAGACAAAACAAGGGAAAAGGGGAGCCAAGATAGGCCTGACAGCCGACTCGGCGGTCCCCCTTTTGTAGTTATAGCCGAGTCGGCTTTAGCTACTGGAAACAACATGTTTTGGTCAGAAGGCATCGCCGAGTCGGCGATCCTTGGGATGGACTCACCGCCGACTCGGCGGTAGGGGCTGGACATGACCGTTGTCTTTTTCTTCCCGTTTTCTATGAAGTAAATGCTTAGGATTCTTCCTTAATGCTCATAATCTCTGAGTTTATGAAGGAGAATAATACCATTGTTAATGGCATTGAATTGGATGATTATGATTGTAATCAATCATAATCAATTTGGTGATTATGAGCTTAGGCTCCTCTATATACTCCTTGAGTAGAAATAGAGGTCCTTGGCCTTTGAGATATTTTGCACCTAATCTCTGAAATCTTTCTATCTTCCTCTCTTTGTCTTTGCTAATCCAAGAGAGTAATTAACTCTTGTATTGCTTTCCTTTGCTCATAAGTCTAAAACACATTGTTGTTAAGTTATTTACCCTAAGTACTAAGGGTATATTGAAGTTGTTTGTATCTCGTTGTGAATTTCCACATATCAACCCAAGTACCTTTGTGGGGGAAATATCACAAAAGGAAAGTGAGCACACGCCTACAACTTGTATCAAGTTTCTGGGTAACGGTTGTCGTTACAATCTAATCTTCATTATACTTAGCATTGTAATCGTTGTTGTAATTTTATTTTTGCCATCAATAAAGGTGTTTAATACAAATTCTCAATTTTAATTTGTATTGTAATTATATACATTCCGTAATAATCTTTTGTGATATTTTTTCTTCATCGATGGCAACAATGAATGATTTCACCTCTAACTTTGCTAAGTTAGAAAAGATTGTCGGCGTCGACTTTAGACGTTGGCAAAAGAAGATGATGTTCATGCTCACTACCTTGAATGTGGCTTATGTCATAAGTTCACCTAAGCCGTATGCACCAAAGCCGGATGATCCGGAGACCGAGGTGCTTGAACACAATCGAAAGAGGTCCAAATGGGACAACGATGATTTCTGTAGAAACACTTAGAGATATAGAACGCAACAAGAGGGGGGGTGAATTGTTGTGTCGCCCTTAGTAGTATTTTTCGCCCTGTTTCTTACAGAATTCTTTAATGAAAAATACTTAAAGCAATAAAGAGAAAATATAAAGAATTCAAAGATTTAACGTGGAGAACTTTCTTGGCCTTAAAAGAAAGAAAGCCACGACCCACTAGGGATTTCAACTTCTCTTATTAATATTTTATGTAATTACACTTCTTTATTACATAAAACTTATCTTCTCTTCTCTAGGCCTATTCTTCTTCTCCTTCTTGAATTCTCCTTCTCACTTCTCTTCTCTCTTTACACAAGATTCTCTAATTCCCCCTTAGACTTCCCCAAATCTAAGTTTACACACTTTACAAAAACCCGTACAAAAGAAATTCTCAAATTGGATGAATAAAACTAAGAATAGCTCAAGGAAATATTCAAGGAATTAATTGGCAATTAAGAACACTTAGAATTTCCTCTTCTTGATCTTGATCTCACGAAATATTATGTGGGCACTCGAATGGATTTTTTACGTGATTATTCTTCTCCACACAATGTGGCGATTAAAAAAAAATATTTATTTACCCATAAAAATTAGGTTTTGCCATAAACCCATGATCTAATGATGTGAGAAGAGTGGGCATGTAACGTGGAGTAGTGGGCATAGATACTTGGGAGTTACTCCAAGTATTTTTGTCTTTTAGCTATAAATAGATGAGATCCTATTTTTAGGGAGTTATTTTAGGATTAACTATTTTAAGTGTTAGTTAATTTAATTGCCAAATTAAATCCTTGTGCTAACTTATTTTTCACCCCTACAACAAAATAAAAAGGAAAATAAAAATTAAAATTATTTTCTTAATATCTCGTTGACGAATTCTCTGACCAGTTGCGCTGGGAACACTGCATTGTCTCCGTTTGGACAGTCTTCGATTTTGACCAATTTGGAAATGTTCTATGCCTTCTAGTATATGACATAGAGTAGCAATGTTCTTTCACAATTTCCTAAGGTGCCATTGACGATATTTTAATGATCAGATACATGACCTATCAAAACAATCTCAAACACGCACAATTTCTTTGTTTATAAAAGTTTAAGTCATCATCAAAACCAAATGGGCCAACAAATTCCCCCTTTTTGATGATGGCAACTTTATAAATAAACTTAATTAAAATATAGAGTAAAACATATAATGTGAACATGTTAGTGATTAACACAAGTTCAACCATTTTTAGTAAATCAAATCGTTACAAGTAATTTACTAAACTCTTAAGCAAGCATATTACTCGGATAAATTAACTTTTGAAAACTTTTTCGAAAATCATGTGATTAAACATGACTTAAGTTTTCAAAATTAATAATAATAAAAATTAAAACAAAACAAAACATAAATATATTAATTAAGAAACTTATAAATTAAGAAATGCAACAGTTTAAGAACTTCAATGCTATGAAGTTGTAAGAATCTATGTCAAACAAAGTGACAAACAACAACTAATCCCATTAAAAACTAAAATTGTAAATGCAAACAGTAGAGTACCAACCATAATCTTACACTAAGCTTAAGGATACCAACCATAATCTTACACTAAGCTTAAGGATACTAAGTGGTAACATGATCCTTAAACAAGAAAAACATAAACAATGTAATCTTTTAACAAACAGAGAAACAAACGAAGACTAAGTAAAAGCGTAAGCATTCTCAAGAGTCAATTTAAGTTTTTTGCCTTCTTCCCCCTTTTGACATCAATCAAAAAGTAGGGGTATATATCAATCCACAGCTCTAAGGCAAGCATTAGACAAATTAAGAAAGTAAGCAGCAAACTAAGTAAGCAAATGCTTAAACGTAAATCAAGAAATGCACGCAATAAACATCATAGACCATAAGAGATAAGAAATTTGGGATAGTAGCATAAATAGATAATAATAAAGAGAAACATAAGTTAAATTGTTTCGTACCCCAGCTGGTACTTAAAGAAAAGCAAAAGAAAATATTATTTAGGGATATTCCACGTGGTAACCCTGAGGTTTTGGATTTTCCACATGGTAACCAAAACTTTTAAAAGATCCACATGGTAACCCTGAGGTTTACCAAATTGTTCCATTATGACCTTTTTGCACATAAAATGTTAGCAAAACGTTAAGAAACATTAATTTCGAAGCTTTAAGGCTGTTGTACACCTATATATGCGACTCACCATTTTAAATGCCATTAGTCTCAACCATTTTCCCCAAAATATAAACCCAAACTCTACCATCTTTAGATTCGGGGGAAAAAATATGATTTGGATGAAAAATGGTATATTTGAGGGTTATATTTTGGGGAAAAAGGTTCAAACTGATGGCATTTCGAAAGGTGGGTCGCATAAATATGCATACAACTACCATAAAGCTTCAAAATTAACGTTTGCAAACGTTTTTATGTGCAAAAAGGTCATGAGGGATCATTTACGTAAACCTCAGGGTTACCGCGTGGATTTTTTAAAAGTTTTGGTTACCACGTGGAAAACCTAAAACCTCAGGGTTACCACGTGAAATTTCCCTATTATTTAAATACTACAATCATAAGATGGGGCCAACAAACTAATAAATATTACATAATCAAAAGAAGGATCAAGTGGCAGTCTCCTCATCAATATACTCCGTCTGCACTTCCACAGTATCAAGTTTGTACAAAGACTTGATTCCATCTGGGACAGCTGATCAGCAAGAGAGGTGAGTGGGACACGAACTTCATTTTGAAAGGCACAGAGTTGAGACTGTAAATCAAGGACTTTGGAGAGGACATGAGCAAGGGTAGTAGGAGGAGGAGGAATAGTAGTATGGTCATCAAAACCAGTGGGTGTAGGCGATGGTTGCGAGGTAAATGGTGGTGGAGTAGTTGCTATTGGTGATGGTGGTGGAGATGGCATATGAGACACTGGTTGAGGTGATGATGGGGCATCGGTTGTTTGCTTAGTGAGGTGAGTAGATGTTTCTTCATCCTTACCAACCGGAAGTTTAGAAGCAAGTCTAGTACTCTTCCTAGGAGTGATTTGTGGATCGTCCTTAACCGGTTTAGCTACCTCTTTATCACCTGAACTATCACTGGAGTCAACCTCCTCAAGTTCTTCCCTTGAAGCTTCCCCCTAACAACAAGCTTCCTCCTGTTCCTTATTCGCCTCTGCCTTGTCAGTACTGGCAGAGGGAACAACACCTTGACCCTCCTTTTCTTTTTCTTTCTTTTCCTTTCCTTCTTCTTCTTCTTCTTCTTCTTCTTCTTCTTCTTCTTCTTCTTTTTCTTCTGTTTTTCCTTCTTCCTCCTCTTCTTCAATTTCTTTTTCTACCTCCTCCTTCTCATCATCAAAAATGTCTTCCTCAATTTCAATGAGGTCCTCCAAAATTCCTTTTTCATTTAAGTTTAAGTGTAAATTTTTAAGACACTTTGCGCCTATTTGATTATTAGCACTCATGGGAAAATGAAGACGCTCCAAAGGTACACCAAACTTCCTAAACATACTTGTTAACAAACCTCCATACCCAACCATGAGACCCTTTTCAATAAATTCAGACATGTGTGAAACCATCATCGACGGAAAATTTATTTTTATATGATTAGCCATACAATAAATTAATGTGGCGTCACGAAGATTGACTTCACTCCGCTTGGAATTGCAGGGTAATATAAATCGACGAGCAATATTTTAAAGCAATTTATGAAGTGGAGATAGTGACATGTGACTGAAGCGTTTTTCATTATCTCGACCAAGATACTTTAAAACTGTTTTCTCCGTAATACCCGAAAACACAATCTTAGACCCCACATAGTAAGTATCAAATCCAACGGCAGGAACATCAAACCATTCACCAATCATCAAGCTATTAAATACAATTTTTATTTCTTTAACAGTACTTGAGAAGACGCCATTTTCAATAGTAAAATTGTGAATAAATTCTCGCATCAGATTAGGGTAGATTGGGTTGCATGAGTGATCGTACATCAGTTTTTCCCACCCCTGATTTTGTAAAATTTCATGAAGTTGGGGAAAAGATGTAGAGTCATACCAATATTTGTCTAGCCCGAATCCAACTAACATTTCCTTCGCCACTTCTTCAGCGCTGTCGGGATCTACTCGCTTGATCTTTTTCGGTGGTTTGGATGAAGATGCACCTTTTGGGGTAGAACGAGTTCTTTTAACTCCGGCATGCAGTGGCTGTTTTCGGGTGTTGGTTTTCGGTGGTTCTTGGGATGATGAAGGTGGTATATCTGGATAGATGACTTGTAAAGGTTTGGGTTGTGAAGATTTTGGCATCTTCTTGCTAGATTAAGAGGACTTTGGTGTTTTCATGATGTAGAGAGGATAAGAATTAGGGATTAGAAGAGGTAAACTATGAAGGGAATAGACGGTTTGCAAGGAGTAGTACAAGTAGAGTAGGTTATGAATGATGGATGTGACATTGGAGTGTAGGGGTTATAAAGGTGTGAAGGGACGTGTAATCAAGAGTTTGTACTACTTCCCTTTGACGGTTTTTGGAGGTGAAATGAGCAGTCATCAATTCTTTAAAGCTTAGTTCGTTGAATATATTGATTTAGACGACTATTATCCGAAACCCCTCGATGATCCGTCTTCCATTTCTTAAATTAAGTTGGCTCACCGAAATAAAATAAAATAAAATGAAATGCTGGAATTTGTGGAAAATAAAATAAATTTTTGTGATTTTTGAAAAATAAATTTATAATATGTGATTAATATATAATGATATAAAATAAATTATGCTACTTGGTCTATTCAGTTTAAGCAAGCAATCAAGACAAAGTTTATGACACGTACTTAAATAGATGCATACCTAAATCTCGCAATGATTGAATGTTCAATCTTGGTTGTTGTGGTTGATCTAACCCTTCCAATTTTTCAAGTTGTTTAGAGAAGGAATACTAGCATTAAACTTTAGTGAAGCTTGATCATACCTAGCTCCAACCTCATCTTTTCGAATTATTCCCTTAGAAGCGGTTTAGTCATGATATCTGTAACTTGATCACTAGTATTGACATGTTTAACAATAATATTTTTATGCTCAACATTATCCTTAAGAAAATGATGTCTAATATGAATATGTTTAACTCTAGAATGATGCACCTGATCTTTAGAAATGCAAATGGCACTAATATTTTCACAATAAATAGGAACACATTCAAGTTTAATACCAAAATATCTTAGCTGTTGTTTAATCCACAACATTTGGGAACAGCAGGCTGCTGCTGCTACATATTCAGCTTCTGCAGTGGATAAAGCTACTGTGTTCTGTTTCTTGGAACTCCATGAAACTAAACAAGATCCAAGAAACTATACCATTCCTGAAGTGCTTTTTCTATACACAAGATCACCTGTATAATCTGCATCACTATACCCTTTCAAGTCATAGACATCACTTTTCGGATAAAATAGGGACAAGTCATCTGTTCCCTTTAAATATCTTAGAAATCTTTTTACTGCCGTATGATGTGATTCTTTAGGATTTGATTGAAATCTAGCATAGAAACCAACACTAAAGGATATATCGGGTCTACTAGCAGTAAAGTATAGTAGTGATCTTATCATGCCTCTATACATTGTGTGGTCAACACTAATTCTGTTAGAGTCTTCGTCTAATCTAATGTTAGTGGCCATGGGTGTATGGTTTGTCTTAGCATTATCTAGTCCATATTTCTTTAGAATTTCTTTTATGTATTTTTGTTGAAGAATAAAAATACCGTTAGCAGTTTGTTTAATTTGCAAACCAAGGAAGAAATTTAATTCTCCCATCATACTCATTTCGAATTCATTACTCATTAAGTCAGCAAATTCCTTACATAACGATTCATTAGTAGCACCAAAAATAATATCATCAACATAGATTTGAACAACTAAAATATCCGAACCTTTATTCTTAAAGAATAAGGTTTTATCAATTTTGCCTCGTATGAACTTGTTATCAATAAAAAACTTAGATAATCTCTCGTACCATTGTCTAGGTGCTTGTTTTAGCCCATAAAGAGCTTTATCAAGCTTGTAGACGTGATCCAGAGAAATTGAGTTTTCAAATCCAGGTGGCTGTTCCACAAATACTTCTTCTTCTAGAAACCCATTTAAGAATGCACATTTTACGTCCATTTGATATAATTTAAAATTCATGAAAGCAGCAAAAGAAATAAGAATTATAATAGCTTCTAATCTAGCTACGGGAGCAAAAGTTTCAGTATAGTGAATACCTTCCTATTGATTGTATCCTTTTACCACCAACCTTGCTTTGTTTCTGACTATTGTGCCATGCTCGTCCAGCTTGTTCCTGAATACCCATTTTAGCCCAATTATCTTTTTGTTCTTGGGTTTAGGTTCCAAGTGCCATACTTTGTTTCTTTCAAACTCATTTATTTCATCTTGCATTGCAACCTGATAACCGATTTTTAGCGCGTCGTTTTACGCTAAGAACCTAAGCTATGCATACACATTTATAATCACCCAAAATAATACTACAACGAGTGTAGCGGTAAGTCGGGGGTCGAACCACAAGGAACAAGGGATGTTAGACTAAAGGTTTTGTGTGGGAAAGGTTGATGGTTGGAAGGAAGGTGGGTGAATTAGACTAAGGATGAAAACAAACAAAGAAAACGGGCTTAGGCTAGGTCCACCCTAGGTAGGTCTGTTGGAGATAAAGATAGGCTAGGTCGAAGGAGATTGAACGAAGGCCAATCGAGACACTCTAGATGACATGGGGAAGTTGATGTCCTATAGTCAATACGAACGACCCATAATCGCCCTATGTCTCGCAAGGGAGTGGCGGGACAAGATATGCATCGAATATCAATCAATCAAACCAACATCATCCTCAATCATCTTCCTAAACATTAAACACAAGACCAAAACCCTAGGATTTCTCTTACCCAAAACCCTAAAATCTACTCTAGCATATGAAAGGAAGAAACAAGAAGATAGAAAGCATTAAATCTATTGTAGGAAGCATTTAAAGAAACAAAAGAGATGAAAACATTAAAGAGAAAGCATAGAGAAGGAAATGAAGAACAACAAAGCATAAGTAAAAGGGATAAAAGGAAAGCAATAAATCTAAACTACAAAAACATTAAATGAAAGCATAAAGGAAAGCATAAATGAAAGTAATAAAGGTAGGAAAGCAATAAATGAAGAGAACTTACATAAATGAAGAAGAAAGAAACATTAAATGAAGAACAATCTAAAATTAGGGCAAGAAATTAAAAGGGGGAAAGCATAAATTGATGAACAAGAAAGGGAGGGTTTCTCCCAATCAAGTCATGGGGTTTTTGTTCAGAAAAGTGCCTTTACATAGGCTATAAAAGAAGGGGTAAAACCCTAAAAGAATCCTACGAAATTAGACTTGCGAAGAAAAGTTCTGCGGTAAAAAATCATCTCATTCGGCCGAATCTGGGGCCCATTCGCCCGAAGCCAAGACCATTCGCCCGAATGTAGCACATTCGGGGTTTCCAGAAAGTTTAGGATCAATTCTAGCAAAAATGTGGACCATTCGCCCGAAGGAAGTCTCCCATTCGCCCGAATGGGGAGATTCGACCGAATGCACATGTTCCTTCGCCCGAATGTGGGCTGCTGCGAGCTGTTTCTTGATGCTTTAAGATCCATTCGCCCGAATGGATTTAGGATTCGGTCGAATGCAAGGCTGGTGGGCTCTTTTTGATGTTTTTCACCTTCGAATGAGCACCGAATGTCTTCCGGGCTTCGCGAGGTCTTAGGATGTGACTTGAAATGCTCGGGAATGCCTTGAAACGCGTGTCTTATCTTCGATTCAAGTGCCGAAATCTCGTACGCAAAGAAAACACCTTGAAAACTCCTCGAAAATACCTAAAAACACTCAAAAGCTCATGGAGACAAGATCGAGGTGAAATCATGCGTAAGATGTGTAAAAACCAATATAAAACGCGAGATAACGACACATAAATGGGGAGATAAATGTGCTCTAAATCGAGCACATCACAACCACCCAATCTGAATCTTGTAAAGCTTCTTCATGATTCTTGGGTTCCATTGTTGATAGAAAAGCATAGTGTGCACAAAAGTTTCTCATTTGGGATCTAGTTTGTATGCCTTTGCTCATATCGCTTAGGATCAAGTCTAGTGGATATGACTTTTGGTGTTTACACGGCTTTGGAACAAAGTCTCCGGTGGAGACAAATGTAGAAGCAGACTCACTGACTTGACTCTGATTTGGCTCAGCATCAATTCTTTCTTCTTGAACTTCTCTAGGGATATCTGGATTAGGAACGGCAGGCTGTTCCAGATCTGCATGTGGTTCCTGTTCTTGATTTGGTTTAGCATTCTGAACCTGTTGTTGTCCTTCTTGATCTTGCTCCTTTTGTATATTTTCTTCATCGTCCAGATTAGCAAGACCTATTTTAAAATCACCTGTTTCTCGTTCACTTGTCATAAAGTTAGTTTCATCAAATATAATGTGAACAGATTCCTCAACACACATAGTTTTCTTATTATAAACTCTATAAGCTTTACTGTAAGATGAATAGCCAAGAAATACCGCTTCATCACTTCTTTCATCGAATTTACCTATATTTCGTTTTCCGTTTACATGCACAAAACATCGACATCCAAAGACTCGAAAATATGAAATATTAGGTTTAATTCCTTTAAATAGTTCGTAGGGGTTTTTAGAAGTGATCGGTCTTATTAAAACACGATTTAATATATAGGATGCAATATTAACGGCCTCGGCCCAAAAATTTTTAGGTAGACCACTAGCTATTAACATGGTTCTAGCCATTTCCTCTAAGTTCTATTTTTACGTTCTACCACACCATTTTGTTGTGGTGTTCTAGGTGCGGAAAAATTGTGAATTAAACCATGCTCATTACAATAGCCCATAAACCTTGAATTTTTCCCATGATCCGATCTTATGTGGACAAGTTGATTATTACTAGATTTCTGAATTTTAGTGGCAAATGCAACAAATTCATCAAATGCCTCATCTTTGCTAGATAAAAATATTGTCCATGTAAATCTACTGTAATCATCAACTATAACAAATACATATCGCTTACCGCTGCGACTTTGGATTCTCATTGGTCCACAAAGATCCATATGAATCAATTCAAGTGGTCTTGAGGTGGTCACGCCATTTTTAGGTTTGAAGGATGACCTTACATGTTTTCCTTTGGCACAAGGATCACAAACCTCATTTTGAAATTTAAGGGACGGTAATCCTCTTACTAGGTTTTTAGTTCGTAAAGTATTAAGCAAAGAAAAACTAGCCTGACCTAATCGTTTATGCCAAAGAAGAGGGTCATCTTCTATAACGCTCAGACACGTTAGACTGGTTTTAGGAACAATGTGCAGGTCCACCACGTAGGTGTTCCCTTTTCTGATTCCTTCCAGAATGATGTCTCCTGTGTCGTTCCTAGAAATGATGCACTTTTCAGAAGTAAAGTTTACAGAATTACCTTTGTCACAAAATTGAGAGATACTTAAAAGATTATGTTTTAGATTCTCGACTAAAAATACATTATCTATAGCATGGGAACTTGACCTTCCTATCTTTCCTTTTGCAATAATTTCTCCTTTCATGTTGTCGCCAAAGGTCACATTTCCTCCATCATAGGCTTCTAGTGAGAGAAACTTTGATCTATCGCCTGTCATGTGCTTGGAACAGCCACTGTCGAGATACCATGAGCTGTTCCCCCTCACTAGAACCTGCAAAACGAACTTAGTTGTTAGAGGGTGGAACCCAGCCATCCTTGGGTTCCATGTCGATTATACAAGAATCATATTTCTTAATCCAAACTCTATCGACATATATTTGGTTCGTTTTGTTATGCTGTTCCCTTTTTAAACATTGATGTTTCAGGTGTCCAGTCTTGCCACAAAAAGAACAGACCTTTCTACTTGGGAGATCGACATAGACCTTCTTCTTTTTATCATGTTTATTGTATCCTAAACATTCGGTTCCTTTGGTTTTAGCATTAAGAATCCATTTGGGAACCTCTTGAATTTAATTCAAGCCTAAGTCGATCATTTTCATATATGGCGGATTCTAGGTCTAACTTCATTTTATTAAAAACACTTTTAATCTCCTTATTAGACTCATTACTCAATTCCATTTCTAACAACTTATGTTGATTTAATTCAATATTTAACATGATGTTCTCTTGTTTAACCTTTTCTATAGCTTCTTTTAACATCACGTTCTTATCAAGCAATTCAAAGAATCGAGTTTGCACATCGGACCTAAAAGAATTTAGGTAGGATATTTGGTCTTTGCAAGCCTTGAGGTCTTTTTCTATCTGGAGACAGATGGCTGTTTGTTTTTCTATGTTTTCATGAGACTCTAAAATCATTTTAATCAATTTATGTTTATCCAATTTGAATAAGTAATCAGGAAATGAATTAGAAGACAATACCTCTTTTCCTTTGGACTTCTCATCATGCGTTGCCATGAGACAGAGATTGACTGTTTCTTCTTCTTCAACGGGAGCTTCAGTTTCGGCCTCGCTTTCGGATTCTCCCCATGCAGCTATCATGGCTTTGCGAAAATCGGCTTAGTTGAAGTTCCCTTTTGCTGGTTGTCTTTTTGTTTCTCTTGCCTTCCCTTTACCCTTCTCATTCTTCCATAGAGGGCATTCCTTGATGAAGTGCTCGGTACTTCCACATTTGTGGCAATCAAAGGTTTTGGAATTTGAAGTTCCTCTTTCTTTGTTGTTTCTTTGATTTTTATATCTGTTGTTCCTGAAGAACTTCTTGAATTTACGTACCAACATTGCTGCCTCTTCCTCATTAGCTTCTGATTCTTCTTGATCGTTTGCTGTCAGAGCCAAATCTTTGTTCTCGGAACTATTAGCTGTTCCCAGATGTAATTCATGAGTCATAAGGTAACCAGCCAACTCTTTCAGATTAAACTTTGTGAAATCTTTAGATTCTTGATCAATGGCTGTGACTTTAGCTCTCCAACGATCATCTTGAGGTAAGCTTCTTAGGATTTTTCGTAACTGTTCATCTGAGGAATTAGCCTTCCAAGGGAGACAAGCTCATTTGTGATGTTGGTGAATCTAGTAAACATTTCTTGAATGCTTTCTGTAGGTTCTATAACAAATCTTTCGTATTTCGACATGAGCAAGTCGATCTTAGAGCGCTTAACCTCACTTGTTCCTTCGTGGGTAACTTTTAGCAGATCCCAAATTTGTTTTGCTGTTTTGCAATCCATAATGCGATTATGTTCGTTTGGACCAAGCCCACAGTGAAGCAATTTGATAGCAAGAGCATTCATTTCCATTTTTTGAAAATCTTCTTTCTCGTATTCAGTAATCGGTTTGGGAATAGTCTCGTTATTGGAGTTGGTAGTTGTTACCTCAAAATCTCCAATTTTGATGACTCTCAAACTTGATAGTTCTCGGCTTTGATGAAGATCTCCATCCTATTCTTCCAATACGTGTAAAATTTACCATCGAACATTGGTGGTCTCTGAGTAGAGTAACCTTCTTCCATGCGTTCGTTCATTTTCAACATCTCTAATATACCAAGATTCGGCTCTCAGGGTTTCCTGATCAAATGAGGAACAGGGCTCTGATACCAATTGAAGAAACACTTAGAGATATAGAACGCAACAAGAGGGGGGGTGAATTGTTGTGTCGCCCTTAGTAGTATTTTTCGCCCTGTTTCTTGTGGAATTCTTTAATGAAAAATACTTAAACCAATAAAGAGAAAATATAAAGAACTCAAAGATTTAATGTGAAAACTTTCTTCGCCTTAAAAGAAAGAAAGCCACGACCCACTAGGGATTTCAACTTCTCTTATTAATATTTTATGTAATGACACTTCTTTTTACGTAAAACTTCTCTTCTCTTCTCTAGGCCTATTCTTCTTCTCCTTCTTGAATTCTCCTTCTCACTTCTCTTCTCTCTTTACACAAGATTCTCTAATTCCCCCCTTAGACTTCCCCAAGTCTAAGTTTACACACTCTACAAAAACCCGTACAAAAGAAATTCTCAAATTGGATGAAAAAAACTAAGAACAACTCAAGGAAATATTCAAGGAATTAATTGGCAATTAAGAACACTTAGAATTTCCTCTTCTTGATCTTGATCTCACGAAATATTATGTGGGCACTCGAATGGATTTTTTATGTGATTATTCTTCTCCACACAATGTGCCGGTTTAAAAAAACATTTATATACCCATAAAAATTAGGTTTTTCCATAAACCCATGATCTAATGATGTGGGAATAGTGGGCATGTACCGTGGAGTAGTGGGCATAGATACTTGGGAGTTACTCTAAGTATTTTTGTCTTTTAGCTTAAAATAGATGAGATCCTATTTTTAGGGAGTTATTTTAGGATTAACTATTTTAAGTGTTAGCTAATTTAATTGCCAAATTAAATCCTTGTGCTAACTTATTTTTCACCCGTACAACAAAATAAAAAGGAAAATAAAAATAAAAATTATTTTCTTAAAATCTCGTTGACGAATTCTCTGACCAGTTGCGCTGGGAACACTGCATTGTCTCCGTTTGGACAGTCTTCGATTTTGACCAATCTGGAACTGTTCCATGCCTTCTAGTATATGACATATAGTAGCAATGTTCTTTCACAACTTCCTAAGGTGCCATCGACAATTTTTTAATGATCGGATACATGACCTATCAAAACAATCTTAAACACAATTTGTTTGTTTATAAATGTTTAAGTCATCATCAAAACCAAATGGGCCAACAATTTCATTTGCCGGGGATACATTCTCAACGGTATGCAAGATGCTTTATTTGACATCTATCAATACCATGATTCCGCAAAGGAGTTGTGGGATGCATTGGAGAACAAATACATGGCGGAGGATGCTAGCTCCAAAAAGTTTCTAGTAAGTAATTTTAATTCATATAAAATGGTAGAAGATCGCCCAATAATTGATCAATTCCATGAATTACAAAGGATGCATGTTAATTTTAAAATTGCATAAAATTGAAATTGATGAAGTATTTCTTGTGTCAAGCATAATAGACAAATTGCCTCTCTCTTGGAGGGATGTTAGACATGCTCTTAAGCATAAAAGAGAGGAGATTACACTCTCCGATCTTGGACAACACATTATTGTCGAGTCTAGCATTCGGGTTCATGAGAACCGAAAGGATGAAAATCCTAATGTTGGCACTATCAAGATGGTTGCGGAAGGGAAACCACCATCCCGTTCCGGAGATAAGAGGAAGAGAAATGATTCTTCCAAGGGCAAGACTACTATTCCCAATACCGAAAAGGTATGTTGGGAGTGTGGTAAACCCGGGCACCGAAGGAAAAATTGCTTTGTTCTAAAGAACAAGCAAAAGAAGGCAAAGGGGAGTGGTCAAGCTTCAACAAGCAAAGGACCATCCACTCAAGGTAATCTTGCACTTTTGAATGAAAATTCTAATATAAGTTTTTCATCTATGAATACTAATATTAGTGCTATGCAGGATGATTCTTTGTCTTGGTGGATCGATTCGGGGGCATCGAGGCATGTTTGTAATTCTACACAATGGTTTAAATCCTTTAACAAGGTTGTTAATGGGGAGCATCTCTACATGGGAAACAATGCACCTATCATGGTCCAAGGCAAAGGACAAATTGAACTATTGTTTACTTCGGGGAATCTCTTAGTTTTAAGAGATGTGTATTTTGCACCCGAAATAGGTAAAAATTTAGTCTCGGGTCCTATTTTGAATTGATTGGGCTACAAACTAGTGTTTGAAGCCGATAGGTGTATTATCTCTAAAAATAATTTGTTTATTGGACGTGCTTATTTATGTAATAGACTATTTAAATTATCTTTAGATTTAAATAAGAATTCTATTTGTAATGTTTCAAGTATGAATGAAAGTAATGATTTACATTATTTTTGGCATGTTAGATTAGGACATGTTAACTTAGATAAACTTTCTTTCATGTCTAAGCATGATTTAATTCCTATGTGTATT
Source organism: Amaranthus palmeri (assembly GCA_019776075.1). NCBI lineage: Eukaryota > Viridiplantae > Streptophyta > Magnoliopsida > Caryophyllales > Amaranthaceae > Amaranthus > Amaranthus palmeri. The sequence goes on from JAAKBH010000407.1 coordinate 281,039, forward strand.
AAAATGTCTAAAAATTGCAAAACGTGCATGTTAAATAAGATCACTAGAACACCCTTTAAAAGTGTTGAAAGAAAATCTGAAATTTTGGAGTTAATCCATAGTGATCTTTGTGATTTTCATAGTACACCGTCTTTGGGAAATAAAAAGTATGTTATAACTTTTTTTGATGATTTCTCAAAGTTTTGTTATGTATATCTTTTACATACAAAAGATGAGGCTCTTGAACATTTTCAGATTTACAAAGATGAAGTAGAATTACAAATTGGAAGTAAACTTAAAAGGTTAAGAACCGATAAAGTAGGTGAATATTATGATCCTAATTATTTTAATTCAATGGGTATTATACATGAAACCACCGTCGGTTATGCACCACAATCAAATGGTGTGGCGGAGAGGAAAAACCGTACTCTACAAGAGATGGTTAATTCCATGTTATCCTACTCAGGTTTGAGTGATGGATTTTGGGGTGAAGCAATGTTGACGGCTAGTCACATTCTTAACCGAGTTCCAATGAGAATGAATAAGAAAACTCCTTATGAACTTTGGTACAAAAAGAAACCAAACTTAAGTTATCTTAAGGTTTGGGGTTGCAGGGCCATTGTAAGATTGCCCGGTAACAAGAAAAAGAAACTCGATGAACGAGGTGTTGAATGCATCTTTATAGGCTATGCTATTCATAGTAAAACCTATAGGTTCTATGTTATAGAACAAAATGACTACATATCGATTCATTCGATTATAGAGTCAAGAGATGCAATTTTTGATGAAACTAGATTTTCATCATTGAGTAGACAAAGAAATCTACAAGTTTGTACCAATGATAATGTTGATAACATACAATCAACAAGGTTCACCTCTAGATGTTGATGAAAGTCAACAAATAGATGAACAAGAAATAGTTGATCCTATTCCTAAACGGAGTAAGAGACAACGGAAAGCTAAGAGCTTTGGACCGGATTTCCAAGTATACTTGGTTGAAGGTGATAGAAGTGAAGTATCTTCTAGCGTTCCATATTTGTATATTGTGGAAGGTGACCCATTGACTTATAGCGATGCTATGGCATCACATGATAGCGCTTTTCGGAAAGAGACTATTGATGATGAGATGCAATCCATCATGGGAAGTAACACTTGGGTGTTAGTGGATCTTCCTCCTACTTGTAAACCAATAGGTTGCAAGTGGATTTTCAGAAAGAAAATGAAAATCTATGGTACTATTGATAAGTTCAAAGCCCGTTTAGTGGCACAAGGCTTTGGACAAAAGCACGGTATCGATCATTTCGATACATATGCACCGGTTGCAAGAATAACCACTATTCGGTTATTGGTAGCTTTAGCTACGGTCTATCATCTAGAAATACATCAAATGGATGTTAAAACCGCATTTCTATATGGGGAATTAGATGAGGAGGTAGCAACCCGAAGGGTTTGTTTTGAAAGGGCAGGAGCAAAAGGTGTGTAAACTTGTGAAGTCCTTATATGGACTTAAACAAGCACCTAAGCAATGACATCAAAAATTTGATGAAACCATATTGTCTTTTGGATTCAAGTTGAATCAAGCCGATAAGTGTGTACATAGCAAGTTTGATAGCCATGGTAATGGCGTTATCATTTGCTTGTATGTCGATGACATGCTTATTTTTGGCACTTGTAAAGCACAAGTCCAAGAGACAAAAGACTTTTTGTCTAGATCCTTTCAGATGAAGGATATGGGGGAGGCCAATGTGATCTTAGGCATTAAGATCATAAGGCAAGGAAACCGTATTAAGCTAAGTCAAGCTCACTATGTTGAGAAGATACTTAAGCGGTTTAATATGCTTGATAAAGCGCCGATCTCTACTCCCATGGAACCGGGTATGAAATTTGCGAAACATACCGGTCAACCAATTTCACAATTGGAGTATACAAAGGTCATAGGATCTTTGATGTATGCTATGACAAGTACTAGGCCTGACATAGCATTTGCGATTGGTAAACTTAGTAGATTTACTAGTAACCCGGGTCCCCATCATTGGATGGCGATAAGAAGAGTATTAAGATACTTGTTGCGTACCAAGGATTTTGGTATTGCGTACAGCGGAGAACCTCCTATTCTAGAAGGTTATTCCGATGCTAGCTGGATCACTAATGAAGAGAATAACTCTTCTACTAGTGGATGGGTGTTTGTTTATGGGGGAGGTGCCATTTCTTGGTCTTCTAAGAAACAAACATGTATAGCCGACTCTACAATGTCAGCTGAGTTTATAGCACTTGCTTCAGCAGCTAGTGAAGCGGAGTGGTTGAGGAATCTCATGTTTGAGATACTTTTGTTACCTAAGCCAATTTCACCGGTGGCAATCCATGCGGATTGTATGACGGCTTTAGGTAGAGCTTATAGTCAAGTATATAATGGTAAGTCTCGTCATATTGCTCTTAAGCATAGCCTAGTGCAAGGACTTATTATTAACGGGGTCATAACTTTTGACTATGTGAACACTAAGTTCAATGTGACTGATTTGTTTACGAAAGCCATGAATAGAGATTCAATTGAGAAAGCCTCAGTTGAGATCTGTTTATGTCAATAAAATCATTTGGGAAGGCCCAATTCACGCATGAGTAACATCGTGTCTGAATTCAATGTGGTAAAGTCCTCTTGATTTTTGTTAAAGCAACTCGTTATATGACCCATCGTTGCTTTGTACCGTGATGGAATAAGGTAGTCGTCTTGAAAGTTCTCAAGATCAAGGGTTGAAGATCCTCTTGGTGTTATATCCACGTCACGGGGATATGTTTTATACATACTGAGAACCTACCTATATAAGTTTGAAGTGTGGCCGCTTCAAGTAGTCAAGATTGGAATAATGACTATGATAAACTTATGAATAAGATACGGACACGGCCTTATAATGTGTCAAGTTAATAACTTTGTGTTATTTGTTTTGTGTGTACTACATCTTCAAGTGGTTGGAAGGGTCATTTGATTCAATTCCTTATGGAAATCAATTCTGGCTCGATCACTTGTTAAGTGTGTTGTACTAGGTGTTAATTCAATCCGTAGGGATACTAGCGTTGATGCATGAAATGAATTATGAGTTTTGGTAAATGAAAGGCTTATTATACCCAAAATGGGGGAGGATTGTTGAATATTTAGTGTCTAATAATCCTGAATATAATTACTAATAATCCTGAATATAATCACTGAGGACTACTAAGCTAGTGAGACATTTTATAAGTCCGTAATAAATCACTAAAAGCTACTTTTAAAGTAGTAGGACAAATACATATTAATTTATTCGGTCCGAAAGGCGTTGGAAGATGCGACAAAACAAGGGAAAAGGGGAGCCAAGATAGGCCTGACAGCCGACAAGGCGGTCCCCCTTTTGTAGCTATAGCCGAGTCGTCTTTAGCTACTGGAAACAACATGTTTTGGTCAGAAGGCATCGCCGAGTCGGCGATCCTTGGGATGGACTCACCGCCGACTCGGCGGTAGGGGCTGAACATGACCGTTGTCTTTTTCTTCCCGTTATCTATGAAGTAAATGCTTAGGATTCTTCCTTAATGCTCATAATCTCTGAGTTTATGAAGGAGAATAATACCATTGTTAATGGCATTGAATTGGATGATTATGATTGTAATCAATCATAATCAATTTGGTGATTATGAGCTTAGGCTCCTCTATATACTCCTTGAGTATAAATAGAGGTCCTTGGCCTTTGAGATGTTTTGCGCCTAATCTCTGAAATCTTTCTATCTTCCTCTCTTTGTCTTTGCTAATCCAAGAGAGTAATTAACTCTTGTATTGCTTTCCTTTGCTCATAAGTCTAAAACACATTGTTGTTAAGTTATATACCCTAAGTACCTTTGTGGGGGAAATATCACAAAAGGAAAGTAAACACACGCCTACAACTTGTATCAAGTTTCCGGGTAACGGTTGTCGTTACAATCTAATCTTCATTATACTTAGCATTGTAATCGTTGTTGTAATTTTATTTTTGCCATCAACAAAGGGGTTTAATACAAATTCCCAATTGTAATTTGTATTGTAATTATATACATTCTGTAATAAACTAAGACTGATTGCTTTTGTCTCTTGTCTTTCCTTTTCTATGTATGTTCACAGACTTCGAGGCCTCTTATACCTTGTTCTAGGACTGATTTAATGCACCCTTTAGCTTTCACATGTGAAGATTAATCTTTCATATTTCATTGTACTTTGATTTCCAAACAAGCTAATCATAAACATGTGATATATATTTTCCTTCACCATCTTAAAACATGCTTAAGGTATAATAATCACATAGTTACTCCTAACCTTTAAGCTAAATTCTTCTACACATTAATTATCATCTAATCAAATGACTAATTAAGCCAAGACTCAAGTCACACATCTTTCATCAACTTTCTTTACTATTGATTGATATATTAATCAATTATATATCTAACTAAGTTGTAAAATATTAAAGGAAATAATATTTCAAACGAAAAAATGTATCATACAATCTAATAAAAAGAATGTAAAATTTCACATGGCATTCTTATAGGGATTTGCCATATGAAATAATTCTTACCTTATTTAACATCAACTTATTCTTATAATATATGAGTGGTATATCGTAATTAGATATAATCTGTTAAATTTTCTTGGAATATTATATTTTTGAATTTAAAATCATGCAATCTAATAAAAAGAATGTAAAATTCCACATGGCATTCTCATAGGGATTTGCCATATGAAATAATTCTTACCTTATTTAACATCAACTTATTCTTATAATATATGAGTGGTATATCGTAATTAGATATAATTTGTTAAATTTTTTTGTAATATTATATTTTTGAATTTAAAAGCTATATAAGATTTCCATTTAAAGTTTCTTAGAATATATAATGGTTTTTTTATGTTGAAATATTTGTTAATTAATAAAGTTTTTTTAAAAAATTTTAATTCTAAGATATTTCAACAAAAATCATACAATCTAATAAAAAGAATGTAAAATTCCACATGGCATTCTCATAGGAATTTGCCATATGAAATAATTCTTACCTTATTTAACATCAACTTATTCTTATAATATATGAGTGGTATATCGTAATTCGATATAATTTGTTAAATTTTTTTGTAATATTATATTTTTGAATTTTAAAGCTATATAAGATTTCCATTTAAAGTTTCTTAGAATATATAATTGTTTTTTTATGTTGAAATATTTGTTAATTAATAAAGTTTTTTATTTAAATTTTAATTCTAAGACATTTCAACAAAATTAAAATATACATGACAATCTAAAATTATTTTGAGAACGACAAAAAATATTATGATAACATTGTTGGAAGATAACCCAAATTTGCCTTGAAAATCATGAGAGCTTTAAATAATACTTATATTAATTAACGATCGAATTTTTTCATAAGAAGCACTATATATTCTAAAATTCTCTACCTATTTTATAAGTATTAGATTAGGTAGTTGTTTTGCAAAAAAACTACATTAGGTAGTTTTTTGCAAATAGACGTATAAGTTAGGTAGTTTCTTATAATTTTTCCAAGTTTTAATTATACTAAAGTTTCATTTCATGAAAAATTATTGACAAGTACAATGGAAATATTAGGCCAAGGAAATTAAAAACTACATCAGGTTACCAATTGGGTCTTGCTTTATGTGATCTGTCTCCCGCTGCAATTAATGATGCTGAGGATTGTGATCTATGGAAGAAACTGTGGAATCTCAATATCACGCCCAAAGCTCAACATTTTCTGTGGAGACTTGGTAAAGAGAGCCTTGCTGTGAATGTATTTCGGCATCACTGCCACTGTGCAGATTCCCCGGTATGTTCGAGGTGCAACAACAATGTGGAGGATTTCTATCACGCGCTTGTGGCATGTCCGAAAAGTGCTCCCATCTGGTCCAATAATCCTGCAGCCTCCATCATTCGTGCTGCTCCCAAACAATCCAGTAAGACTTTTCTTAATTGGGTGTTCAACCACGCATCAAACGAAGAACAGGTGATAGGTTGTACTTCGCTATGGGCGGCTTGGTTTGTGAGAGATAAATTCTGCTTGGAGAATGTTACGATCGACCCGGTTCAAACTACGGCTGCTATGCTTAAGGGTGTCCATGAATATGCTCTTCTCTCGAAAAAACTACAAGTCATCAAACCCCTGGGCATACCGTCAAGCCCAAAATGGATCCCCCCCATGGAAGACTGGATGAAAATCAACTTCGATGCGATGGTCAAAGATGGTGCTTGTAAAGGATTGGGTGTGGTCATTAGAGACAGCTGCAAAAAACTCATTGCTACGGGTAATAGAAGGCTTGAAAACAACTGGTCCGTTGACACATGTGAAGCGGCAACTGCTCAGTTTGGATTACAGCTCGCTTTTCGGCTTGGAGTTTCATACGCACACCATGAAGGAGATGCCATGAATATTGTCATACAAACAGTAGCTGATTCGAGACTGGGTCTTTCCCCTATCTTCCTTCTTTATGATGCTATTTGTTACCTGAAGAGTCAATTTCTAGATTTCTTTTGTACTCATGTTCGTAGATCAGGGAATTCCCTTGCCCATGAAGTAGCTAAATGGGACACGGGAACATCCCATGAAAGAGTTTGTATGGAACCTTTTCCCCAAGGCTTTTCATCCTTGGCGGAGCTTGAACTAGTTTAACTGACATGTGATTTTCAAAAAAAAAAAAAAAAAAAAAGTAAGACTAAATTTTACCCTCTAACTTTGATTTTTGGGTTTCAATTTAAGAGCAAAACATTATTTCATAAGTAATTTATATCTGGTGAAGATTAATAGTGAAATTTCTCAAATTTCATCAATTAAATAAAATTTCGAAAAAAATTAGGGTATAAATGAGAGAAGAATTAAAATATTTCAAATCAAAATCTAATTTTAATTATCAATATTAATTTACATATGTAAACTAATTTTAATCATGTAATTTTAACCCAACTTTAATCTTTTTAATAGAATCAAATAATAAATAACATGCATCAAAACTTTAAGACCATAAAATAAAATACAGGAGGCTAAGTAATATGACTGAGAAACTTATAGATGAAAAATGCGAAAAATAACAATCGTTAAATATCTATCACCCAGGAAACCATGTATATTATATTATATAAATTAATAAAATGAGTTAAGAATTAACAACTGTGTCTGTGACTTCTACAACAGTGTAGGGATTGAGTTCAGTACTATAAAATGGTGTGCTAGGATCGTGAAAATCAATGAAAGAAGAAAAAATTTCTTTTTAAGTTTTCTCTTTCAGTCACTTATTTTATTTGACTACTAACATACCAAATTATAATAAAAGATAAAGCCTTAATTTGAAAACTCGTTTTCAAATAAACTTTAATATTTGACTATTACGTGTAATAGAATACTTTCACCTTTATTATAGAGGTGTTCATGGGCGGGCTTGGGCGGGTAGCGGATCGGGTAATACCTAAAAAATTCACCCGCGGGCTCAAATATTCAAAACCTCGTCCGCATTTGCGGGCATATTACCCGCCTTTCTTAAAGCGGGCGGGACCCGCGGGTAGGCGGGTATTATTATATAAAAATTAAAATTATAATACAAATCATAAAATTAAGTTTTATTAAGAATTAAAATACAATAGATTGTCCAAAATACTCAAACTACATAAAAAGTCTCAAAATATTCAAATACATGAATATAAACATTATGTTGAATAATTGAATAAAAACATTCCATTATCGATTTATTTAACTACGGAGTACGAAGTCCAAACATATGCCTTTCCAAACATAATAAATTAAAAAATTTATTAAAATGAGTATGGACTCTAATTATTAAAGTCGGTGTATGTAGTAGATTAGTAGTACTAGACACTAGACTACTAGTTTCATAACAATAGAATTAATTATATAATAATAAATAGGATCATTTATCAACAACAGTCTTAAAGTTTGCTCAATTTCGTTTTTTACCAACAACAGCCTTCAACTTAAGAAACACGACATCGATACAGCCACTTCAACGGATGACCTACTAATTAACCGTTGACCATGCTCAATGACCTTTGACTTTTACTTAATTCTAAACTTGTACAGCCCTAATCTTGTCTATGAGCCTTGAATTAATATTACTAGAAACAACAATCGGAACAGCACATTTACACTCATTAACTACTACTTCCTTACTTAGTCACATAATTGTGATAAGCTAGATATATATGTTCTAATTTAAACCACTTATTATATATACATCATTAATGGAGTTGAGTGAATCATTGTTAATCTTCCCGACACCTTTGATGTTCATTTTACCCATATCTCGTATAGTAATAGTTCTACCTAATTGTTCTTTGATTTGGAAAAATATCCTTTCATATCTCTAGAATAAATATTATCTAGTATCCATTGATTTTCCTTCTTCGACCTTGTTCCTTTGAGAACACAAACTTGTTTTAAGCATAATTCTTAAGGTTTTAATGATGACGGAGTTCACTAAGAAAGTTTTTAGCTTGGGTGAAGATGTTCTACAAAGAAAATGAGCAAAAGAGTAGAAGAGTGTTTATAATGTAAAATTTTTGAGGTGAAATTTGATACATGTTTACTCTTTTGGCCATAACTTTTGAATAAAAGATTACATTAATACAACTTTGGCGGCATTGGAAAGTAGACTTCAAGACTTTTCCAACGGTATATTAAATTGCCCAATTCCGATAACCGAACAAGAAATGACGAGGGTTTGAAGTTTGCTGAAACTTTTAACCAAAGAAATGACTATGGTTTGAAGTTTGCTGAAATTCAGGTTGATAATTCCCTTTCTTTAAAGGGTAATGTGGGTGAGTTACACTTTCCAATCGAACAAGGTGGTAATCTTAATACCTCTGACTTGCCCATTGATTTATCTTGTGATAGCTCATTTATTGTTCTTTCAAACTTTTTTTTATTGATAACGAGGAAGTAAGGTCTTTAGTGTTTGATGCTATTGAGTCTTATGATATTACTTCTTGTGATTGTGTCTCCCCATCTCCCCTCATCCATTCACCACCCATTAAGCTTGAGTCCACCATTGACCATCCCAACATCGTTAATGAGGAATATCTTTCCAAGTCTATTTGGGAACGTGAAGTAGATGCACTTGAGATAATGTTAGAGGGTAACGAAGTCTATGATGATGAAACCTTAGTAGTGGTTAACTCTTTTAATACTGAGTTTCTTCATCTTGAGACTTCTTCATGTCTTGAATTGTTTTTGGCTGAGGAAAAAAAGTGTCTTATGGTTGCATCTCCACCTTTAATTCATAAGAGTACTATAGAGTTTGTTAATACTTATTTTATTCTTGATAATTATGTTATTGACAAATTCTCTTGTTATAGTCTCTTTAACAAAGATCCATATGTGCTATATTGTATTAGTGTGCATGCTTTTCCTGAATGTGCCACTAGACTGTTTGACAAGTTCCTCACCTTTATTTTTGTAATTGTTATTCTTCGAAACTACCTTTGTTGTGTTGGTTTAAATTTTTCAGAGAAGTTCAATAAGATGCTAAGAGCTTTATCGATGTCCAATCTTGAGCACAACAGTCGAGCTATAAACATTAAAAAAGCGCTTTACGGGAGGCAACCCATACTTTTAGTTACATTTTTTTTTGGTTTAGTTCTTTTTACCTTAGACTTCCCCTATCTGGGTGATCTTTGTTCCGTTGCTACATTGTTAAGCATTGTGGACACTGCTTTTGATAAGCATGGGGGGAGTCTACACATGTTAATTGTAGTTTTTGTTGCTTTTCTAGTATAGTTTTATTGCTTTCTTAGATAGGACTATATATATATTTTTAATTGGGTTCATACTTTTGTTATCCTTATTCAAAAAAAAAGAAGAAAAAAGAAGAACAAAAGAAAAAAAATTGAGAGTGTTAGCCAATACTATGAAGGAGGTCAAGGCAAAAGTAGAGTGAGCGTTCATCAGCTGCTATTGATCTTCATCCTAGTCTACGACACTCATAGGTATACTTCTATTCCTATCTTCATCTTCTCTATGATTCTAGTTCCACTAAACTATCATACCTTAACCCACCTAGCCATCCTCATTAGACTCTCGCATATCACCTTTATCAACCATTTCATAAAATTTGAGCTATAAACTTTAACCAACATAATGCCCTAATCCTCTTTTGTCCAAAATAAATCTTGGATTATGAGATCCAAGAGCTCCATTATTTGAGCCACATTGTTTGGAGTTTGGGTGATTAACTGGTTTCATTAAGATGTGGTTGTGATGATGTTGTGTTGGGATGGGTATAAGGTCAACAAGGGGTTTGGGATTTTTATGGGGACAAAGTGAGATAATTGTATGAGAACAAGGGAGATTAAGATAGAAGACTCATTCTTTTTGGGAGCCTTAACGAGAACCGATGTTTGTATTGTACAGCTTACCATATTTATAGTTAACGGAGATTAACTTGTGTTAACGAAGTGTTCTCATTGCTAATGGTCTTATTTCGATTAACAGCAAGGGTCTTAACCAACGTTGAGGCTAATTCATTTGATAAATCTTTGATCTCGTCATTTGGATTATTTTTGGTGTTGTTCAAGGCTTTGAACTCTATGTTGGCCCATTTGGTTTTGATGATGACTTAAACTTTTATAAACAAACAAATTGTGTTTTGAGATTGTTTTGATAGGTTATATATCGGACCATTAAAAGATCTACGATGGAACCTTAAGAAGTTGTGAAAGGACATTGCTACTCTGTGTCAAATACTAGAAGGTATTGAATATTTCCAAGATTGGTCAAAATCGAAGAATGTTCAAATGGAGACAATGCAGTGTTCCCAGATCAACTGGTCAGACAATTGGTCAACGGATATTAAAAAAATAATTTTTAGTTTTATTTTTCTTTTTATTTTGTTGTACGGATGAAAAAATAAGCTAGCACAAGGAATTAATTAGGTAATTAAATTAACTAAATCTTAAAATATTTAACCCTAAAATAACTCCCTAAAAATAAGATCTAATCTATTTTTAGCTAAAAGACAAAAATACTTGGAGTAACCCCCAAGTATCTTCACCCACTACTCCACGGTTCATGCACACTAATCCCACATCATTAGATCATGGGTTTATGGCAAAACCTAATTAAGAGTATATAAACAAAGTTTTTATAACCGGCATTTGTGTGGAGATTAAGGAGAAAATCTTGAGAAAAATATTTTGAGTGCCCATATAACAATTCGTGAGATCAAGATCATGAAAAGGGAAATATTAAATGTTCTTAATTGCTAATTAAATTCCATAAATAGTTCCTTGTGCTATTACTTTTTTTTTCCATCCAATTTTAGAAGAATTTCTTTGTATGGTTTTTATGAGTGTGTAATTTAGACTTTGGGAAGTCTAAAGGGGAAAAGTGAGAAATTTATGTAAAAGAGAGAAAAGAGAAACGAGAAGAAGGAACAAGAGAAGGAGAAGAGAAGATTAGGCCTAGAGAAGAGAAGGAGAAGAGAAGTTTTATGTAATAAAGAATTGTAATTACATAAAATTAATAAGAGAAGTTGAAATCCCTAGTGGGTCGTGGCTTTCTTTCTTTTAAGGCCAAGAAAGTTTACCACGTCAAATCTTTGTGTTCTTTTAGTTTCTTTATATTGCTTTGAGTATTTTTATTATTAAAAATTCCGCAAGAAAAATAGGGCAAAAATACTCCTAGGACAACACAACAATTCACCCCCCCTCTTGTTGAGTTCTATATCTCTAAGTGTTTCTACCATGGTTATTAAAATCGCGATTCTAATTTCCGATTCTACGACTTTACGATCCAAAAACAAGCGAGCGATTTGAATCAAGTAGAATCTTAAAATTGTAGAATCTTACGATTCTAGTTGGAATGAAATTTTGAGAGGTAGAATCATAACATGATTCTACGATTCTATGATTTAACGATCCGATTCTAATAATATAGTATGAATTATTTTTAAATTTTCTTATGTATCATATTTTACTAATTTCTTTCTCATGTACACATAAATTTCAAATTTTTCATCATGAAAACTTTTAAAAAACAAATTTTTAATCTGTATGAAAATTTTAACTATATATTGACAAAATTACGTTATATTCTTGGAAATAAAGTTAAAGAAACTTTAATTCATAAATCTAAACTTTTGAATTGGATAATAATGACAAGAAACTAGATATTTTTAAGTTTATTTGTAGAATCGTACGATTCTACGATTCGATTCTACCGATTCGATTCTACCTCTCTAAACGATTCTAAGTAGTATCACGATTTTAACAACTTTGGTTTCTACACTCTATTAATAGATTATTGTTTTGTTTAACTTGTGATTTTAATATGGATTAGAGGGTGTTACTTGTATGGTACAATTTATCATCATTTAAGACCATAGCACCTAAGATTTAAAGAATCAACAAAACTTTTTATTATATTGTTATATTTTTCAAAATTTTTGTGATTGTTGGTTAAGTTTATATTTCAATATGGAAACTTTTGGGTTTTATATAAAAAAGAGAGTAAAGCATCAAACCCCTTGCCTTTTCAGTTTAAGAATATTAACTTAAGCGCTATATACTCATTATAAACTTCGAGTATATACCTAGTCGAAAAAAGTAGAAGAGATGACACCACATTCTCAATTTCTTGTTTCACGAACGGCGCCACATTTCTTGTTTGTTCTTCATTTCTAACACTTGTTCTTTTTAGGTTTTCTACTTTTTTTCAATTGATATTTTGTTCATCATATTCTGATATTATTCTAAATTTATTGGATGTGACTTGTTGATTTTTGATTCTGAATGTGTTGGTTGTTTACAAACTAACTTCTGATTTTGAATTTGTTGGTTTATTATTCTGTTCATAATATTAGATTGTTCATATATATTTAATACGTTAAGTACATACTACTTAGTATAGATAATTGACGAAACCAATGAATATTATGAATAGTAATCCACAATCTCCTTAATATGTCTTTTAGCTTTGGAAGATCTAATTCTCATCAGGTCGGATAGATCAATATCAATTATCAAGCTTGTGGTAATAATTAGGATGAGACATATTAGATAGTCTTGTTCTTTGAGAACCAAATTTGTTTTATTTGTTTCTTAAGCATAACAAGGTAATTTTTTTTGATGCCTTATTCTTTAGGGACACATTATACATATATGATTAGGGCTGTAAAAAATTTACCCAACCTGTAATATTACCTGGAATCGATCTGTATTCGACCCGTTAGTTGAGCCAAGGTGAAGTGATCTGTTGCAATCGAAATCATCTTTAACCCGATAGGTACTCGACATAATCCGTCCTAAAATGACCCATAATCAACACCTCGAGCTTAACCCCATAATGTGATTAAGCGATATAATTTGATTTGACCGTATCAATTTTAATTCAGCTAATAAGAAGTTCGATTGAATTTAATAAAGTTTAGTTTAGCTAAAATTAAACAATAAATGCAGGCCCACAATCAAGTATATCTACTTTATCTTAGGTTAAACCAAATTTATCTAGTAACGGACCACTTTATTATCCGACTATCACTCTTCATTCTCCAATCACAAATGATTTCAAAATAATACGACATAAACTCGATTGAATTGGATTTTATTCGACCTTAATCCCGAGAACGACTGAATGCACAACTCAAAAATGATATAATCGATTTGAAGTCAACCCAAACCAAAATAATTCGAATTAACGTTAACCTAAAAAAATTACCAGACTCATACTCTAACCGTACTCGATTCGACCTACAACATAAACGTTTAGATCCGAAATGCATAAACTAAACCTAATACAAGTCCAAACTGAAATATATAAGATCCGAAATTGAAATCGACCTAGTGTGGTATCAACCCAATATAGACTTGTACTCGATTGGACCCATAGCTGAATCAACCTGGTTCAAAGTGCTAAATCACCTGGAAAAACCCGAACCCAAAAATATCCGAACCTGATAGACTCCGTCTCAAAACCAGACTAAGTAATCGAATTTACAACCCTATGTATAACAAAGCTTATCATATGAAAATCTTGTATATTTATTTCCTACTTTCCTTCGTTATTGAATGTAATATGATTAGGAGACTGCGGATAATTTGGCTCGATCTTATTCTAGTTATTTCTTAATTTGACCTTTGTTTACTGATGATGTTTTGAAGTTTTTCTTATGCAAACTTTATTTTATCTAGAATCCTATTTTTTTTAGTTTTATCTTTAAAAAACAATTTTCACCCAACCAATGAGTACATGATTTTTTTTTTTGAAAAATGGAGATGCGGGTTATCGAACCTCGTGCCTCTCGCATGCGAAGCGAGCGCTTTACCATTTGAGCTATATCCTCATTTCTGATTGATAAACTGTTGCAGATTTAATGAATGCAAATTCCATCTCTTATATATTCTAAAATTAATGGCCGATGCAAGTCTCGAACCTGCAACCTTTGCATTATTTCCACGACGTTCTAACCAATTGAGCTAATATGTCGATCGATTATCTATGGGTATTTAAATTATAAGTACAAGTTTTTAAGTCGATTGATATACAACCAACTACACCTTGAGCTTTATTATCAAGCATGTTAAGTTTTTTATTGTAGAGCTTACCATATTTATAGTGAACGGAGATTAAAATGCATTGTAGCGAAGTGTTCTCATTCGTAATGGTGTTATGCTATTATTTCGATTAACAGCAAGGGTCTTGACCGATGTTGAATCCAGTTCATCTAAAATCTTTGATCTCGTCATTTGGATTATTTTTGGTGTTCTTCAAGGCTTTGAACTCTATTAATAGATTACTGTTTTGTTTAACTTGTGATTTTAATATGGATTAGAGGGTGTTATTTTTAAGGTACAATTTATCCACATTTAAGACCATATCACCTAAGATTTAAAGGATCAACAAAACTTTGTTATTTTTTTGTAAAATTTTTGTGATTGTTGGTTAGGTTTATATTTTAATATGGAAACTTTTGGGGTCTATATTAAAAAAGGGGAAAAGCGTCAAACTCTTGCCTTTTCAGTTTAAGAATATTAACTTAAGCGCTACATACTCGTTATAAACTTGGAGTATATTCTCAATTTCTCAATTTCTTGTTTCACGGACGCTGCCACATTCCTTGTTTGTTGTTATTCATTGCTAAAATTCATTTTTTTTTTAGAGTTTGTACATTTTTTCAGTTGATATTATGTTCATCATATTTTTATTTTATTCTAAAGTTGTTGGAAATGACTTGTTGATTTTTGATTTTGAATATGGTTATGGTTTACAATCTAACTTTTGATTTTGTATTTGTTGGTTGATTATTTTGTTCATCATATTATTTTGTTTATCTATATTTAATATGTTATAAAAAATTTCCACCGTCATCATCACAAGAACAACCGAAAACCAACACCCCAAATCTGCCAGTGCATGCCAGAGTTAAAAGAACTCGTTCTACCCCAAAAGGTGCGTCATCATCCAAGACACCTAAAAAGATTAAGCGAGTAGATCCCAACAGTGCAGAAGAAGTAGCAAAGGAAATGTCTGTAGTAGGGGAGGACCTACCTTGTAACAATGGGTAGCCTAGGCTACCCATACTTTAAAAAAAATTTAATACTTTTTAATAAAAAAATTTAATAGTGCTGTGTCAGAATTCCTTTTTCAGTTTTGCACTTTTGTTGTTTCCCAAACCACTCCCGTGAAAATGAAATACCCATTAGTCATTCCCCTTTCTCTCTCCTAGTCTCCTTTTCTCTCTCCTTCTTTAATTCTCTCATTTTCAAATTGACACAGTCAGGCTGTCAGCGGTCCACCTTCATCGACGACGACGAACGGTGAACCTCCTCCAAGTCTCCGACCTCCAGGCGTCAAGCACCATCGAAGAACTTCAGTCCAGTCCACTGTCCAAGCGTGAGCACTGTAAGTTTTAATGGTTCTTTAAATTTTAATGGTTGTTTGTGTTTGTTCAATTGTTCTTTTAAATTTTAATGGTTATTTGTGTTTGTTCAATTGTTCTTTTAAATTTTAATGGTTGTTTGTGTTTGTTCAATTGTTCTTTTAAATTTTAATGGTTGTTTGTGTAATTGTGTGTGTTAAATTGTTTAGCCATAGAGATGGAATTGGATTTGGATGATGGATTAAATTTAGAATTTCTACTTTCTAGGCTAGTTTTTTGTTGACTTTTAATGTATTTGATTTAGGTTTGTTGAATTGTTGGTGTTTGTTGAACATTTTGGATTGATTTAGGGTTTAAGGATTTGTGGATTTGTTGAATTCTTGATTTTTGAATTAAAGTAAATGTATAAATTTTGGATCTGTGAACAGAAATTTGCAAGAGTATGAAGAGAGTAAACGAGAATAGTATGGCTAGTTTGTTTGCCAAACGTGTGAGCAAAGAAAGTGAGAATAATCCTAATTCAAATTCCCTTCCGACCCAACAAAGTAAAGTACAATCGAATATGAGAACTCGAAGAGAACAATTGTTGAATGATAACTTGGTCACTTTTTTGGAGTATGATTTATTTAGAAATGTTAGTTTTGATGCGATTGTGCAACGATATCAAAATATGAGAACTCGAAGAGAACAATTGTAGTTTTATATTTTGTTATCTTGTATTTCACTATATTAGAGTTTAATATCATTGTAATTTGTAACTTTTAATTTAGAGCAATGATATTTTTTTGGAATGCTCATTTTATAAACCACTAGTGGAAAAAACCTCATTTGCTGCGCATCAAATGCTGCGGTTTTCGAAATACGCAGCAAATAACAAAAAAAAAATTAGTTGAAGATTATTTGCTGCGGTTTTTGATTAGACCGCAGCAAATAACAAAAAAAAATTAGTTGAAGATTATTTGCTGCGGTTTTTGATTAGACCGCAGCAAATGACCTAAAAAAATTGGAAGAATTATATATGTTGCGGTTTTGAATTTGGGCCGCAGCAAATGGCCTAGTGCTAGCTCCCAGCCCATATATAATTCTTTTTTCCTAAGGCTTCATTTCCTTAAGCACATAAACCCTAACAAAAGATCTCAAAACCGGCGCCCTCTCTCTCCTTCTTACCCCTTTCTTCTTCATTTCCCTATTTCCCTAAGGCTTCTTCAATGGCGCCTCCTTCATCTCAAAACCGGCGCCTCTCTCTCCTTCTTACCCCTTTCTTCTTCATTTCCCTATTTCCCTAAGTCTTCTTCAATGGCGCCTCCTTCATTTCCCTATTTCCCTAAATCAAAAAAACCCTAAAAAAACGCAAGTCTTCTTCAATGGCCTTTCTCTAATCATCAATAGGTTCGTTTTTTTCTGGGTTAGTTCGAAGGAGCATCCTTGTCAATGGGTTCGTTTTTTTGTAAGGTTTTTTGTAAGTTTTCTGGGTTTGTTCGAAGGAGCGGTTTTGTAAATTCTTCAATGACCTTTCTCTAATCATCAATGGGTTAGTTCGAAGGAGCATCGTTTTTTTGTAAGTTTTCTGGGTTAGTTCGAAGGAGCATCAATGGCGTTTTTTGTTTTTTTGTAAGTTTTTTTTGTAAATCCTTTCTTGTAAAGGAGCATCAATGGCGTTTTTTTTAGATCTTGTAAGTTTTTTTGTAAATTCTTTTTGTAGATCTTTATTCGTAGATTCTTTTTTTGTAAGTTTTTTTGTAAGTTTTTTTTGTAGATCTTTGTAAATCATCAATGGGTTATTTTGTAAGTTTTTTTGTAAGTTTTCTTTGTAGATCTGGGTTATTTTGTAAGTTTTTTTGTAAGTTTTCTTTGTAGATCTAGGTTAATTTTAATGTTTGTTTTTTGTTCGTTTTTTGTTCGTTTTTAGTGTATAAATCATTTTGTGTTCTTCTTCAATGTAGATTTGATAATTTTTATGTTTGTTAGATCTTCAATGTATAATAAAAAATAAAAAATAAAATTTTTTTTTAAAAAATGGACTTATGTGCTGCGATTTTAGGACCGAACCGCAGCCTTTAATCTTTGGAAATTTTGTTCTTAAAATGGACTTATATGCTGCGGTTTTAGGACCGCAGCTAATAAAAAAATCTTATCTGCTGCTATAATAAGTGCTGCGACCTAAAATCGCAGCCTATACTAGTCAAAAAACCGCAGCAAGTGAGGTTTTTTCCACTAGTGAACAAAAGTGTTAGCCGTAATTTATTTCAACACATTGGTGAATCACGTATGGTGCTACCCATGCTTTTGAATCCTGGGTCCGCCTATGGTCTGTAGGATTCGGGTTGGACAAATATTGGTATGACTCTACATCCTTTCCTCAATTTCATGCAATCTTACAAAATCAAGGGTGGGAAAAACTCATGTACGATCACTCATGCAATCCCATTTATCCTAATTTGATGCGTGAATTTATTCAAAATTTCACTAATGAAAATGGTGTCTGCTCAAGCATTGTTAAAGAAATAAAAATCGAGCTTAGTAGCTTAATGATTGGTGAATGGTTTGATGTCCCTGCCGTGGGATTTGATACTTATTATGTAGGTTCAAAGGTTGTGTTTTCGGGTATTACGGAGAAAACAGCTCTAAAATTTCTTGGTCAAGAAGATAAAAAGCGATTCAGTCACATGTCACTGTCTCCACTTCACAAATTACTTTACAACATTGCTCGTCGATTCATTTTACCCCGCAATTCCAAGCGGAGTGAAGTCATTCTACGCGATGCAACTTTAATTTATTGCATGGCCAATCACATAAAAATCAATTTTCCGTCATTGATCGTGTCACACCTGTCTGAGTGTATTGAGAAGGGTCTTATGGTTGGATACGGAGGATTGTTAACAAGTATTTTTCGAAAGTTTGGTGTACTACTGGAGGGCCTTCATTTTCCCATGAGCGCAAACAATCAAATAGGCACAAAATGTCTGAAAAATTTACACTTAAATTTGAATGACAAAGGGATCTTGGAGGACCTCATTGAGATTGAGGAAGAAAGTTTGGATGAAGAAAAAGAGGAGGAAAAAAAGATTTGGAAGATGAGGAGGAAGAAGAAAAAGCAGAAGAAGAGAAGGAGAAAAAGGAACAAAGGGAAGAAGAAATTGAAGCAAATGAGGAAGGTTAGAAAAGGAAGATCAGGAGACTGTTCCCACTGCCACCACTGAGGCGGAAACTGAAAAGGAACAGGAGGATGCAGTTAGTGAGGGGGAACAAGTTGAGAAAGATAAGAGTGTAGAACTGGATGATGAACAATCAACTGCAGAGGATGAGGATCTACATATGCCTCTTAAGAATATCAAGAAACCATCCGTGCTCACTCCAAGAAAGAGTAGGAGGTTAGCATCCAAGAGTTCTACGTGCCAAAATGAGGACATTACCTCTCAAACCCCTCCATCACCGAAACTAGACTCACCCATACCATTCCATATTCCATCATCACCACCATCACCTATTCCCAATTCACCTCCACCAACTGGTTTTGATGATAACACTACTGTCCCTCCTCCTCCTACTACCCTTGCTCATGTCCTATCCAAAGTTCTTGATCTGCAGTCTCAACTCTGTGCTTTTCAAAGTGAAGTCCGTGTCTCACTCACCTCTCTTGCTGAGCAGCTGTCCCTGATGGAGTCCCGTCTTGGTGCAAAGCTCGACACGGTGGAAGTGCAAACGGAGAATGTTGATGAAGAGACTGCTGCTTGATCCCTCTTTCTTCTGTTTACTGTCTTATTAATTTTTGTTGGCCCTCATCCTTTGCAGTTGTAATATCTAAACATTTTTTTTGCTTTCTTTTGACGTACCAGCTGGGGTACACAACACTTGTTTTCTTATGCTATTAACCATCCTTTATTATCCTTCATATATTATCCTTTATTCTCTATACCTTATGGTCTATGATGTTTATTGCATGCATTTCTTGATTCATGTTTAGGCATTTGCTTACTTAGTTTGTTGCTTTACTTTCTTAATTTGTCTAATGCTTGCCTTAGAGCTGTGGATTGATATATACCCCTACTTTTTGATTGATGTCAAAAGGGGGAAGAAGGCAACAAACTTAAGTGACTCTTGTGAATGCTTACGTTTTACTTAATCTTTGGATTAGTTGTTTCTCTGTTTGTTACTAAAATACTAGGTTACTGTTTGATATGCTTAGGCTTAGTATATGATTTGATTATGGTTTGGTTTATTAATTTTATTAAATGTATATGGGATTAGTTGTTGTTTATCACTTATGTTTGACTTAGATTCTTACAACTTCATAGTATTGAAGTACTTAGGTCATTGTGTTTCTTACTTTATAATTGTGTTTCTTACTTTATAATTTTCTTAATTTATAAGTTTCTTAATTTATTAATATAATAATGTTTTGTTTTGTTTTAATTTTTATTATACTTAATTTTGAAAACTTAAGTCATGTTTAACCACATGATTTTTGACAAGTTTTTAAAATTTAATTTATTAGAGTAATATGTTTGCTTAAGAGTTTAGTAAATTATTTGTAATGATTTAATTTACTAGATATGGTTGAACTTGTGTTAATTTCTAGCATGTTCACTTTATATGTTTTACTCTATATTTTAATTAAGTTTGTTTATAAAGTTTGACATCATCAAAAAGGGGGAATTTGTTAGCCCATTTGGTTTTTATGGTGACTTAAACTTTTATAAACAAACAAATTGTGTTTTGAGATTGTTTTGATAGATTATATATCCGATCATTAAAAGATCGTCAATGGAACCTTAAGAAGTTGTGAAAGGACATTGCTACTCTGTGTCAAATACTAGAAGGTATAGAATATTTCCAAGATTGGTCAAAATCGAAGAATGTTCAAACGGAGACAATGCAGTGTTCCCAGATCAACTGGTCAGACAATTAGTCAACGGATATTAAGAAAATAATTTTTAGTTTTATTTTTCTTTTTATTTTGTTGTACGGATGAAAAAATAAGCTAGCACAAGGAATTAATTAGGTAATTAAATTAACTAACTCTTAAAATATTTAACCCTAAAATAACTCCCTAAAAATAAGAACTAATCTATTTTTAGCTAAAAGACAAAAATACTTGGAGTAACCCCCAAGTATCTTCACCCACTACTCCACGGTTCATGCCCACTAATCCCACTTAGATCATGGGTTTATGGCAAAACCTAATTTTTAAGAGTATATAAACAAAGTTTTTATAACCGGCATTTGTGTGGAGATTAAGTAGAAAATCTTGAGAAAAATATTTTGAGTGCCCATATAACAATTCGTGAGATCAAGATCAAGAAAAGGGAAATATTAAATGTTCTTAATTGCTAATTAAATTCCATAAATATTTCCTTGTGCTATTCCTTTTTTTTTCCATCCAATTTTAGAAGAATTTCTTTGTATGGTTTTTATGAGTGTGTAATTTAGACTTTGGGAAGTCTAAAGGGGAAAAGTGAGAAATTTATGTAATACAGAGAAAAGAGAAACGAGAGAAGGAACAAGAGAAGGAGAAGAGAAGATTAGGCCTAGAGAAGAGAAGGAGAAGATAAGTTTTATGTAAAAAAGAATTGTAATTACATAAAATTAATAAGAGAAGTTGAAATCCCTAGTGGGTCGTGGCTTTCTTTCTTTTAAGGCCAAGAAAGTTTACCACGTCAAATTTTTGTGTTCTTTTAGTTTCTTTATATTGCTTTGAGTATTTTTATTATTAAAAATTCCGCAAGAAAAATAGGGCAAAAATACTCCTAGGCCAACACAACAATTCACCCCCCCCCCCCCCCCCCCCCCCCCTCTTGTTGAGTTCTATATCTCTAAGTGTTTCTACACTCTATCAATAGATTATTGTTTTGTTTAACTTGTGATTTTAATATGGATTAGAGGGTGTTACTTGTATGGTACCATTTATCATCATTTAAGACCATAGCACCTAAGAGTTAAAGAATCAACAAAACTTTTTATTATATTGTTATATTTTTCAAAATTTTTGTGATTGTTGGTTAAGTTTATATTTCAATATGGAAACTTTTGGGTTTTATATAAAAAAGGGAGTAAAGCATCAATTACCTTGCCTTTTCAGTTTAAGAATATTAACTTAAGCGCTATATACTCATTAGAAACTTCGAGTATATACCTAGTCGAAAAAAGTAGATGAGATGACACCACATTCTCAATTTCTTGTTTCTCGGACAGCGCCACATTTCTTGTTTGTTCTTCATTTCTAACACTCGTTCTTTTTAGGTTTTGTACTTTTTTTCAATTGATATTTTGTTCATCATATTCTGATATTATTCTAAATTTATTGGATGTGACTTGTTGATTTTTGATTCTGAATGTGTTGGTTGTTTACAAACTAACTTCTGATTTTGAATTTGTTGCTTTATTATTCTGTTCATCATATTAGATTGTTCATATATATTTAATACGTTAAGTACATACTACTTAGTATAGATAATTGACGAAACCAATGAATATTATGAATAGTAATCCACAATCTCCTTAATATGTCTTTTAGCTTTGGGAGATCTAATTCTCATCAGGTCGGATAGATCAATATCAATTATCAAGCTTGTGGTAATAATTAGGATGAAACATATTAGATAGTCTTGTTCTTTGAGAACCAAATTTGTTTTATTTGTTTCTTAAGCATAACAAGGTAAATTTTTTTTGATACCTTATTCTTTAGGGACACATTATACATATATGATTAGGGCTGTAAAAAATTGACCCAGCCTGTAATACCGCCTGGAATCGATCTGTATTCGATCCGTTAGTTGAGCCGAGGTGAAGTGATCTGAACCGATCGAAACTCGACCAAATGGTGACCCGTAACCTGACATGTACCCAATTATTTTATGTCAATAATTGGCTAGTACCCAACATGAGAACAACCCACACTCGAGATTGACCCGACAATGGGGTTAACTGAGTTCAATTTGCACCTGACCTGTTGCAATCGAAATCATCTTTAACCCGATAGGTACTCGACATAATTCGTCCTAAAATGACCCATAATCAACACCTCGATCTTAACCCCATAATGTGATTAAGCGATATAATTTGATTTGACCGTATCAATTTTAATTCAGCTAATAAAAGTTCGATTGAATTTAATAAAGTTTAGTTTAGCTAAAATTAAACAATAAATGCAGGCCCACAATCAAGTTTATCTACTTTATCTTACGTTAAACCAAATTTATCTAGTAACGGACCACTTTATTATCCGACTATCACTCTTCATTCTCCAATCACAAATGATTTCAACATAATACGACATAAAACTCAATTGAATTGGATTTTATTCGACCTGTATCCCGAGAACGACTGAATGCACAACTCAAAAATGATATAATCGATTTGAAGTCAACCCAAACCAAAATAATTCGAATTAACGTTAACCTAAAAAAATTACCACACTCATACTCTAACCGTACTCGATTCGACCTACAACATAAGCGTTTAGATCCGAAATGCATAAACTAAACCTGATACAAGTCCAAACTGAAATATATAAGATCCGAAATTGAAATCGACCTAGTGTGGTATTAACCCAATATAGACTTATACTCGATTGGACCCATAGCTGAATCAACCTGGTTCAAAGTGCTAAATCACCTGGAAAAACCCGAACCCAAAAATATCCGAACCTGATAGACTCCGTCTCAAAACCAGACTAAGTAATCGAATTTACAACCCTATGTATAACAAAGCTTATCATATGAAAATCTTGTATATTTATTTCCTACTTTCCTTCGTTATTGAATGTAATATGATTAGGAGACTGCGGATAATTTGGCTCGATCTTATTCTAGTTATTTCTTAATTTGACCTTTGTTTACTGATGATGTTTTGAAGTTTTTCTTATGCAAACTTTATTTTATCTAGAATCCTATTGTGTTAGTTTTATCTTTAAAAAACAATTTTCACCCAACCAATGAGTACATGTTTTTTTGTGAAAAATGGAGATGCGGGGTATCGAACCCCGTGCCTCTCGCATGCGAAGCGAGCGCTCTACCATTTGAGCTGCATCCCCATTTCTGATTGATAAACTGTTGCAGATTTAATGAATGCAAATTCCATCTCTTATATATTCTAAAATTAGTGGCCGATGCAAGTCTCGAACCTGCAACCTTCGCATTATTTCCACGACGTTCTAACCAATTGAGCTAATAGGTCGATCGATTATCTATGGGTATTTAAATTATAAGTACAAGTTTTTAAGTCGATTGATATACAACCAACTACACCTTGAGCCTTATTATCAAGCATGCTAAGTTTTTTATTGTAGAGCTTACCATATTTATAGTGAACGGAGATTAACCTGCATTGTAGCGAAGTGTTCTCATTCGTAATGGTGTTATGCTATTATTTCGATTAACAGCAAGGGTCTTGACCGACGTTGAATCCAATTCATCTAAAATCTTTGATCTCGTCATTTGGATTATTTTTGGTGTTCTTCAAGGCTTTGAACTCTATTAATAGATTATGGTTTTGTTTAACTTGTGATTTTAATATGGATTAGAGGGTGTTATTTTTAAGGTACAATTTATTCACATTTAAGACCATATCACCTAAGATTTCAAGGATCAACAAAACTTTATTATTTTTTTTTGTAAAATTTTTGTGATTGTTGGTTAGGTTTATATTTTAATATGGAAACTTTTGGGGTCAATATTAAAAAAGGGGAAAAGCGTCAAACCCTTGCCTTTTCAGTTTAAGAATATTAACTTAAGCGCTACATACTCGTTATAAACTTGGAGTATATTCTCAATTTCTCAACTTCTTGTTTCACGGACGCTGCCACATTCCTTGTTTGTTGTTATTCATTGCTAAAATTCGTTTTTTTAGAGTTTGTACATTTTTTCATTTGATATTATGTTCATTATATTTTTATTTTATTCTAAATTTGTTGGAAATGACTTGTTGATTTTTGATTTTGAATATGGTTATGGTTTACAATCTAACTTTTGATTTTGTATTTGTTGGTTGATTATTTTGTTCATCATATTATTTTGTTTATCTATATTTAATATGTTATAAAAAATTTCTACTTAGTATTAATAATTGTCGAAACCATTGAGTATTACGAGTAGAATCCACAATCACCGTATTATGACTTTTAGCTTTGGAAGATCTAATTCTCATCAGGCCGGATAAATCAATATCAATTATCAAGCTTGTGGTGATAATTAAGATGAGACATATTAGGTTTTTTTTGTTTCTTTAACATCCCAAACTTGTTTTATTGGTTATTTCAGTATAACTGTAACCACCCGGCTTACCGTTGACTAGGTAAGACAGGTCGTCACGGGGTTTACTAACCCAAAGATCTCCAATTTCGATTCATAGCTCGTAAAAAGGGTCACGAGGTCTAATACATAACCACAACAACTAATCTTAAAACCAAATAGCTAAACCAAAATCTAAAATAATCATACAAAGTCACTATATAAGTCTAATGTAATCAATATACAAAGTCTATTACACACTTACTAAACCCAATACAAACACTACTACTTCCCACAAACTCAATTCATAAATCTTCCATGTATACTCTATTCATCACCGCTAACCCATCGTTCCCGACTGGTACCGACCTGTAATCAAACTAAAAGATGGAAACAACAGGGAGTCAGATTAAACTGAATGAGAAGTAACAATCCAAAACACAAAACATATTAATTCAAAACGTTGGTTTAAAAGCAACATCCTTTCCCTAGATCTATGTGCGCACAGGGAGTCTAGTTTGAGAGGTGCCCCATAGCTCTATGACTATGTCGCTCTCGGGTGAGGCTAGTCAATATTTAAATGACAATTCACCTCAAAAACAGGGAGTAGGGGACGATGTCCCTCAACTCCGTCAATGACCAGCTCGCAGCTCGATCGATTGACCATATCATAATCAACATAATCATTCATATCCAAATCATCATCAAAAATCATCACTTCAAAACAATTTGATAAAGAAACATTTTCGAAACAGTAGTCTGGCCAGACCCCTTAATGGGACTGTTACTACTCACCAATTCCGACGCTGCTGATAGCCAAGATCGATTCACCGCAGTCAACTAGAAGAGTTCATCGACGTAGTCGTATCCTGAAGCACGACAATAAATATAATCACCAAACTGCACTCGATGCTACTAAACTAACAAATAACGTATTACATCTCCTCCTATATATGTAGATTAAACCTAGATACCATTCTAACCAATTCTAATTATCAAATTGTGCATATTCTAACTCAACCTTTTATAATTGTGATCCAAACTAATTCATATTCCTTTAAAGATTGCTCGTCTTCCTAATTCTCTTTATGTTCCCAATTAAGCACATATATTTCATATAAACCCAACATCGAAAATCCTCTAAGAACCTAATAGTCCCTTCAAGAACATTAAATTATTCATTTAAGAGCTTTAAGTCATCCATAACCTTATAAATAACATTTTCCACCAATTTCCCCACTTTATTAATGTTTATAATCTTGATACTAGTTATCAAATCTATCAAATTAATCCACATTCCACAATTTACTACTAATCATCAAGAGCCAACAAACATAACCCAATATGTAATTTCACAAGTCTTCCTCACCGAATTCTATAATCTCAACATTTCCTTAAACTAATTCAAACATCCCAAAATTCATCTAATTATTTTTAATTGACACAAGGACGATAATTACTTGACCGACGATCCAATAATCCACAAGAATCATCATTTATCATTAGAGAGCATTTCCTCCAATTAATTTCATCATCTCAATATCCACTAATTCATTACTCATCACCATTTGTCCAATTTTAACTTAACAAGCATACTCGACAATTCTTTAATGATAGATCATCTTCATGATTAAAGATTCTTTAATTGGAAAAGAAAGAAATAAATCCAATAATAAGGGGAAAAGAAGAGTATGAGTATAACTAATAAGATTTATACATAAATAGAATAAGAAAGGAATTTTACCGAAACTTTCAAGAAAACTGCAACTTTCAAAACATAATAATAGTGTGTCGTTAATGGAGGAAGGAGCCATTGTCCTTCGAAATATTAGAGGAAGCTAGGGCGAAATTTCAGGTCCTTATCTGTTCACATCAAGAAGAAAAAAATGGGTATAACTATTTGATTATGTTTCGAAACATCACACAGAAAATACAAGAAGATGGTTGTTGCAATGACCTTCGAAATCAAAGAAAGAAAGAAAAAGATTAATTATACCTGTCTTGTTGCTTTGAAAATCCAAATAAAACAAGAAGGAATAGCCATTGTTGTTTGATTTCAGAAACTTCAAGCAACCATGGTAAATGGTAGTTAGGTATCTGTAGAAAGTTCAGGGAATAAATGGGGAAAGAAGCTGCGAAAGGGAGATGGGCGGTGAAGAAGCTGATCGACTTACCTTCGGTTATGGCTGCTTGTTCGAAGGTTTTTGGGAGGAAGATGATTTCAATTTGATTTCCCTAATTTCGGATATGGGAGAAGGAAAACAAAGGTGGGTGTTTGACTCCCTGGGTTTGCACGAAGAAGAGGGAACAAGAAATGGTTTAGGTGTTCAAATGAGTGAGGAAGGAGTGGGGTTTTAATTTAATTTTATTGTATATCATAATTATTTATTTATTTATTTTAAAATTCCGGAATTAATTTCTCGAATGTAAGAATAACAAGATAAGTTATTTTTTTTATAGAATTTTGATACCTTATTCTTTAAGGAGACATTATAAGTGTATGACAAAGCCTACCATAGTAAAAACATGTTTATTTATTTCCTACTTTTCTTCATTATTGAATGTAGTATGATTAATAGTCTGCGGATAATTTGGCTAGATCTTATTCTAGTTATTTGTTAGTTTGACATTTGTGTACTGATGATGTTTTCAAGTTTTTCTTATGCATATGCTATTTTATCTAGAATCCTTTTTTATTAGTTTAATATACAAAAAAAATTACAACCAACCAATGAGTACATGGTTTCATTTTTGAAAAATGGAGATGCGGGGGATCGAACCCCGTGCCTTTCGCATGCAAAGCGAGCGCTCTACCATTTGAGCTACATCCCCATTTTTAATTGATAAAATGTTGCAAATTTAATGATTGCAAATTGTATCTCTTAAATATTTTAAAGTTAATGACCCATGCAGGTCTCGAACCTACGACCTTCGCGTTACTAGCACGACGCTCTAATCAACTGAGC
Organism: Amaranthus palmeri; assembly: GCA_019776075.1. Lineage (NCBI taxonomy): Eukaryota > Viridiplantae > Streptophyta > Magnoliopsida > Caryophyllales > Amaranthaceae > Amaranthus > Amaranthus palmeri. The sequence goes on from JAAKBH010000407.1 coordinate 309,088, forward strand.
TAATATACCGATCGATTATCTATGGAAATTTAATTTATGAGTACAAGTTTTAAGTCGATTGAAATACAACCCATTACACCTTGAGCTTTATTATCAAGAATGTTAAGTTATATATTGTAGAGCTTTCCAGATTTATAGTTAACGGAGATTAACTTGCGTTCTAACGAAGTGTTCTCATCGGTAATGGTCTTATTCTATTATTTCGATTAACAGCAAGGATTATGACTGACTTTGAGTCCAATTCATATTATAAATCTTTGATCTCGTCATTTGGATTATTTTTGGTGTTCTTCAAGGCATTGAACTCTATTAATAGATTATTGTTTTGTTTAACTTGTGATTAAAATATGGATTAGAGGATGTTATTTTCAAGGTACAATTTATCCTCATATAAGATCATATCACCTACAATTTCAAGGATCAACAAAACTTTTTATTATATTGTAATTTCTTAAAAAATTTTGTGATTGTTGGTTAGGTTTATATTTCTGTAACATCCGGATTTTCTCCCGTCCTTCACGATTTTTTTTGCTTCGGTTTAATGGTAGGAAATTCGTAAAAGGGGTCTGATATTCAGGGGTGTTAAAATTTCAATATGGAAAGTTTTGGGGTTTATATTAAAAAGGGGAAAAACCATCAAACCCTTGCCTTTTCAATTTAAAAATATTAACTTGAGTGCTATATACTCATTATAAACTTGGAGTATATGCCTGGTCTAAAAAAGTTTAAAAGATGCCACCACATTCTCATTTTCTTTTTTGACGGACACAGCCACATTTCTTGTTTTTTGTTCTTCATTTCTAAAATTCGTTCTTTTGAAGGTTTGTATATGTTTTCAGTTTATTTTATGTTCATCATATTTTGAACTTATTCTAAATTTGTTGGATGTGACTTGTTGTAGATTGCTGTATTGAAATATGTTTGTTGTTTACAAACTAACTTTCGATTTTGAATTTTTAATTTGGTTGATTATTCTATCCATCTTATTATTTTTTTCATCTATATTTAATATGTTAAAAACATACTAATTAGTATTCATGATTTATGAAACCAATGAATATTACTAATAGTAATCCACAATCATTATAATATGTGTTTTAGCTTTGGGAGATCTAATTCTCATCAGGCGGGATAGATCAATATCAATTATCATGCTTGTGGTTCTAATTAGGATGAGACATATTAGGTTGTTTTGTTTCTTGGAGAACCCAAACTTGTTTTATCCGTTCTTTCTGTATAACAAAGCTTATCATAGTAAAAGAATATTTATTGATTTCCTACTTTCCTTCGTTATTGAATGTAATATGATTAGGAGACTGCAGATAATTTTGCTAGATCTTATTCCAGTTATTTGTTAGTTTGACATTTGTGTAATGATAATGTTTTCAACTTTTGTATATGCATATGTTATTTTATCTAGAATCTTTTTTATTTGTTTTATATATTAAAAAAGAATTTTAATTTTTAACCCAACCAATAAGTACATGGTTTGTTTTTTGAAACATGGAGATGCTGGGGATATAACCACGTGCCTCTCGCATGCAAAGCGAGCGCTCAACCATTTGAGCTATATCCCCATTTCTGATTAATAAAATGTTGCTAATTTAACGATTGCAAATTGAATCTCTTACACATTCTAAAGTTAATGGCCCATGCAGGTCTCGAACCTGCGACCTTCGCGTTATTAACACGACGCTCTAACTAACTGAGCAAATAGGCCGATCGATTATCTATGCGTAATTAACTTATGAGTACAAGTTCTTAAGTCGAATGAAATACAACCCACTACACCTTGAGCCTTATGATCAAGCATGTTGAGTTATTTATTATAGCGAAGTGTTATCATCGGTAATGCTCTGATTCTATAATTTCAATTAACAGCAAGGGTATTGACCGACGTTGAGTCTAATTCATCTTATAAATCTTTGATCTCGTCATTCAGATTAGTTTTGGTGTTCTTCAAGGCTTTGAATTCGATTAATAAATTATTGTTTTGTTAAACTTGTGATTTTAATATGGATTAGAGGGTGTTTTTTCCTGGTGCAATTTATCCTCAAACAAAATCATATCACCTAAGATTTCAAGGATCAACAAAACTTTTTATAATATTGTAATTTTTTCAAAATTTTTGTTATTGATGGTTAGGTTTATATTTCTGTAACACCTGAATTTCCTCCCTCCTTCACGAATTTTTCGGTGTCGTTTAACGGGTAGGAAATTCGCTCCAGGGGTAAGTGCTATTTACTCATTATAAACTTGGAATATGTTGGTTGTTTACAAGCTAACTTCTGATTTTGAATTTGTTGGTTGATTATTCTGTTCATCTTATTATTTTGTTCATCTATATTAAATATGTTAAAAACATACTACTTAGTATTGATAATTGATGAAACCAATGAATATTACAAATAGTAATCCTCAATCGCCATAATATGTCATTTAGCTTTGGGAGATCTAATTCTTACTAGGCTAGGTAGATCAATATCAATTATCATGATAAGTGTTTTGTTTTGTTTCTTTGAGAACCCAAAGTTGTTTTATCCGTTCTATCAGTATAACGAGATAAGTGTTTTTCTTCATAGAATTTTGATACCTTATTCTTGAAGGACGCATATATGTATGATAAAGCGTATCATAGTAAAAGCGTGTTTATTTATTTCCTACTTTCCTTGGTTATTGAATGTAATATGATTAGGAGATTGCGGATAATTTGGCTAGATCTTATTCCAGTTATTTCTTTTGCGTATGTTATTTTATCTAGAATCTTTTTTTATTATTATTTCCTGTCTTAGACCATTTTTTCTGTTTTCTTTTAGTTTTTCTCTCAAGTTCTTAGTAGTTTCCATTATTGTAATTTCATTTTCTTGCATCGTACTTTCGGTTTCTTGAGATTTTCGAAGCTTTCTTTGTTGAACATCATATTTTGCAATTGTATTTGGTATTTCAATTTATGTTCTCTTCAAGAATTCTAAGTTTCCATTTGTTCTTGTTTCGTTCTTTTTTGTTAATTGTTGTTTGTTGCATGTTTTTCATGATTATGAATTGTGAGTAGTTTCTTTATCTAGGGTTAGGGTGAAATCCCTAATTCAAAGCATGGATTGATATTTTATTGATTGATGGTGTGTGATTTGAGTCGATGATTGAACCTATGCTTAATGAATCTCGATTTAAACATCTTTGTTAGCCTTTTTCAATAAAATGGAAGTTTGATTTTCAAAAAAAAATAAAATAAAATGGAAGTTTGAGAATTGGTTTAACTTAGGATTGAGATATATTTGAGTTAAATTCCTTCTAGTATTAGACAATAGAACGGAAGTTTGAGGATTAATGCTAGTTGGTCTTAAATCGATATTAGTCAATAAAGCGGAAGCTTGAGACTATATAGATCACGTTCTCTCATATATATGGCTCAATTTCATACAATCATGAAAGTGATTGAATTCCATGTTAGAATTAGGTGATGCCCGACGCCCTAGTGTTTTTCATACCATCGTTATACATCCTTTTCATTATTGTCTTAGTTTTTTGCATCTTAGGATTATAATATCATCTTACATTTTTGTTAACCCTTGTCTTTGTAAGTCACATAAGCATGCAATTTAGAATTATCAAGCCTCCTCGTGTTCGACCTGCACTACGCGTACACCGTAGGCTTGCGGTTAAAGTAAAATTTGCTCATCAGGTTAACCGAGTTCGATTTGCACCTGAACTGTAACAATCGAAACATCTTTAACCCGACAGGTAGTTGACATAATCCGTCCTAAAATGACCCATTATCAACACCTCGAGCTTAACTCGAATATAATTTGATTTGACCGTATTAATTTTAAATCAACCAATAACAAGTTCGATTGAATTGAATAAAGTTTACTTTAGCTAAAATTAAACAATAAATGCAGGCTCATAATCAAATTTATCTACTTTATCTTAGCTTAAACAAAATTTGTCTAGTAACCGACAACTTAATTAACTGACTATCACTGTTCATTCTCCAATCACAAATGATTTCAACATAATTCGACATAAAAGTCAATTGAATTAGATTTTAATCGACCCGAATTCCGAGAACAACTGAATGCACAACTCAAAAATGATATAATCGATCTGAAGTTAACCCAAACCAAAATAATTCGAATTAACGTTTACCTAAAAAAATGACCACAATCATACTCTAACCGGACTCGATTCGACCTGCAACAAAAATGTTTGGATCTGAAATGCATAAACTAAACCCTATACAAGTCCAATCTAAAATAGATAAGATCCGAAATCGAAATCGACCTAGTGTGGTATTAAACCAATATATTCTTGTACTCGATTGAACCCATAACCGAATCAACCCCGTTCAAAGTGCTAAGTCACCTGTAAAAACCCGAACCTGATAGAATCCGGCTCAAAACCAGACCGAGTAACCGAATTTACAGCCCTATGTATGACAAAGCTTACCATATGAAAATCATGTATATTTATTTCCTACTTTCTTCGTCATTGAATGTAGTATGATTAGGAATCTGCGGATAATTTGGCTAGATCTTATTCTAATTATTTCTTAGTTTGACCGTTATGGACTGATGATGTTTTGAAAATTTTCTTATGCAAACTTTATTTTATCTAGAATCCTTTTTTGTTAGTTTTATCTTTAAAAAAACAATTTTCACCCAACCAATGAGTATATGGTTTTTTTTTTGAAAAATGGAGATGCGGGGTATCGAACCCCGTGCCTCTCGCATGCGAAGCGAGCGCTCTACCATTTGAGCTACATCCCCAATTCTGATTGATAAATTGTTGCAGATTTAATGAATGCAAATTCCATCTCTTATATATATTCTAAAATTAATGGCCGATGCAGGTCTCGAACCTGCGACCATCACATTATTACCACGTGCTCAAACTAATTTAGCTAAAAGGTCGATCGATTATCTATGAGTATTTAATTTATAACTACAAGTTTTTAAGTCGATTTATATACAACCCACTACACCTTGACCCTTATTATCAAGCATATTAAGTTTTTTATTGTACAGCTTACCATATTTATAGCTAACAGAGATTAACTTGTGTTAACGAAGTGTTCTCATTGGTAATGGTCTTATGCTATTATTTCGATTAACAGCAAGGGTCTTAACCAACGTTGAGCCTAATTCATCTGATAAATTTTTGATCTCGTCATTTGGATAATTTTTGGTGTTGTTCTAGGCTTTGAACTCTATTAATAGATTATTGTTTTGTTTAACTTGTGATTTTAATATGGATTAGAGGGTGTTACTTGTATGGTACCATTTATCATCATTTAAGACCATAGCACCTAAGTTGTAAAGAATCAACAAAACTTTTTATTATATTGTTACATATTTCAAATGTTTTGTGATTGTTGGTTAAGTTTATATTTCAATATGGAAACTTTTGGGTTTTATATAAAAGAGAGAGTAAAGCATCAAACCCCTTGCCTTTACAGTTTAAGAATATTAACTTAAGCGCTATGTACTCATTATAAACTTCGAGTATATACTTAGTCGAAAAAAGTAGAAGACATGACACCACATTCGCAATTTCTTGTTTCGCGGACGGCGCCACATTTCTTGTTTGTTCTTCATTTCTAACACTCGTTCTTTTTAGGTTTTGTACTTTTTTTCAATTGATATTTTGTTCATCATATTCTGATATTATTCTAAATTTATTGGATGTGACTTGTTGATTTTTGATTCTGAATGTGTTGGTTGTTTACAAACTAACTTCTGATTTTGAATTTGTTGGTTTATTATTCTGTTCATCATATTAGATTGTTCATATATATATTTAATATGTTAAGTACGTATTACTACTTAGTATAGATAATTGACGAAACCAATGAATATTATGAATAGTAATCCACAATCTCCTTAATATGTCTTTTAGCTTTGGGAGATCTAATTCTCATCAGGTCGGATAGATCAATATCAATTATCAAGCTTGTGGTAATAATTAGGATGAAACATATTAGATAGTCTTGTTCTTTGAGAACCAAATTTGTTTTATTTGTTTCTTAAGTATAACAAGGTAAATTTTTTTTGATACCTTATTCTTTAGGGACACATTATACATATATGATTAGGGCTGTAAAAAATAGACCCAGCCTGTAATACCGCCTGGAATCGATCTGTATTCGATCCGTTAGTTGAGCCGAGGTGAAGTGATCTGAACCGATCGAAACTCGACCAAATGGTGACCCGTAACCTGACATGTACCCAATTATTTTATGTCAATAATTGGCTGGTACCCAACATGAGAACAACCCACACTCGAGATTGACCCGACAATGGGGTTAACTGAGTTCAATTTGCACCTGACCTGTTGCAATCGAAATCATCTTTAACCCGATAGGTACTCGACATAATTCGTCCTAAAATGACCCATAATCAACACCTCGATCTTAACCCCATAATGTGATTAAGCGATATAATTTGGAGAGTGCGCATAATTTGGCTCGATCTTATTATAGTTATTTCTTAATTTGACCTTTGTGTACTAATGATGTTTTCAAGTTTTTCTTATGCTTATGTTATTTTATGTAGAATTCGTTTTATATATATAAAAATAGAATTTTCACCCAGCCAATGAGTATATTTTTTTTTTTGAAAAATGGAGATTTAGGGGATCAAACGCCGTGCCTCTCGCATGCGAAGCGAGCGCTCTACCATTTGAGCTACATCCCCATTTCTGATTGATAAACTGTTGCAGAATTTAATGAATGCAAATTCCATCTCTTATATATTCTAAAATTAATGGCCGATGCAAGTCTCAAACCTGCAACCTTCGCATTATTTCCACGACGTTCTAACCAATTGAGCTAATAGGTCGATCGATTATCTATGGGTATTTAAATTATAAGTACAAGTTTTTAAGTCGATTGATATACAACCAACTACACCTTGAGCCTTATTATCAAGCATGTTAAGTTTTTTATTGTAGAGCTTACCATATTTATAGTTAACGGAGATTAACATGCATTGTAGCGAAGTGTTCTCATTCGTAATGGTGTTATGCTATTATTTCGATTAACAGCAAGGGTCTTGACCGACGTTGAATCCAGTTCATCTAAAATCTTTGATCTCGTTATTTGGATTATTTTTGGTGTTCTTCAAGGCTTTGAACTCTATTAATAGATTATTGTTTTGTTTAACTTGTGCTTTTAATAAGGAATAGAGGGTGTTATTTTTAAGGTACAATTTATCCAAATTTAAGACCATATCACCTATGATTTCAAGGATCAACAAAACTTTGTTATTTTTTTTTTAAATTTTTGTGATTGTTGGTTAGGTTTATATTTTAATATGGAAACTTTTGGGGTCTATATTAAAAAAGGGGAAAAGCGCCAAACCCTTGCCTTTTCAGTTTAAAAATATTAACTTAAGCTCTACACACTCCTAAAAAAGATGGAGTTTTTAGACGCATGATTTTCGACAGTTGGATAACCGTCGAAGAAAAAAACCGAAGCTTTTCGAAACTTAATTTTCGACATTTAATTACGTCGGAACAATTCATTACAAGCGTCAAAAAAACTGAAAAAAGAAAACAAAAAAAAAAAACCGCCTCACGCATTCAAGTTTTCGAAAATTTCAAAACCCGCCTCTTTCCCTACCCAAAAGCAAAACCCACTCTATCTCCCTCTCACGCACACAATAAACCCTAGTCCATAACAACAACTTCCCTCTGGCCGCCCAGTATAGCATATCTACCCCATACCGGCGGTCCAGCAATAAACCTCCACTAAAACCGGTCCTCCAAGCGCCATTAGCAGTGAACCTCCATTAAAACCGGTCCTCCAAGCGCGCCTTTAACAGGTTCGTTTTTGATTTTTTTTTCTTATTTTTTTTTGTAAATTCATGTACCAGCCCTTTAAATGTGTAAAATTATCTTTGAGCTTTTTTTCTTTATTTTTTTCCTGGTATATGTCTTGTTAATTTCTATAAATTTTGGTGTAGCGGTCCCTCCATTAAATCCGGCGGTGTTGCGAAGCAGTAGGTACGAATTTTCCTTTTTTTCGCGTTTTTTCTTGTAAATTTTTCAAGATAGTTGGAAGACATGTGGTGAATTGTTTAGGGTTTGTGGTGTAACTTTTTCCTTCAGTGCAGAGTGTTTGTGGTCTTTATAATATAGTTTATTATGAACATTGTAAATTATTTTTAATCTTTTCACAAAGCTATGTATTATTTAATATGCCCAAGTTATTGCATCTATTTAAAACATATTATGAGTTTCTAGAGTTCATGCTTCCATTTTACAAGCTATCACATTTCAAGTCTCTAAAGTTTAGAGGTACTTATGATGGATGATACTCTGATTCCTTGATCTGCTAGCCTGGTCTAGTGTTTTGGGATGTTTGTTAGGTGGTTAGGGTTAGCTGCTTTAGATCGTGGCTTGATGTTGTTTACTGGTTGATGTTGTTTACTGCTGCAGTTGAAGTGTGGGTCTATTAGTCAGTTGCTGTTGTGTTTATGGTCTAGCTGTGTTGTTGGTTTATGCTCTTGTTGTTTATATGTTATGTTGTTGCTGTTTTATTCTATGAAGCTTTGTGTTGCTGCTTTCTGCTAGTGGTTCCTGCTCTTTGATGTTGGAGGGATTGATATTGGTCCTACCATCTTTTTGGATTGTCTATAATATGAGCATAATGTTATTTGAAGTTTCATTTCTTCTAAGTTTCACAGTGACGTAGCTTTGTAGTTGTTCTGGAAATCTGAATGTTGCTTCAGAAAATTTCTATTGTTGATGTCATAATGGGCCAAAATAACATGAAACGTTTGTTAATGAAATGTTGTAGATTAAGGTCTTGTGTTTGGAGTAATTGACTTGGGAGAATAGAGGAATGTGGATTTGAATCTTAAAATTGACAAAGGTGTTTTATTAGTCTATAGTCTATACAACATCAAGTCTCTTTTCTGAGCTTCTTTGTTTCTTAGTTTAGAGTACTGATATATTCATATTGACCTAGCATTCAAGTGTTTAATGAATCAATGTAAATTTGTTGTTTTCTTTTAATTATTGTTTAATTACCTAATGGATTTTGATATTAATATGATCAAAGAAAGCGATGGAGACATTACCCAAAGTATAAATGTTATAAAATGATAAAAGTTGAGAAGAGAAGCTAAGTTGAAGGATGGTTTCTATTTTGAACCAGAGGGTAAGTTGAAATTTCTTCTTTCTACCTATTTACTCCATTTATCAGTTAATTGAAGTATAATTAAAACCCAAAATAATAATTTAAAAGTCATCTTAGTTTATCTATTACTTCATCCGTTATGAAATACTTGCTATATTACGATTATTTACACCAACTTGTTTCTCCATTTGGCAAGGTAATACTTTAAAAGTCATCTTAGTTTATCTATTACTTTATCCGTTATGAAATACTTGCTATATTACAATTATTTACACCATTTATCGTTCAAACTTACTTTATATATTGCGACTAATGTATACGAAAAAATTTAATCAAGTAGGATTTTACTTGAATAGTCTAATCACATTTTTTCATGATATCAACTTTTTAAATTTGTAGTTATGTCGTTTCAAGATCAAATTGAGAAGATGTTTTATTCTCTCACTCTTTTTTCTCTCTTTTTTATTCCCTTTAAATTGAAAATACATTATTTTTTATACATGTGTGGGTAAATATAGAATAGAAATCTACCTATAAGAAAGTAAAATACCAATAAAGTATGCAACTATTAGCTCTACATTTTAAGAGCCACATTTGGCTATTTACTTCTATTGTTTCTTCCTTTCTCTTTTTTTTTTTCTCAAATAAATCAAATTTCCAGTATTAGAATTTAAGCTATTATTCATGTTTTTATTAACCTTATGTTGTAATGTATTATGGTTTCAAGCTCTTAGTTTTCCTTACATGGAAAATAGTCATGCCTCTGCTAAGAATCAACATGATGTAAGTAACCAATTTTAGAACTTAAGTATATATTGGGAAGAACGTAGTAATATTTCACCTCATATATGAAGAATCTAGACCTGTACCTACCCTAGCCACTATCCAAGTGGAAATTGAAAGGATAAAGATACATAGATCATTATTGTGAAAATTAAGACTTGACTGAAATGATAAAGTTTTCTCGTTCTAACTTGAAGATTGAGAAAGTTTAGACTCAACTAATTTTGATGGAGTTTGTTTGTTTGGTCATGAATTTGGGAGAATTAGGCTGTACGGTTTGTCAATCATAGTGAGAGATAAAGGCAATCTCATATTTGATAATGACTTATATAGAGTTTCGTGGTTCTGACTGTTGTTTTTGGGATTTTTGTTTCTAATATGCTGAGCCATTGAGCTGATGTCCTTGCATTTCAACAGCTGTTGAGGTGTCAGTTTCATAGAAAGGTTTGTTTTTGTGTGTTGCATGTTGCTACATTGCCTCCTGATCTTGATATCTTTGTGTGTTATGTTAATGCTTTTGATGGTTCTTTGGAAAGTGCTTCTAGTCTTGCTATTGCTGGCCTACTTGTTGTTTTGGGAGCTACCTATATCCGATGCTTTCTGCTTTACTTTGTGCTTTTCCATATCAGTCCTACTGATGGCTAGTGCACCTTAATACCTTGCTTACTGTCATCTGATTTCCTCAATAGCAGGGGCTGAATTATTGTGGGTTGTTGTTGCTATGTGTGATCTCTATAGCTGTTGGTGGGCTGAGACATTGATGATGCTTGTGATGATGATGTTACTGCCTTCTTTTGAGGGTGCTAGTACTGCTGTTTATTTGTTACTATTCTGATGCTGGGAGCTGTGTGTTGATTTATTGATGGCTCGTTTATTATTGCTAATGTGCTGCTCATTCTCATGCTAGGAGCAATTCCAATAGCTTATGTAGCAGCTAAATTTTGCTATCTAACATCGACGAATATATATGTGTATGTAAATATTGATCAAATTAGGCATTTGTGTTGGTTGGACTTTTGTGTGTACGTATATGAATATCAAATGCTAATACTTTGTGGATATGATTGATTTCGTATAATATTTGTTGGTAATTATGTATATTTCATGAATTTTATATAGTATGGAAAAGGCTAATATATATTTTCCGATGCTTAAAAGCGTCGAAAAAACCAATGTTTTTCCGTCGAAAAGCTCCGTGTTTTTTTGTAGTGTATAATAACTACTTGGATGCTGATGCTGCTTGGAATTGCGTCTCTGAATTCAAGGATCCTACTTGTGTTGTGGTAAAGCATACAAATCCATGTGGAGTAGCTTCACGTGATGACATCATTGAAGCTTACAGGCAAAGTTGTTAAAATCGTGATTCTACTTAAAATCGTTTAGAGAGGTAGAATCGAATCGGTACAATCGAATCGTAAAATCGTACGATTCTACAAATAAACTTAAAAATATTAAAAATATCTAGTTTCTTATCATTGTTATCCATTTCAAAAGTTTAAATTTATGAATTATCGTTTCTTTGACTTTATTTTTAAGAATATAACAAAAACTTTTCAATAATTAGTTTAAATCTTCATGTCGATTAAGAAATTTGTTTTTTAAAAAAATTCATGATGGAAAATACAGAACTTATGTGAATATGTGAATGAGATTAGTAAAATATGATACATAAGAAAAATTTAAATAATTCATACTATATTAGTAGAATCGGATCGTTAAATCGTAAAATCGTAGAATCGTGATTCTACCTCTAAAAAATTTATTCCAACGTAAGATTCTACAATTTTAAGATTCAAACTGTGATTCAAATCGCTCGCTTGTTTTTGGATCGTAAAATCGTAGAATCGTAGATTAGAATCGCGATTTTAACAACCATGCTTACAGGCTAGCTGTCAAAGTAGATCCAGTTAGTGCCTTTTGTGGCATTGTAGCCTTCAATGTTGAAGTTGATGAGGTAATCACTATATATATGTTTCCGGTGATTGTGTACATCTTACTTAAGCACTGTCCGGTGATTGTGTACATCTTACTTAAACACTGGTGGATATAAGTTTCAAAATTTTTGTGATTATGTGAATTGTGCCCCATCTAGAGCTTTAAAGATTGGTTTTTTAGGTTAAGTAGTTCAAAAGATTCCCCGAGTGAGAAAATCATCTCCACCTAGAAATAATAGGCCACATCTTTATTTTAACTTAAGACGCTCCCAAAGAAAAGCGGTTCACTTCCTGAACTTGGTAAACTTTGAACTCTTCCATATCTTTTTAAGGACACCCTTATTGTTGAATATTTAGTGTATAATAAATCCTGTATATTATAATCATCAAGTACTACTAAGGTAGTGGGACCAATCGTATCAATTTACTAAGTCCGTATACATCGTTAAAGCTGCTAGAAGTAGTGGGACAAAACGTATAAATATACGAGGTCCAAAAGGCATTTAAGTTATATCTTAAACAAAGGAAACAAAGGAAAAAGGGGGATCTTGGCAGTGGCCAAAAGCCGACTCGGCGATCCCCCTTGTGTAGCCACAGCCGAGTCGGCTTTTGGCTACTGGAAATGTTGGTTTTGGTCAGTGACCAAAAGCCGAGTCGGCGGTCCTCTCTTTGGACCAATCGCCGACTCGGCGGTCAGTATTCCAAGGTGACCGTTGCTTTTCTTCCCGTTTTATTAGTCTATAGTCTATACAACATCAAGTCACTTTTCTGAGCTTCTTTGTTTCTTAGTTTAGAGTACTGATATATTCATATTGACCTAGCATTCAAGTGTTTAATGAATCAATGTAAATTTGTTGTTTTCTTTTAATTATTGTTTAATTACCTAATGGATTTTGATATTAATATGATCAAAGAAAGCGATGGAGACATTACCCAAAGTATAAATGTTATAAAATGATAAAAGTTGAGAAGAGAAGCTAAGTTGAAGGATGGTTTCTATTTTGAACCAGAGGCTAAGTTGAAATTTCTTCTTTCTACCTATTTACTCCATTTATCAGTTAATTGAAGTATAATTAAAACCCAAAATATTAATTTAAAAGTCATCTTAGTTTATCTATTACTTCATCCGTTATGAAATACTTGCTATATTACGATTATTTACACCAACTTGTTTCTCCATTTGGCAAGGTAATACTTTAAAAGTCATCTTAGTTTATCTATTACTTTATCCGTTATGAAATACTTGCTATATTACAATTATTTACACCATTTATCGTTCAAACTTACTTTATATATTGCGACTAATGTATACGAAAAAATTTAATCAAGTAGGATTTTACTTGAATAGTCTAATCACATTTTTTCATGATATCAACTTTTTAAATTTGTAGTTATGTCGTTTCAAGATCAAATTGAGAAGATGTTTTATTCTCTCACTCTTTTTTCTCTCTTTTTTATTCCCTTTAAATTGAAAATACATTATTTTTTATACATGTGTGGGTAAATATAGAATAGAAATCTACCTATAAGAAAGTAAAATACCAATAAAGTATGCAACTATTAGCTCTACATTTTAAGAGCCACATTTGGCTATTTACTTCTATTGTTTCTTCCTTTCTCTTTTTTTTTTTCTCAACTGAATCAAATTTCCAGTATTAGAATTTAAGCTATTATTCATGTTTTTATTAACCTTATGTTGTAATGTATTATGGTTTCAAGCTCTTAGTTCTCCTTACATGGAAAATAGTCATGCCTCTGCTAAGAATCAACATGATGTAAGTAACCAATTTTAGAACTTAAGTATATATTGGGAAGAACGTAGTAATATTTCACCTCATATATGAAGAATCTAGACCTGTACCTACCCTAGCCACTATCCAAGTGGAAATTGAAAGGATAAAGATACATAGATCATTATTGTGAAAATTAAGACTTGACTGAAATGATAAAGTTTTCTCGTTCTAACTTGAAGATTGAGAAAGTTTAGACTCAACTAATTTTGATGGAGTTTGTTTGTTTGGTCATGAATTTGGGAGAATTAGGCTGTACGGTTTGTCAATCATAGTGAGAGATAAAGGCAATCTCATATTTGATAATGACTTATATAGAGTTTCGTGGTTCTGACTGTTGTTTTTGGGATTTTTGTTTCTAATATGCTGAGCCATTGAGCTGATGTCCTTGCATTTCAACAGCTGTTGAGGTGTCAGTTTCATAGAAAGGTTTGTTTTTGTGTGTTGCATGTTGCTGCATTGCCTCCTGATCTTGATATCTTTGTGTGTTATGTTAATGCTTTTGATAGTTCTTTGGAAAGTGCTTCTAGTCTTGCTATTGCTGGCCTACTTGTTGTTTTGGGAGCTACCTATATCCGGTGCTTTCTGCTTTACTTTGTGCTTTTCCATATCAGTCCTACTGATGGCTAGTGCACCTTAATACCTTGCTTACTGTCATCTGATTTCCTCAATAGCAGGGGCTGAATTATTGTGGGTTGTTGTTGCTATGTGTGATCTCTATAGCTGTTGGTGGGCTGAGACATTGATGATGCTTGTGATGATGATGTTGCTGCCTTCTTTTGAGGGTGCTAGTACTGCTGTTTATTTGTTACTATTCTGATGCTGGGAGCTGTGTGTTGATTTATTGATGGCTCGTTTATTATTGCTAATGTGCTGCTCATTCTCATGCTAGGAGCCATTCCAATAGCTTATGTAGCAGCTAAATTTTGCTATATCTAACATCGACGAATATATATGTGTATGTAAATATTGATCAAATTAGGCATTTGTGTTGGTTGGACTTTTGTGTGTACGTATATGAATATCAAATGCTAATACTTTGTGGATATGATTGATTTCGTATAATATTTGTTGGTAATTATGTATATTTCATGAATTTTATATAGTATGGAAAAGGCTAATATATATTTTCCGATGCTTAAAAGCGTCGAAAAAACCAATGTTTTTCCGTCGAAAAGCTCCGTGTTTTTTTGTAGTGTATAATAACTACTTGGATGCTGATGCTGCTTGGAATTGCGTCTCTGAATTCAAGGATCCTACTTGTGTTGTGGTAAAGCATACAAATCCATGTGGAGTAGCTTCACGTGATGACATCATTGAAGCTTACGGGCAAAGTTGTTAAAATCGTGATTCTACTTAAAATCGTTTAGAGAGGTAGAATCGAATCGATAGATTCGAATCGTAAAATCGTACGATTCTACAAATAAACTTAAAAATATTAAAAATATCTAGTTTCTTATCATTGTTATCCATTTCAAAAGTTTAAATTATGAATTATCGTTTCTTTGACTTTATTTTTAAGAATATAACAAAAACTTTTCAATAATTAGTTTAAATCTTCATATCGATTAAGAAATTTGTTTTTTAAAAAAATTCATGATGGAAAATACAGAACTTATGTGAATATGTGAATGAGATTAGTAAAATATGGTACATAAGAAAAATTTAAATAATTCATACTATATTAGTAGAATCGGATCGTTAAATCGTAAAATCGTAGAATCGTGATTCTACCTCTAAAAAATTTATTCCAACGTAAGATTCTACAATTTTAAGATTCAAACTGTGATTCAAATCGCTCGCTTTGTTTTGGATCGTAAAATCGTAGAATCGTAGATTAGAATCGCGATTTTAACAACCATGCTTACAGGCTAGCTGTCAAAGTAGATCCAGTTAGTGCCTTTTGTGGCATTGTAGCCTTCAATGTTGAAGTTGATGAGGTAATCACTATATATATGTTTCCGGTGATTGTGTACATCTTACTTAAGCACTGTCCGGTGATTGTGTACATCTTACTTAAACACTGGTGGATATAAGTTTCAAAATTTCTGTGATTATGTGAATTGTGCCCCATCTAGAGCTTTAAAGATTGGTTTTTTAGGTTAAGTAGTTCAAAAGATTCCCCGAGTGAGAAAATCATCTCCACCTAGAAATAATAGGCCACATCTTTATTTTAACTTAAGACGCTCCCAAAGAAAAGCGGTTCACTTCCTGAACTTGGTAAACTTTGAACTCTTCCATATCTTTTTAAGGACACCCTTATTGTTGAATATTTAGTGTATAATAAATCCTGTATATTATAATCATCAAGTACTACTAAGGTAGTGGGACCAATCGTATCAATTTACTAAGTCCGTATACATCGTTAAAGCTGCTAGAAGTAGTGGGACAAAACGTATAAATATACGAGGTCCAAAAGGCATTTAAGTTATATCTTAAACAAAGGAAACAAAGGAAAAAGGGGGATCTTGGCAGTGGCCAAAAGCCGACTCGGCGATCCCCCTTGTGTAGCCACAGCCGAGTCGGCTTTTGGCTACTGGAAATGTTGGTTTTGGTCAGTGACCAAAAGCCGAGTCGGCGGTCCTCTCTTTGGACCAATCGCCGACTCGGCGGTCAGTATTCCAAGGTGACCGTTGCTTTTCTTCCCGTTTTATTAGTCTATAGTCTATACAACATCAAGTCACTTTTCTGAGCTTCTTTGTTTCTTAGTTTAGAGTACTGATATATTCATATTGACCTAGCATTCAAGTGTTTAATGAATCAATGTAAATTTGTTGTTTTCTTTTAATTATTGTTTAATTACCTAATGGATTTTGATATTAATATGATCAAAGAAAGCGATGGAGACATTACCCAAAGTATAAATGTTATAAAATGATAAAAGTTGAGAAGAGAAGCTAAGTTGAAGGATGGTTTCTATTTTGAACCAGAGGCTAAGTTGAAATTTCTTCTTTCTACCTATTTACTCCATTTATCAGTTAATTGAAGTATAATTAAAACCCAAAATATTAATTTAAAAGTCATCTTAGTTTATCTATTACTTCATCCGTTATGAAATACTTGCTATATTACGATTATTTACACCAACTTGTTTCTCCATTTGGCAAGGTAATACTTTAAAAGTCATCTTAGTTTATCTATTACTTTATCCGTTATGAAATACTTGCTATATTACAATTATTTACACCATTTATCGTTCAAACTTACTTTATATATTGCGACTAATGTATACGAAAAAATTTAATCAAGTAGGATTTTACTTGAATAGTCTAATCACATTTTTTCATGATATCAACTTTTTAAATTTGTAGTTATGTCGTTTCAAGATCAAATTGAGAAGATGTTTTATTCTCTCACTCTTTTTTCTCTCTTTTTTATTCCCTTTAAATTGAAAATACATTATTTTTTATACATGTGTGGGTAAATATAGAATAGAAATCTACCTATAAGAAAGTAAAATACCAATAAAGTATGCAACTATTAGCTCTACATTTTAAGAGCCACATTTGGCTATTTACTTCTATTGTTTCTTCCTTTCTCTTTTTTTTTTTCTCAACTGAATCAAATTTCCAGTATTAGAATTTAAGCTATTATTCATGTTTTTATTAACCTTATGTTGTAATGTATTATGGTTTCAAGCTCTTAGTTCTCCTTACATGGAAAATAGTCATGCCTCTGCTAAGAATCAACATGATGTAAGTAACCAATTTTAGAACTTAAGTATATATTGGGAAGAACGTAGTAATATTTCACCTCATATATGAAGAATCTAGACCTGTACCTACCCTAGCCACTATCCAAGTGGAAATTGAAAGGATAAAGATACATAGATCATTATTGTGAAAATTAAGACTTGACTGAAATGATAAAGTTTTCTCGTTCTAACTTGAAGATTGAGAAAGTTTAGACTCAACTAATTTTGATGGAGTTTGTTTGTTTGGTCATGAATTTGGGAGAATTAGGCTGTACGGTTTGTCAATCATAGTGAGAGATAAAGGCAATCTCATATTTGATAATGACTTATATAGAGTTTCGTGGTTCTGACTGTTGTTTTTGGGATTTTTGTTTCTAATATGCTGAGCCATTGAGCTGATGTCCTTGCATTTCAACAGCTGTTGAGGTGTCAGTTTCATAGAAAGGTTTGTTTTTGTGTGTTGCATGTTGCTGCATTGCCTCCTGATCTTGATATCTTTGTGTGTTATGTTAATGCTTTTGATGGTTCTTTGGAAAGTGCTTCTAGTCTTGCTATTGCTGGCCTACTTGTTGTTTTGGGAGCTACCTATATCCGGTGCTTTCTGCTTTACTTTGTGCTTTTCCATATCAGTCCTACTGATGGCTAGTGCACCTTAATACCTTGCTTACTGTCATCTGATTTCCTCAATAGCAGGGGCTGAATTATTGTGGGTTGTTGTTGCTATGTGTGATCTCTATAGCTGTTGGTGGGCTGAGACATTGATGATGCTTGTGATGATGATGTTGCTGCCTTCTTTTGAGGGTGCTAGTACTGCTGTTTATTTGTTACTATTCTGATGCTGGGAGCTGTGTGTTGATTTATTGATGGCTCGTTTATTATTGCTAATGTGCTGCTCATTCTCATGCTAGGAGCCATTCCAATAGCTTATGTAGCAGCTAAATTTTGCTATATCTAACATCGACGAATATATATGTGTATGTAAATATTGATCAAATTAGGCATTTGTGTTGGTTGGACTTTTGTGTGTACGTATATGAATATCAAATGCTAATACTTTGTGGATATGATTGATTTCGTATAATATTTGTTGGTAATTATGTATATTTCATGAATTTTATATAGTATGGAAAAGGCTAATATATATTTTCCGATGCTTAAAAGCGTCGAAAAAACCAATGTTTTTCCGTCGAAAAGCTCCGTGTTTTTTTGTAGTGTATAATAACTACTTGGATGCTGATGCTGCTTGGAATTGCGTCTCTGAATTCAAGGATCCTACTTGTGTTGTGGTAAAGCATACAAATCCATGTGGAGTAGCTTCACGTGATGACATCATTGAAGCTTACAGGCAAAGTTGTTAAAATCGTGATTCTACTTAAAATCGTTTAGAGAGGTAGAATCGAATCGATAGATTCGAATCGTAAAATCGTACGATTCTACAAATAAACTTAAAAATATTAAAAATATCTAGTTTCTTATCATTGTTATCCATTTCAAAAGTTTAAATTATGAATTATCGTTTCTTTGACTTTATTTTTAAGAATATAACAAAAACTTTTCAATAATTAGTTTAAATCTTCATATCGATTAAGAAATTTGTTTTTTAAAAAAATTCATGATGGAAAATACAGAACTTATGTGAATATGTGAATGAGATTAGTAAAATATGGTACATAAGAAAAATTTAAATAATTCATACTATATTAGTAGAATCGGATCGTTAAATCGTAAAATCGTAGAATCGTGATTCTACCTCTAAAAAATTTATTCCAACGTAAGATTCTACAATTTTAAGATTCAAACTGTGATTCAAATCGCTCGCTTTGTTTTGGATCGTAAAATCGTAGAATCGTAGATTAGAATCGCGATTTTAACAACCATGCTTACAGGCTAGCTGTCAAAGTAGATCCAGTTAGTGCCTTTTGTGGCATTGTAGCCTTCAATGTTGAAGTTGATGAGGTAATCACTATATATATGTTTCCGGTGATTGTGTACATCTTACTTAAGCACTGTCCGGTGATTGTGTACATCTTACTTAAACACTGGTGGATATAAGTTTCAAAATTTCTGTGATTATGTGAATTGTGCCCCATCTAGAGCTTTAAAGATTGGTTTTTTAGGTTAAGTAGTTCAAAAGATTCCCCGAGTGAGAAAATCATCTCCACCTAGAAATAATAGGCCACATCTTTATTTTAACTTAAGACGCTCCCAAAGAAAAGCGGTTCACTTCCTGAACTTGGTAAACTTTGAACTCTTCCATATCTTTTTAAGGACACCCTTATTGTTGAATATTTAGTGTATAATAAATCCTGTATATTATAATCATCAAGTACTACTAAGGTAGTGGGACCAATCGTATCAATTTACTAAGTCCGTATACATCGTTAAAGCTGCTAGAAGTAGTGGGACAAAACGTATAAATATACGAGGTCCAAAAGGCATTTAAGTTATATCTTAAACAAAGGAGACAAAGGAAAAAGGGGGATCTTGGCAGTGGCCAAAAGCCGACTCGGCGATCCCCCTTGTGTAGCCACAGCCGAGTCGGCTTTTGGCTACTGGAAATGTTGGTTTTGGTCAGTGACCAAAAGCCGAGTCGGCGGTCCTCTCTTTGGACCAATCGCCGACTCGGCGGTCAGTATTCCAAGGTGACCGTTGCTTTTCTTCCCGTTTTATTAGTCTATAGTCTATACAACATCAAGTCACTTTTCTGAGCTTCTTTGTTTCTTAGTTTAGAGTACTGATATATTCATATTGACCTAGCATTCAAGTGTTTAATGAATCAATGTAAATTTGTTGTTTTCTTTTAATTATTGTTTAATTACCTAATGGATTTTGATATTAATATGATCAAAGAAAGCGATGGAGACATTACCCAAAGTATAAATGTTATAAAATGATAAAAGTTGAGAAGAGAAGCTAAGTTGAAGGATGGTTTCTATTTTGAACCAGAGGCTAAGTTGAAATTTCTTCTTTCTACCTATTTACTCCATTTATCAGTTAATTGAAGTATAATTAAAACCCAAAATATTAATTTAAAAGTCATCTTAGTTTATCTATTACTTCATCCGTTATGAAATACTTGCTATATTACGATTATTTACACCAACTTGTTTCTCCATTTGGCAAGGTAATACTTTAAAAGTCATCTTAGTTTATCTATTACTTTATCCGTTATGAAATACTTGCTATATTACAATTATTTACACCATTTATCGTTCAAACTTACTTTATATATTGCGACTAATGTATACGAAAAAATTTAATCAAGTAGGATTTTACTTGAATAGTCTAATCACATTTTTTCATGATATCAACTTTTTAAATTTGTAGTTATGTCGTTTCAAGATCAAATTGAGAAGATGTTTTATTCTCTCACTCTTTTTTCTCTCTTTTTTATTCCCTTTAAATTGAAAATACATTATTTTTTATACATGTGTGGGTAAATATAGAATAGAAATCTACCTATAAGAAAGTAAAATACCAATAAAGTATGCAACTATTAGCTCTACATTTTAAGAGCCACATTTGGCTATTTACTTCTATTGTTTCTTCCTTTCTCTTTTTTTTTTTCTCAACTGAATCAAATTTCCAGTATTAGAATTTAAGCTATTATTCATGTTTTTATTAACCTTATGTTGTAATGTATTATGGTTTCAAGCTCTTAGTTCTCCTTACATGGAAAATAGTCATGCCTCTGCTAAGAATCAACATGATGTAAGTAACCAATTTTAGAACTTAAGTATATATTGGGAAGAACGTAGTAATATTTCACCTCATATATGAAGAATCTAGACCTGTACCTACCCTAGCCACTATCCAAGTGGAAATTGAAAGGATAAAGATACATAGATCATTATTGTGAAAATTAAGACTTGACTGAAATGATAAAGTTTTCTCGTTCTAACTTGAAGATTGAGAAAGTTTAGACTCAACTAATTTTGATGGAGTTTGTTTGTTTGGTCATGAATTTGGGAGAATTAGGCTGTACGGTTTGTCAATCATAGTGAGAGATAAAGGCAATCTCATATTTGATAATGACTTATATAGAGTTTCGTGGTTCTGACTGTTGTTTTTGGGATTTTTGTTTCTAATATGCTGAGCCATTGAGCTGATGTCCTTGCATTTCAACAGCTGTTGAGGTGTCAGTTTCATAGAAAGGTTTGTTTTTGTGTGTTGCATGTTGCTGCATTGCCTCCTGATCTTGATATCTTTGTGTGTTATGTTAATGCTTTTGATGGTTCTTTGGAAAGTGCTTCTAGTCTTGCTATTGCTGGCCTACTTGTTGTTTTGGGAGCTACCTATATCCGGTGCTTTCTGCTTTACTTTGTGCTTTTCCATATCAGTCCTACTGATGGCTAGTGCACCTTAATACCTTGCTTACTGTCATCTGATTTCCTCAATAGCAGGGGCTGAATTATTGTGGGTTGTTGTTGCTATGTGTGATCTCTATAGCTGTTGGTGGGCTGAGACATTGATGATGCTTGTGATGATGATGTTGCTGCCTTCTTTTGAGGGTGCTAGTACTGCTGTTTATTTGTTACTATTCTGATGCTGGGAGCTGTGTGTTGATTTATTGATGGCTCGTTTATTATTGCTAATGTGCTGCTCATTCTCATGCTAGGAGCCATTCCAATAGCTTATGTAGCAGCTAAATTTTGCTATATCTAACATCGACGAATATATATGTGTATGTAAATATTGATCAAATTAGGCATTTGTGTTGGTTGGACTTTTGTGTGTACGTATATGAATATCAAATGCTAATACTTTGTGGATATGATTGATTTCGTATAATATTTGTTGGTAATTATGTATATTTCATGAATTTTATATAGTATGGAAAAGGCTAATATATATTTTCCGATGCTTAAAAGCGTCGAAAAAACCAATGTTTTTCCGTCGAAAAGCTCCGTGTTTTTTTGTAGTGTATAATAACTACTTGGATGCTGATGCTGCTTGGAATTGCGTCTCTGAATTCAAGGATCCTACTTGTGTTGTGGTAAAGCATACAAATCCATGTGGAGTAGCTTCACGTGATGACATCATTGAAGCTTACAGGCAAAGTTGTTAAAATCGTGATTCTACTTAAAATCGTTTAGAGAGGTAGAATCGAATCGATAGATTCGATTCGTAAAATCGTACGATTCTACAAATAAACTTAAAAATATTAAAAATATCTAGTTTCTTATCATTGTTATCCATTTCAAAAGTTTAAATTATGAATTATCGTTTCTTTGACTTTATTTTTAAGAATATAACAAAAACTTTTCAATAATTAGTTTAAATCTTCATATCGATTAAGAAATTTGTTTTTTAAAAAAATTCATGATGGAAAATACAGAACTTATGTGAATATGTGAATGAGATTAGTAAAATATGGTACATAAGAAAAATTTAAATAATTCATACTATATTAGTAGAATCGGATCGTTAAATCGTAAAATCGTAGAATCGTGATTCTACCTCTAAAAAATTTATTCCAACGTAAGATTCTACAATTTTAAGATTCAAACTGTGATTCAAATCGCTCGCTTTGTTTTGGATCGTAAAATCGTAGAATCGTAGATTAGAATCGCGATTTTAACAACCATGCTTACAGGCTAGCTGTCAAAGTAGATCCAGTTAGTGCCTTTTGTGGCATTGTAGCCTTCAATGTTGAAGTTGATGAGGTAATCACTATATATATGTTTCCGGTGATTGTGTACATCTTACTTAAGCACTGTCCGGTGATTGTGTACATCTTACTTAAACACTGGTGGATATAAGTTTCAAAATTTCTGTGATTATGTGAATTGTGCCCCATCTAGAGCTTTAAAGATTGGTTTTTTAGGTTAAGTAGTTCAAAAGATTCCCCGAGTGAGAAAATCATCTCCACCTAGAAATAATAGGCCACATCTTTATTTTAACTTAAGACGCTCCCAAAGAAAAGCGGTTCACTTCCTGAACTTGGTAAACTTTGAACTCTTCCATATCTTTTTAAGGACACCCTTATTGTTGAATATTTAGTGTATAATAAATCCTGTATATTATAATCATCAAGTACTACTAAGGTAGTGGGACCAATCGTATCAATTTACTAAGTCCGTATACATCGTTAAAGCTGCTAGAAGTAGTGGGACAAAACGTATAAATATACGAGGTTCAAAAGGCATTTAAGTTATATCTTAAACAAAGGAAACAAAGGAAAAAGGGGGATCCCCCTTGTGTAGCCACAGCCGAGTCGGCTTTTGGCTACTGGAAATGTTGGTTTTGGTCAGTGACCAAAAGCCGAGTCGGCGGTCCTCTCTTTGGACCAATCGCCGACTCGGCGGTCAGTATTCCAAGGTGACCGTTGCTTTTCTTCCCGTTTTCTTTGTGTTTAATGCCTTGGATTCGTCTTAATGCTCATAATCTCTGTTATAATTGGGGAGTATTAAGGTTAGTTATGCTATAGAATAATGGCATTGAAGGCTATGATCATCAATATGATCATTAAGTTGGTGATTATGAGCATAGGCTCCTCTATACTCTTTGAGTATAAATAGGAGGCTTGGGTGCTTGAGTTTCTGGGACCAAAAATCTGAATTTCTATTCTCTCATTCTCTCATTTGTTCTTTGCTTGATCAAGAGAGTAATTAACTCTTGTTTTCAAGTTTTACATTGCTCATAGTTTTCTCAAACACAAAGCTATTACGTAATACATCCTAAGTACTAAGGTTGTATTGTTGTTGATTGTATCTCATTGTGAATTTCCAAATATCAAACCCAAGTACCTTTGTTGGGGAAATATCACAAAAGGATAGTGAGCACACGCCTTCAACTCGTATCAAGTTTCCGGGTAACGGTTGTCGTTACACAAATATCTTCATAGTTTATTGCTTTGATCATCTTGTAATTTCAATATTGTCATCACACAAAGGGGTTGTTACAAATTCCCGAGTTGTAATTTGTAATACATTATTTAGTTCCCTAATACTTATGTAGTTTTTTTTTTCAAACAAGTTTGTACACTACTTTCCCTGACTATTTTCATGCTGTGTTAAAGTTGAATGGAGCTGCTTCTGTATTACTACTAAACTCATTTGAGTTACGTTTGTCTTGACTTCCCTGAAACTCTCAAAGCTGTATTTCTTGCTGTCCTGTACTTGTTCTTAATATCATTTGGATTTTTATGTTAATTTATGCATTTTGTTAACTGGGTTTTTGTCCAGAGTTTAAGGATTGCTATGAGAAAGGCCGGAGATGAAGTCAAAGGAGCATCTTTGGCAAGTGATGCTTTCTTTCCATTTGGTAATTACCTCTTCATATGCCTTTTTTCCTGTTTAAAACATTCCTACTAAGTTCGTGTTCAATTTTAACTGCTACTACCTTGGTTCTTATTACGTATAAGTGTTGATGATACATTACGGGCGTACTACTAGTATTCGGAAGTACAAGATCAATAATTTTCGGTCTGTAGTGATTTGAGTTTATGCCTTTTACCTAATGGGAATGTCAATTCATATTTTTTTGAGACTAATTAAATAAAATCCCACTTAACTATGTTTTAACTTGCAAAATATATACAAAACAAAAGTGATTGATGAATACTGTCAAATTCAAAATAGGACGTTAGCGAGGATAGAAGGGAGTAAGAGTTTATGCCTTATTGCCTTTGACGAAGTTTGAATATCGGTTGTTCTAAAGCTTAGGAGCTTATGGATGAAATTGATATTAACTTTCCAAATAAGTTTGCATCTGGAGATTTCAGTTTTTTTTAGAAATGTTCTAAAGCTTTCAGTTAGTTTGGAATTTTATCTTCTTGGAATCAATAATTTATTAGATGTACTCCTATTATTAGCGTTTCAATGATTGTGTTTACAATCATTTGTTTATTGTTTATTGTTGCAGGATTCATAGGCGCAGATCATGGGATAACGTCTGTTGTATTTGATCCTTCATTTGGAGATGACACGGCACAACATCGAATATTATCATCTTTATGGTATTTAATTGAAAGTCTCGACACTAAATAGTGGATGATGCAACATAATGACAACATATTTGGAGGCCTTTAACTTTTGACAAATGTTTATGTTTTGCTCTATTTAACTTCAACAAATGTATATGAATATATATTATGCCTTTTGCTACATCGACGAATGTATATGCGTGTATGAATATCGAATTCTAATACTTTTGTGGAGATGATTGATTTGGTATGATATTTGTTGGTAATTATGTATGTGTGATTAATTTTATATAGTAAAGAAAAGACTAAAGCATATTGGGGTAATGATAGATAATTATCGCTTTATTTTCATTTAGACGTATAAAAGCATCTAAAATGCTAAGCATTTTCGACGCTTAAAAGCGTCTAAAATACTTAGCATTTTCGACGCATAAAAGCGTCTAAAATATTAAGCATTTTCGACACATAAAAACGTCTAAAATAATGAGCTTTTTCGACGCTTTAAAGCGTCTAAAATCCCGAAAAATGTAGTATAGATTTAAGGTGCAAAATATTTTTGGGCGCGTTAAAGCGTCAAAAATGTTAAATATTAGTTTATTTTTAGGGCGCCAAATCTTATTTTCTACGAAAATAAGCGTCGAAAAAAAGCGTCGAGAATTTGTTACGCCATTTTTTTCGACGCTTCGGCAAGCGTCGAAAAAATATTGTTCGACGCTTAAAACCGTCGAAAAAACCTAAGTTTTTCCGTCGAAAATCTCCGTGTTTTTTTGTAGTGACATACTCGTTATAAACTTGGAGTATATTCTCAATTTCTCAATTTCTTGTTTCAAGGACGCTGCCACATTTCTTGTTTGTTGTTATTCATTGCTAAAATTCGTTTTTTTAGAGTTTGTACATTTGTTCAGTTGATATTATGTTCATCATATTTTGATTTTATTCTAAATTTGTTGGATATGACTTGTTGATTTTTGATTTTGAATATGTTGATGGTTTACAATCTAACTTTTGATTTTGAATTTGTTGGTTGATTATTTTGTTCATCATATTATTTTGTTTATCTATATTTAATATGTTAAAAAAATTTCTACTTAGTATTAATAATTGTCGAAACCATTGAGTATTACGAGTAGAATCCACAATCACCGTATTATGACTTTTAGCTTTGGAAGATCTAATTCTCGTCAGGCCGGATAAATCAATATCAATTATCAAGCTTGTGGTGATAATTAAGATGAGACATATTAGGTTTTTTGTTTCTTTAACATCCAAAACTTGTTTTATTGGTTATTTCAATATAACAAGATAAGTTATTTTTTTATAGAATTTTGATACCTTATTCTTTAAGGAGACATTATAAGTGTATGACAAAGTCTACCACAGTAAAAAACTGTTTATTTATTTCCTACTTTCCTTCATTATTGAATGTAATATGATTAATAGTCTGCGGATAATTTGGCTAGATCTTATTCCAGTTATTTGTTAGTTTGACCATTGTGTACTGATGATGTTTTCAAGTTTTTCTTATGCATATGCTATTTTATCTAGAATCCTTTTTTATTAGTTTAATATATAAAAAAATACAACCAACCAATGAGTACATGGTTTCATTTTTGAAAAATGGAGATGCGGGGGATCGAACCCCGTGCCTCTCGCATGCAAAGCGAGCGCTCTACCATTTGAGCTACATCCCCATTTTTGATTGATAAAATGTTGCAAATTTAATGATTGCAAATTGAATCTCTTAAATATTTTAAAATTAATGACCCATGCAGGTCTCGAACCTACGACCTTCGCGTTACTAGCACGACGCTCTAATCAACTGAGCTAATATACCGATCGATTATCTATTGAAATTTAATTTATGAGTACAAGTTTTAAGTCAATTGAAATACAACCCATTACACCTTGAGCTTTATTATCAAGCATGTTAAGTTATATATTGTAGAGCTTTCCAAATTTATAGTAAACGGAGATTAACTTGCGTTCTAGCGAAGTGTTCTCATCGGTAATGGTCTTATTCTATTATTTCGATTAACAGCAAGGGTTATGACTGACTTTGAGTCCAATTCATATTATAAATCTTTGATCTCGTCATTTGCATTATTTTTGGTGTTCTTCAAGGCATTGAGTTCTATTAATACATTATTGTTTTGTTTAACTTGTGATTAAAATATAGATTAAAGGATGTTATTTTCAAGGTACAATTTATCCTCATATAAGATCATATCACCTCCAATTTCAAGGATCAACAAAACTTTTTATTATATTGTAATTTTTTTAAAATTTTTGTGATTGTTGGTTAGGCTTATATTTCTGTAACATCCGGATTTTCTCCCGTCCTTCACGATTTTTATTTCTTTGTTTTAATGGTAGGAAATTCGTAAAAGGGGTCTGATATTCAGGGGTGTTAAAATTTCAATATGGAAAGTTTTGGGGTTTATATTAAAAAGGGGGAAAACCATCAAACCCTTGCCTTTTCAATTTAAAAATATTAACTTGAGTGCTATATACTCATTATAAATTTGGAGTATATGCCTGGTCTAAAAAAGCTGAAAAAATGCCACCACATTCTCATTTTCTTTTTTGACGGACACAACCACTTTTCTTGTTTTTTGTTCTTCATTTCTAAAATTCGTTCTTTTGAAGGTTTGTATATTTTTTCAATTTATTTTATGTTCATCATATTTTGAACTTATTCCTAAATTTGTTGGATGTGACTTGTTGTAGATTTTTGTATTGATATATGTTTGTTGTTTACAAACTAACTTTCGATTTTAAATTTTTTGGTTGATTATTCTATCCATCTTATTATTTTTTTTTTTTGATCTATATTTAATATGTTAAAAACATACTAATTAGTATTCATGATTTACGAAACCAATGAATATTACTAATAATAATCCACAATCATCGTAATATGTGTTTTAGCTTTGGGAGATCTAATTCTCATCAGGCCGGATAGATCAATATCAATTATCATGCTTGTGGTTCTAATTAGTATGAGACATATTAGGTTGTTTTGTTTCTTTGAGAACCCAAACTTGTTTTATCCGTTCTTTCTGTATAACAAAGCTTATCATGGTAAAAGAATATTTATTGATTTCCTACTTTCCTTCGTTATTGATTGTATTATGATTAGGAGACTGCAGATAATTTTGCTAGATCTTATTCCAGTTATTTATTAGTTTGACATTTGAGTAATGATAATGTTTTCAAGTTTTTTTATGCATATGTTATTTTATTCAGAATCTTTTTTATTAGTTTTATATATTAAAAAAGAATTTTAACCCAATCAATAAGTACATGGTTTGTTTTTTGAAACATGGAGATGCGGGGGATCAAACCCCGTGCCTCTCGCATGCAAAGCGAGCGCTCAACCATTTGAGGTACATCCCCATTTCTGATTGATAAAATGTTGCTAATTTAACGATTGCAAATTGAATCTCTTACATATTCTAAAGTTAATGGCCCATGCAGGTCTCGAACCAGCGACCTTCGATTATTAGCACGACGCTCTAACTAACTGAGCAAATAGGCCGATCGATTATCTATGGGTAATTAACTTAAGAGTACAAGTTCTTAAGTCGAATGAAATACAACCGACTACACCTTGAGCCTTATGATCAAGCATGTTGAGTTATTTATTGTAACATAGTGTTCTCATTGGTAATGCTCTGATTCTATAATTTCAATTTACAGCAAGGGTATTGACCGACGTTGAGTCCAATTCAGCTTATAAATCTTTGATCTCGTCATTCAGATTAGTTTTTGTGTTCTTCAAGGCTTTGAATTCGAATAATAAATTGTTGCTTTGTTAAACTTGTGATTTTAATATGGATCAGAGGGTGTTTTTTTCCTGGTGCAATATATCCTCCGACAAAATCATATCACCTAAGATTTCAAGGATCAACAAAACTTTTTATAATATTGTAATTTTTTCAAAATTTTTGTTATTGTTGGTTTGGTTTATATTTCTGTAACACTCGAATTTCCTCCCTACTTCACGAATTTTTCAGTTTCGTTTAACGGGTAGGAAATTCGCTCCAGGGGTAGGAAATTCAGGGGTATTACAATTTCAATACGAAAACGTTTGGAGTTTATATTAAAAAGGGGAAAAACCATCAAACCCTTGCCTTTTCAGTTTAAGAATATTAACTTAAGTGCTATTTACTCATTATAACTTGGAATATGTTGGTTGTTTACAAACTAACTTCTGATTTTGAATTTGTTGGTTGATTATTCTGTTCATCTTATTATTTTGTTCATCTATATTAAATATGTTAAAAACATAATACTTAGTATTGATAATTGACGAAACCAATGAATATTACAAAATAGTAATCCACAATCGCCATAATATATCTTTTAGCTTTGGGAGATCTAATTCTTATTAGGCTAGATAGATCAATATCAATTATCATGATAAGTGTTTTGTTTTGTTTCTTTGAGAACCCAAAGTTGTTTTATCCGTTCTTTCAGTATAACGAGATAAGTGTTTTTCTTCATAGAATTTTGATACCTTATTCTTTAAGGACGCATTATATGTATGATGAAGCGTATCATAGTAAAAGCGTGTTTATTTATTTCCTACTTTCCTTGGTTATTGAATGTAATATGATTAGGAGACTGCGGATAATTTGGCTAGATCTTATTCCAGTTATTTCTTTTGCATATGTTATTTTATCAAGAATCTTTTTTTATTAGTTTTATATATAAAAAAATAAATTTCACTCAACCAATGAGTACATGGTTTTTTCTTTTTTTCAAAATGGAGATGTGGGGGATCGAAGCTCGTGCCTCTCACATGCAAAGCGAGCACTCTACTATTTGAGCTACATCCCCAATTTTGATTCATAAAATGTTGCAAATTTAATGATTGTTAATTGCATCTCTTAAATATTCTAAAATTAAAGGTCCATGTAGGTCTCGAACTTGCGACCTTCGCATTATTAACGCGATCCTCTAACCAACTGAGCTAATAGACCGATTGATTATCTAATCAACTGAGATAATAAGCTGATCAATTTTCTATGGGTATTTAATTTGGTGTTCTTTAAGGCTTTGAACTGTATTAATAGATTATTGTTTCGTTTAAATTGTAATTTTAATATGGAGTAGAGGGTGTTATTTTTATGATACAATTTATCCTCATTTAAGACCCTGTCCTCTAAGATTTCAAGAATCAACAATTTTATTATATTGTTATTTTTTTCAAAATTTTGGTGATTGTTGGTTAAGTTTATAATTCAATATGGAAACTTTTGGGGTTTATATTAAAATGGGGGAAAAGCATCAAACCCTTGCCTTTTCAGTTTAAGAATATTAACTTAAGCGCTATATACTCATTATTAACTTCGAGTATATACGCAGTCCAAAAAACCTGAAGAGATGCCACCACAATCTCAATTTCTTTTTGTTGATTTTTTATTCTGAATGTGTTAATAGTTTACAAACTAACTTTTGATTTTGAATTTGTTGGTTGATTATTTTGTTCATTATCATATTAGTTTGTTCATCGATATTTTATATGTAAAATGCATACTACTTATCAAGCTTGTGGTAATAATTAGGATGAGACTTATTAGGTTGTTTTGTTTCTATGAGAACCAAAACTTGTTTTATTTGTTCTTTCAGTATAACAAGATAAGTATTTTTTTAATAGAATTTTGATACATTCGTTATTGAAAGTAATATGATTAGGAGTCTGCGGATAATTTGGCTAGATCTTTTATCACTTATTTCTTAGTTTGACCTTTGTGTACTAATGATATTTTCAAGTTTTTCTTATGCATATGTTATTTTATCTAAATACCTATTTTATTAGTCTTATATATTAAATAAAGAATATTCACCAAACAATTGAGTACATTGTTTTTTTTTTTTTGAAAATGGAGATGTGGGGGATCAAACCATGTCCCTCTCGTATACAAAGCGAACGCTCTACCATTTGAGCTACGTCCCCATTTCTGATTGATAAACTGTTGCAAATTTAATGATAGCAAATTGCATCTCTTAAATATTCTAAATTTAATGGCCCATGCAGGTCTAGAAACTGCGACCTTCGCGCTATTAACATGACACTCTAACCAACTGAGCTAATAGGCCGATTGATTATCTATATGTATTTTATTTAGGGAAAATTACCTAGAATAATCCAAACAATTCATGAATTTTCCTAAAATAATCCCACATGTTGATTAACCATGAATAATCTCAACTTTGAGGGGCATTTTCCTAGAGTAAACTTGGGTAACCCGATGACCTGCTATGGTAAGTAATGCACCAAAAAAAATTAAACATTAATTAAAAATTAGAAAATATTTTTTAAAATTTACATCAAAATTCTAAATAATAAAAAATTAATAAATTTTTTATTAATATTTTTTTAACATTTTTCCGATATCTTATTTTAATTTATCTTTTTAAAAAAATTAAACTTGCCATAATCAGTCATCTGGTCACCGTGTTTACTGGTTAATCAATTTATCTTTTTTTAAAAAAATTAAACTTTCACTAAAAAAATTAAAATTTATCTTTTTATTATTTTTGAAAGATGAGATTATTCATGGTTAATCAATAGTTGGAATTAATGTTGGAAAATCATGAATAGTTTAGATTATTCTAGGTAATTTTTCCTTTTATTTATTAGTACAAGTTCTTAAGTCGATTGCAATACATCCTACTACACCTTGAGCCTTATTATCAAGCATGTTAAGTTATTTTATGTAAAGCTTACCATAATTATTGTTAGCAAAAATTAACTTGCGTTGAAGCGAAGTGTTCTCATGCTAATGGTCTTATGCTACTATATCGACTAACAGCAAGGGTCTTCACTGACGTTGAGTCAATTTCATCTTGTAAATCTTTGATATCGTCATTTGGATTATTTTTGGCGGTTTTCAAGTCTTTGAACTTTATTAATAGAGTATTGTTTTGTTTAACTTGTGATTCTAATATGGATTGGAAGGTGTTATTTTCAAGGTACAATTTATTCTCATTTAAGACCATTTCACCTAAAATTTCAAGAATTAACCAAACTTTTTATTATATTGTAATTTTTTTCAAAATTTTTATGATTGTTGGTTAAGTTTATATTCAATATGGAAAATTTCAGGGTTTATATTAAAAAGGGGGAAAAGCATCAAACCCTTGTCTTTTCAATTTAAGAATATTCACTTAAGCTTTATATACTCATTATAAACTTGGAGTATATACCCGGTCGAAAAAGCTGAAGAGTTGCAACCATATTCTCTATTTCGTGTTTGTCGGACGCCGCCACGTTTTTGTTTGCTGTCTTTCATATCTAAAATTTGTTCTTTTTAGGGTTTGTATATTTTTTTTTCAGTCGATATTATGTTTATCATATTATAATTTTAATTTAAATTTGTTGGATGTGACTTGTAGTTGATTTCTAATTCTGAATTTGTTGGTTCTTTACAAACTAACTTTTGATTTTGAATTTGTTGGATTATTATTCTGTTCATTATATTATTTTGTTCATCTATATTTAATATGTTAAATACATACTAATTAGTATAGATAATTGACGAAACCAATGAATATTAAAGAATAGTAATCCACAAGCACCGTAATATGTCTTTTAGCTGTGGGAGATCTAATTTTCATCGGTCCGGAAAGATCAATATTAATTTTCAAGCTTGCAAGAATAATTAGGATGAGACATATTATGTTTTCTTGTTTCTTTGAGAACCCAAACTTGTTTTATTTGTTATTTCAGTATAACAATGTACGTATTTTTTTTTTTATAGATTTTTTATACCTTATTGTTTAAGGACACATTATACGCATATGATAAAGTTTACCATAGTAAAATCATGTTTATTTATTTCTTACTTTGCTTCGTTATTGAATGTAATATGATTAGGAGACTGCAGATAATTTGCCTCGATCTTATTCCAGTTATTTCTTAGTTTGACCTTTGTGCACTGATGATGTTTTCATGTTTTTCTTATGCATATGTTATTTTATTAAGAATCCATTTTTATTAGTTTTATATATAAATAAAAAATAGAATGTTCACGCATCCAATAAGTGCATGGTTTTTTTTTCAAAAATGGAGATGCGGGGGATCGAACCCCGTGCCTCTCGCATGCAAAGCGAGCGCTCTACCATTTGAGCTACATCCCCATTTCTAATTGATAAACTGTTGCAAATTTAATGATTGCAAATCGCATCTTTTAAATATTCTAAAACTAATGGCCCATATAGGTTTCGAACCTGCGACCACTACAAGAAAAATCGACCTTTGCGTTATTAGCACGACGCTCTAACCAACTGAGCGAATAAGCCGATCGATTATATATGGGTATTTTCCTACAATAATCTCACCTATTGATTAACCATGAATAATCCTAACTTTGAGGGGTATTTTACTAGGGTAAACTTAGGTAACATAATGACTTGCTATGGTAACTAATGCACCATAAAAAATTCAATATTAATTTTAAAATTTGAAAATATTTTTGAAAATTTACATAAAAATTCTAAATAATTAAAAAATCATAAGTGTTTATGAATATATTTTTTCGATATCTTATTTTAATTTATCTTTTTAAAAAAAATTAAACTTGATATAATCAGTCATCCGGTCTCCGTGTTTACTCAAGGAAAATGCCACTTAAAGTTGGTATTATTCATGGTTAATCAATAGTTGGGATTATTCACGGAAAATCACGAATTGTTTGGTTTATTCTAGGTACATTTTCCTTTTATTTATAAGTACAAGTTCTTAAGTCGATTGAATTACAACCCACTACACCTTAAACCTTATTATCAAGCATGTTAAGTTATTTTATGTAGAGCTTACAATAATTATAGTTAACAAAGATTAACTTGCGTAGTAGCGAAGTGTTCTCATTGGTAATGGTCTTATGCTACTATATCGATTAACAGCAAGGGTCTTGACTAACGTTGAGTTAATTAATTTCATCTTATAAAACTTTGATATCGTCATTTGGATTATTTTTTGTGTTCTTCAAGGCTTCGAACTCTATTAATAGATTATTGTTTTGTTTAACTTGTGATTTTAATATGGATTTGAGGGTGTTATTTTTAAGGTACAATTTATTCTCATTTAAGACATTTCACCTAAAATATCAAGAATCAACAAAACTTTTTATTATATTGTATTTTTTAAAAAGATTTTATGATTGTTGTTTAAGTTTATATTTCAATATGGAAAATTTCAGGGTTCATATAAAAACGGGGGAAAAGCATCAAACCCTTGACTTTTCAATTGAAGAATATTCACTTAATCGTTATATACTCATTATAAACTCGGAGTATATACCCGATCGAAAAAGCTGAAGACAACCACATCCTCAATTTCTTATTTTTCGAATGCCTTCACATTTCTTGTTTGTTGTCCTTCATTTCTAAAATTCGTTCTTTTTAGGGTTGTACTTTTTTTCAATGAATATTATGTTCATCATATTCTGATTTAATTTTAAATTTGTTGGACGTGACTTGTAGTTGATTTCTAATTCTAAATATGTTGGTTGTTTACAAACTGACTTTCGTTTTAAAATTTGTTGTTTTATTATTTTGTTCATCATATTATTTTGTTCATCTATATTTAATATGTTAAATACATACTAATTAGCATAGATAATTGACGAAACCAATGAATATTACGAATAGTAATCCACAAGCACCGTAAAATGTCTTTTAGCTTTGGGAGATCTAATTCTCATTAGGCCGAATAGATCAATATTAATTTTCAAGCTTGCGGTACGGTAATAATTAGGATGAGACATATTAAGTTGTCTTGTTTCTCTGTGAACCAATACTTCTTTTATTTGTTCTTTTAATATAACAAGGTAAGTATTTTTTTTATAGATTTTTGATATCTTATTCTTTAATTTAAGGACACATTATACGTGTATGACAAAGCTTACTATAGTAAAACCATGTTTATTTATTTCCTACTTTGCTTCGTTATTGAATGTAATATGATAAGGAGAATGCGGATGATTTGGCTCGATCTTATTCCAGTTATTTCTTACTTTGTCCTTTCTGTCTTGATGATGTTTTCAAGTTTTTCTTATGCATATGTTATTTTATTTAGAATTCGTTTTTATTAGTTTTATATATTTATATAAAAAAAAGAATTTTGACCCAGCCAATGAGTACATGGTTTTTTTTAAAATAAAATGGAGATGCGGGGGATCGAACCCCGTGCCTCTCGCATGCAAAGCGAGCGCTCTACCATTTGAGCTACATCCCCATTTCTGATTGATAAACTGTTGCAAATTTAATGATTGTGAATCGCATCTCTTAAATATTCTAAATTTAATGGCCCATGTAGGTCTCGAACCTGTGACCTTCGCATTATTAGAACGACGCTGTAAGCAACTGAGATAATAGGTCAAACGATTATCTATGAGTAATTTATTTAGAAAAAATCACCTAGAATAATCCAAACTATTCATGATTTAGCAATAATCCCACATTTAGATTAACAATGAATAATCCTGACTTTGAGGGATATTTTCCTAGGGTAAACTTGGGTAAGCCGTTGATCAGCTATGGTAGCTAATGCACAAAACAAAAATTAAACATTAATTGAAATTAAAAAATTACCTAGAATAATCCAAACTATTCATGATTTAACAATAATCTCATCCTTATAGTTAACAAAGATTAACTTGCGTTGTAGCGAAGTGTCTCATTGGTAATGGTCTTATTCTACTATATCGATTAACAACAAGGGTCTTGACTGACGTTGAATAAATTTTTATGATTGTTGATTAAGTTTAAAGTCAATATGGAAAATTTCGGGGTTTATATTAAAAAGGGGGAAAAGCATCAAACCCTTGCCTTTTGAATTTAAGAATATTCACTTAAGTGTTATATACTCATTATAAACTTGGAGTATATACTCGGTCGAAAAAGCTGAAGAGATGCAACCACATTCTCAATTTCTTGTTTCTCTGACGCCGCCACGTTTTTATTTTGTTGTCCTACATTTCTAAAATTCATTCTTTTTAGGGTTTGTACTTTTATTTCAGTTGATATTATGTTCATCATATTCTGATTTAATTTTAAATTTGTTGGATGTGACAAGTAGTGGATTTTTAATTTTGAATATATTGGTTGTTTACAAACTAACTTTTGATTTTGAATTTGTTGGTTTATTATTATGTTCATCATATTATTTTGTTCATCTATATTTAATATGTTAAATACATAATAATTAGTATGGATAATTGATGAAACCAATGAATATTACGAATAGTAATCTTAATTTAATGTTTCCATTTTCTTATTCAATCTATAGATTAGAGTATTAATTGATTGTCAAATCTTTGATTGAAGTAGATTGATCAACTATTTAATTCATTTAATTTAAATACTCCAATTGAAAAATTACATATGGCAAGTGCTCTAGAAATTTTGACACTTGACTTTTTACAGCTTTCTTAAAAGATGTTATGTTGATATGATATCAAAAAATGTATTTCCACCCAGCAAATGAGTACACAGTTTATTTTTTGAAACTTTGGATGAGGGGGATCAAACCCTGTGCCTCTTGCATGCAAAGCGAGCGCTCTACCATTTGAGCTACATCCCCATTTCTGATTGATAAACTGTTGCAAATTTAATGATTTAAAATGGCATCCCTTAAATATTCTAAAATTAATGGCCCATGCAGGTGTTGAACCTGCGACCTTCGCGTTATTAGCACGACGCTCTAACCAACTGAGCTAATAGGCCGATCGATTATCTATGGGTATTTTATTCAGGAAAAATTACCTAGAATAATCCAAATTATTCATCATTTTCCTACAATAATCCCACCTATTGATTAACCATGAATAATTCTAACTTTTAGGGCTATTTTCATAGGGTAAACTTGGGTAACCCGATGACCTGCTATAGTAGGTAATGCACAAAAAAATAAAATCAATATTAATTTAAAATTTGAAAATATTTTTGAAAATTTACATAAAATCATTCATTTTTTGATAACTTTTAGGGCTATTTTCATAGGATAAACTTTTTATGATTATTTTTTTAACATTTTTTTTGATATCTTATTTTCATTTATCTTTTTTTAAAAAATTAAACTTTATAAAATCAGTCATTCGGTCACAGTATTTACTCTAGGAAAATGCCCCTTAAAGTTGGTATCATTCATGGTTACTCAATAGTTGGGATTGTTGTAGGAAAATCATGAATAGAATTTGGATTATTCTAGGTATTTTTTCCTTTTATTTATTTTTTTTTGAAAATTTGGAAAAAATACTAGAGGGAACGAAAACCACCCTGAAACTTGGGGTCCCAATTCCGCCGGCATAAAAAACCCTGTGAGGGGAAAAAGCCATTGGACAAGGGAACCAAGACACCGGCCACTCAAAACAGCATTGGATTGGGCTATGCGTACACCAAAAACCAAAGAAAAAACCTATCACCTTACACACC
Source organism: Amaranthus palmeri (assembly GCA_019776075.1). Classification (NCBI taxonomy): domain Eukaryota; kingdom Viridiplantae; phylum Streptophyta; class Magnoliopsida; order Caryophyllales; family Amaranthaceae; genus Amaranthus; species Amaranthus palmeri. The sequence continues at coordinate 346,799 of JAAKBH010000407.1, forward strand.
AAATGCTATAGGTTGCACCCCATAAAACCAATGGGGGCTAGAACAAAATAGACCACCATCACCAATATTGACTACAAACTACAAAGAGATAACACTGCCTCTATATTGCCTTGTTAAGATCATGCGCATGCCAAGAGTGAAGGCGGGCAATCACCAAGTAGCTCTTTAGCCCATAACCCAACACTAGTGGAAAAAAGATTATTGGCTGCGGTTTTTGAGCCACCAAAGGCTGCGATTTTGGACCCCAACACTTGTGGTAGCGGCTGATAGCTTGAAAGAAAGAATGCGGTTAAAAAACGCAGTAAATATTACATTTAAAGGCTGTGGTTTTGGGGCAAACCGCAGCCAATAAAGCAATTTTTTTGTTTTTTTTTTTGTTAGGAATCAAACAGTTCCAGAAAATAGATGAACATTCAAGACCAATTCCAGAAACATTGAAGAACACAAGATATTTTGAACAACAACATAACTCCATTGAAAATGAATAATAATACATAATCTGAAAAACAAAAATACATTAAAGAAATTAAAAATATATATAAAAACGAAACTGTAAATACATAATAATAAAACATCCAAATCTTCTAAGACGGAGTCTGAACCCTTGATTAATCTTCTAAGAAGCATCCAAATCTACCGGCATCCATTATATGATACAATAACAATCTGTAAATACATAATAAAACATAATAAATTAAATATTAAAAATTAAAAATATATATAAAATGAAAAAATACATTAAAAAAATAAAATATATGAAATTCTAACAGCAGAAAAGCAAAAATAATCAAAAAAAAAAAAATAAACAACAACAAAAGAATAAAAAAAACATCTATCAAATACATATGAATAAAAGAAAATAGAAGAGAATGAAACAAGGAATAAAACATCTATCAAATTCATATAAACGAAAAGAGGAATTAAGAAAAAAATGAATGAGATTAGAAAAAAAAGTTTACCAGGAATTCATAGAAGTGTAGAAGAACGACTAATGAAAAAGAAGGAGATGGAGAGAAGCTGCAGCGCTAAGTTTTTTTTAAGAAGTAAAAAAAAAAAACCTAACATTATAAATAAAGCAGCCGGTGCTTAGGGGTTTTTTAAGAATGATTATTGGCTGCGGTCATGCCAAAACTGCAGCCTTTGAAGGCTCCAAACAAAAAGTATTTGATTATTGGCTGCGGTCATGCCAAAACCGCATCCTTGGAAGGCTCCCAACAAAAAGTATTTGATTATTGGCTGCGGTCATGCCAAAACCGCAGCCTTTGAAGGCTCCAAAAAAAGGTACTTGATTATTTACTGCGGTCGTAGAAAAAACCGCAGCCTTTGTGCTATTTTTTTTGCCCTTTTTTTCTTCCATTAAAGGCTGCCTTTTTTAGGAACCGCAGCTAATGTTTAGCAGCCAATAACTTTTTTTCCACTAGTGCAATCCTGTATTTCAAGGTGTTCGTGAATTGGTTTATGTTTAGAATACCTTCCTCAAACTTCACCTTGTTTCTTTCGAACCATGGAGACTATATCAGGCAGCTTAGTATCAACAGATGCCATTTTTTCCTATTACGACCCACCATAAGATCCTCCCAATGTAGGATAAAACAATCACAATGTTCAGGGAGAACACCCTTTATGCCCCGCAAGTCTAGAATATGCATCCAAATACTCCAGGAAAACTTACATGAGGTAGGGATTCTGTTTCTAGTCTACAGAAAGGACATAGTGAATGTTGAACATCAATGATTCCTTTAGCAGGAAGAAAGTCTCTAGTTTTTAACTTCCCCGTTAGAGCCATCCAAAGAGTTAATTGAGCACGGGGAGGGATATGTTTTTTCCAAATGGTTCTTATTAGCTTCTTTGGAATGACAGTATGAGTCGATTCATAAAACTTATCTGTAATGAAATGAATGGGGTAATCAGGAAAATTCGTGCCACCCCATGTTAAACCATCAACAGCATGTATTTGAGGTCTATTATTGTTGATGATGGTTTCAAGCATAGAAAGATCCTCAACTTATTCCCAATCAAATAATTGTCTGCACCAAGTTACATTCCAACACCATGCTCTTCATGCCACCAACCCATCTGTGCAATAAGGGAATCTTTTTGGGATGAAATGGAGAAAAGCCTAGGGAAGATCCTTTTTAAAGCATCACCTGCACACCATTTATCATGCCAAAATAAAACAGATATTCCACTACCTACACGTATCGTCATACCTTATTCCACAATCGATCTAATGGATGATGTATCCCCATCATTACTCAAGAGCTGGGACCACGTTCCATCTTTAACACCCCTAAAAGTGTCTGAAGAGGCTTTTAAACCTTTGATGTTATACACAGAAATTTAGAATTCGTTTCTAAAGCTCATCATCACATTTTGAGTAGCGCCACCGCCATTGGAAAAGCAAAATCAGATTTTTATAAATGATATTTCCCACACCAAGCACCCCCAATTCTTTTGGTAACTTTATTAAATCCCATCGAATAGCAGGAGTTGACATTTTATTAACATTTGATTCACCCCAAAAGAATTTTCTTTGCAACATTTTTATTTTATGAGCAACAGATTTTGGAATCTTAAACATACTTATGAAATAAATGGGTAAACTATTGAGGGTCTTTGCATTGCTTTCCATGGAGACAGCTTATTTTGAAGTTAATCCAACACAGGTTTCCAAGCTGAGACCTTGGACATATTTTCACCAAGAGGGAAACCAAGATAAGTGAAGGGTCACTTTTGATGACGGCAACCAAAGGACTTTGCCATTTCCCCCACCCAATCATGATCCCTACCATTCCACGATATAAAGCAAGAATTGCTATAATTCAAATGAAGCCAGACATTATTACAAAGATATCAAGAATTCTAAAATAATTTGTAATGCAAGAGGGGCCCTTCGGAACAAATATCAAAGTGTCATCAGCAAATTGAAGATGTTTTAAGCTCACCTTATGTGTACCAATCTGCACCGGCCGAATCAGATTGAGAGCTTTCGCCTTTTTCAGCAAGCACACCAGGGCTTCACTAACCAAATAAAAAGATAAAGTGAGGGAGGATCCCCTTGCCTTAATCCCTTTTCCAACTTAAATGGTTTTAGCGGCGACCCGTTAAGGATGACAGACATGGAAGCAGAGCTAATGCAGTTCATGATCCAGTTGCTCCATTTCCTCCCAAAGCCCATCTTAATCATAACCTGCCTAAGGAACGCCCAACTTACAGAATCATATGCCTTTTCAAAATCCAGTTTTATAAGAGCCCCGGGAATCTTTTTCTTCTTCAACCACGGTAAAGATGCATTTAATATGAGCACGCCATCGAGGATCTGTCTTTCCATGACAAAAGTTTTTTGAGAGTCGTCAATAAGTTGAGCAATGACCACTTTGAGGCGGGACGAGAGAATTTTCGAGATAATCTTATATATAGCCCCCACCATGCTTATCGACCTGTACTCATCAATGGATTCTGGATTTGGAATCTTTGGTATAAGTGAAACCCATGTGACATTTATACTTCTAAGAGAACCCAGTGGTGAAAAAGTTCAGAACACATTCACATATTTCATCACCAAGATCGTCCCACATCTCTCTAATAAATTTAAAATTATATACATCGAAACCTGGCGCCTTATCAGTACCACAAGCCCAAACTGCATTTTTTGTTTCATCCTTAAAAGGGATCGTTTCAAGAAAGCATGATTGATCTTCAAATATTTTTGCATGGTCACCCAAATCAAAATCAAATCCCGGTACTTGATCCTGTGAGAAACGCTGTTGGAAATACTTTCTAATTTTTGTTTGGAGCTCCGAAACTTCACAAACAATCCTGCCGTCAATTCTAAGCTGTGCAATTTCATTCTTTTTTCTTCTGTAAATTGTTGCGGCATGGAAGAACTTTGTATTGTGATCTCTAAGACGGATCCCATAGCCTCCAGCCTTTTGTCTCCAAATTCTTTCTCTCCTGATTGCCCAAAATTGAAGATAACTCTGAGCCGCACTAAGTCTGGCTTTCTCCATGTTGTTCAGCTCTCATTCATTGCTCACAAACTTTTTAAACTCCGGGTGTAAAGACCATGCATCAAAACATCTAAACGGTTTGGGACCCCTATTCTTCTTTTCATCACATAACAAGAGCAAAGGATTATGATCCGACAACCCTTTCTTGAGCCCCATTAAATTCAAATTAGGGAATTTTTGCAACCAAGTATTACAACAAAAGGCTATATAAAGTTTACTCTTTGAGTCGTTTCTTCGCCATGTAAATTTCAACCCATGGAGAGGAAGGTCAATTAATTCTAGGTCTTGTATCTAACTTGAAAACATTCTCATGCTACGATCACATCTAAACATTCCAATCCTTTCCCACAAATATAGAACGACATTAAAATCACCCAATAATAATATAGGTTTATTGATGGACACCAATAAAGCTTTCAGAGCATCGAAATAATTAGCTTTGTCAATACTATTATTAGGACCATATACAACTCCAACAAAGCACTTAAAACCAACATTTATCATGGAAATGTCTAAGACAATCCACCTGTCACTAATGAATTTGTTTGAGACATTAAACATATTTGAATCCCATATAGTGAAAATACCCCCCGCATTTGTTTCACTAGCAAGTGATTCACAAAAATAAAAATCATCACTCCCCCAAATTCGTTTTATTCTGCGCCTAAGGGATCTTTTATGTTTTGTTTAAATGGTTTTTGCAAACTAAATTCCGTAGGGAGGAACTTTTTTCTCCCCTATTTATCAGAGATAAATTCAAAACTCAGCTATTACCTCCTTCAAGCAGGAGTAACATTTTTGATTTTCGGATTGCGTTCAACACAACTTTTTCTTCGTTGCTGGATATGCCAATTTTCCTTGCTGTATCCCAACTTTCACGTACCTCTGCTTCACAATTTGACAGTGAGATAGGGGCATCACTAGCTACTTGCACAATCTGGTTCACCTTTTTTGGACGGCCTCTTTGACGTTTTTTTCATACCACCTTAATCAATATCTGAAAATTAGATATTAGGTCTCGAACCATTCAGAGGTAGAAGCCACCACAATAATTGGGTGAGCACAGTTCAATGGGGGTATCTCAACATCCCTATCTGATGGAGAAAGGAGCAATTGGGTGTTCATTTCATTCCCTTTTTTCATAACAGTTGTGTTTCGATAGACCTCAAGATCATTATGTTAAATGCAAGCTGTAGGATAGTAGGTTGAACTTTCAACCAAAACTGGATCAACCATTTCAGTGGGATCCCTAATTTCTGGTTTATTCACCATATACTAAATGAGTGGGTCAATGAAATTCATAGCTATGTCATTTCCATCACTTTCCTCCTTCCCATTACCCTACTCGACATGTCCATTATTCTTCACCTTTGGCTGAGTATCTAAGGGCATCAGGCAGTTAGGAGGGTTTGCAGGTACTACCTCTAACTCATTTCGCATGTTTTAAAGTTCAAGACAGACAGACAAGTATGGTCCACTTTGCAATTACAACATTCTTTTACCCAAACTTCACTGCTTCCATTATCAAACATTAGGATAATCCTAGAGTTTATTTTGTTTTGGGCTCGAGTTCTTACCAGCAGTCTTCCATATGTAAGGCTAGGCATACCATCCACTTTCATATCAACATGTATCACCGGTCCCCACAATTCGCCAATTTTTGTGATGTTTTCAAACGACCAACATTTTGGATGAATGTCGAAACATTCAATCCATACCAATCTATCGTTGAAATGATCGCCTTCACTCCATATTCTTACGTCATCAAAAATTTTCCACAATGGACTCGAATCCATCACAGCATGAGAGCATTCAATCTCAGTTTCGAACGAAATAAGTATGCGAGGTTGAGCCAAGTAGAAAATGCCTTCGATGGGGATATTCAGCGCAACTATTTCAGAAGTAACAAGAGGGATGTTGAGAGGGTTAGAATTTTCAGCAATGATTGCATTTTTTAGTGCTTTCCCACCCTTAACATTCTCTTTTACTGAAAGAGTTCTAATAGGAATAGTATCAGTACTTACCTTTTCATCGGCTTTCTTCTGCTTACCAGAGACGACTTCAGCGTACTTTCTGTAATCCCGATACGCCGGACGAATAATTTTC